>JBBBDQ010000122.1:5260000-5702500 GCA_037127315.1 Ascarosepion bandense | reverse complement strand
TGTAGTGATATTATGCTGTTATAAACCATTGTAACAACAAAATTACAATATTAAGCTCTACTTTTATCGAGCACTCTTTATAAAAGTAAATCCCTGAACAGTTAAAATTTGGTCATGCACACTTGGAACTGTTGAGAAAATAAATATAATCCTAAAGCAAATATTTTCAATCAACCATATAATAATAAATAACGATATTTATCTTTCATCCATTAATATCAAGGTAATGAATATACGACATGGAACTGGAAAAATCGTTTCATGTTTTTTATTCACTTGCTGTACTTACTTTACTCACTCTCCAGAAATCTCGATTTTTCTTTCAATAAGACACTTAACGGAACAGTTATAAAAGAAGTTATTTGATATTTTAATGTCGGACAAGTCTTTTTTTATTTGTCCTCTGCTTTTTCTCTGAGACATTGAACTGTGTGTGACTGAGACACAAACAAAAAATATCCAGAATCATTCATACACGTTCACTTAAAAGCTAAAATATATAAATAAAATGATATGCAATACGCCAAGTCAAAGATACGGAACATTGAATATTACGGTTCATATCAGTCACCTTTCATTATTGTCGTTTACAATAAAAAGAGAACAATGGAGAATATTCTTCGTGTATAGAAACGCAAGAAGAAGCTTTGATGTCAACAATGCAGAGCTGAACGTTTCTTCTATTAAGCTTTGTGAACAGTAGGGGGAGGTCTCAACAGATGTTATATTTTAAGCTTAAACGGCTAGTCGCCTATTGCTATAATTGTATCTTTAGAACAAAAATATATTCTCGTGATCAGTTGGGAACAAAATAACGATCGAATTAAATATTCAACACTCTCTTCAATAATCATGAATAATCCGAGCCTAAAGGTAATTTGTGAGGGATTTTAGAATATTTTCAGTGTTGCAGTGATTATTAATTACTTTTGTATAATAAAATTTTAGCATTTACTGTCTTAAAGTGTACTTTTCTTAAAATCTCTTTTAATTCTACCACACTGAACAGATATTTGTGTGCATAATTTTTTCTTAATGTTTTTATATCTTCATGCCAAAGATTATATTATGTACACGTTTAAACTCTATTGATTACACCTCTCTATTATTGATTATTATTTTATTATACCTTATTATCATATATACTATTTCGTCATATATTTAGTTTCAGATTATAGCTAAAAAAAACTTAAACTCGTCCTCAAATCTATTGTAGATGATCACAAAATTTATATTATTTTATTTAGTTCAGCCAATAGAAGCCCATTCAAAGCAATGTTTCTTTTAATAAAATATTTGTAAGACAAGTACACACAGCAAGTAAGTGCATATTATGAAGACATTGATTTATATTAGACTTGAAGATGTTAAAATTGTAGTTTTCAGGGAAAGCAATCACTCAGGCGTATATCCTATAAACTTACAATTCTGAAAAACAAACATTCTGAGTAAAAGTTACTCCTTAGCAAATAAAAATGAAGGAAATGGGGAAGATATTACAACGTGAACATCGCACGCTAGATCGTAATTGTGAATTTCTCCGCTGTCAAGACTAAAGAATGTGACTCATTATGTCATTTGTTATATCATTAGTGATAGAATATAAAAAGGTTAGCAAATTACCGACTGTGGGATAATGATTTCAGTGTGGAAAATTACTAATCCTTCACAAGTTCCGGTAATTGTCTTTAAAAATTGTCGAAGTTTAAAAGTTAAGCTTGAGATCAATTAATATTTGTAGGTAGTGCTCAAATTTAATTTGAGCATTTGAAAAATGCCTGTCTTATTTTAATTAAGAAGTGAAACAGAAAATCGAGTTTTCAGGCCGTTATATTATCTGAAACTAAATATATTTGAGTAGATGATGATAATAACATATGAAAAAGGAATAATAATTAATAATAGAAACGTGTAATAAATCGTCTTTAGATGTGTCTTTAGATGTGTCTTTAGATGTGTACGTGATATAATAATAAAAGAAGAAGCCTTGCGGAGATAAGAGACGAGAAGACTATGGGAACCCAGATCAATAAATTTGACTGAAATCACAATATATTTTGACGACTATCTTTTTTTCTAATGTTATACTTTGTAACCTACCTCAATAATAATAATAATAATAATAATAATAATAATAATAATAATAATAATACGCTATTGAAATTACAACGACAATAACGTGTTTTTCTGAGGCTTCTGTAAAACGTAACGTTTTTTATTCTAATGAAATTTTTTGTTCTATTATTTTAAACGTAAACATGAATTTTTCTTCGTATTTTATTTAAATTATCTGTTTCTTCTTTAAGTGATCGTAATAGGTTCATCAACTAGTTTTCTTATTATTCATATTTCCCTTACTTGTCGATATTTTGAAAAAAATATTTAAACTCTGATAATCTTTCTTAAAATCAAAAAATGTAACAAGACCACAGAAAAACTACGATGAAAAACACTAAAAAATGTTGATACAATTTCTACGATATTCTTTCTGAGAAAGAATACGTATTTATTTATTTTTTATTTATCCATTAATTTAATTTATTTATGTATTCTTCGATAACCTCATTTTCGACGACTTTAATGAAAGAATAACAGAATATACAGAGGGTGAACAATTTATTATTTTTAAATTTAACGGCAGTAATAAACTCAAACGGATGCCAACTTTTTCTTTTCCATTAAATTTGATTTTTTTTATTTTATCTCAACAATTATTTTTCTTACAAGTACTAGTGATGGTAACAACAATTTTTCTTCTTTTATTAAAATACTCTCTAGCATAATGATGTTTTTTTCCGTTAAGCGGCTATTTACGTCCAAGTTCGTTGTTTCTATTTATATTTTTAACCAGATTTATTATTTATCATTTTGAGTTTTTTTCTATATAAAATTCTGTTTTACTATTTTAACATTAATATGATTTTTTTCATATATGATTTAATTTATCTGTTTCTTCTTTAAATGATCCTAATAGATTCCTCAACTAATTTTCTTATTATTCATACTTCTCTTAGCTGTCGATATTTGAAATATTTTTGTGTTAAAACGATGCTAATCTTTCTTAAAAACAAAAAATAATTAATACAAAATCTTTCTAAAAATCAAAGAATAAGTATATGTTAATCTTTCTTAAAAACAAAAAATAAAACAACAGAAAAAAAATACGGTGAAAAACACTAAAAACATTTTAAATACAATTTCTACGATATTCACTCTTAGAAAGAATACGTATTTATTTATTTTTTATTTATTCTTTCATTTTATTTATTTATGTATTTTTCGATAACCTTTTTCTTGACGACTTTAATGAAAGAATAATAGAATATACGACATTATTGAAAGAATAACAGAAGATACAGTGGGCGAACAATTTATTATTTTTAAATTTCATGGCAGTAATAAACTCAAATATATGTCAACTTTTTCTTTTCCATTAAATTTTTATTTTTTTATTTTAACTTATCTATTATTTTTGTTACAAGGACAAGTGATGGTAACCAATTTTTTTGTTTTAAAAAATACTCTCTAGTGTAGTGATGTTTTGTTCCGTTAAGCGGCTGTTTACGTCCAAGTTCGTTGTTTTTTTTAACCAGAGTCTTTCTCTTTGATATTTTTCTATATATAATTCTGTTTTACTATTTTAACATAAACATGAATTTTTCTTCATATATTATTTAATTTATCGGTTTCTTCTTTAAATGATCTTAATAGATTCATCAACTAGTTTTCTGCGGAGGAGTGAACCTCGACTGCGTTATGTGGTCACTAAACATCCCCTAAAGGCGTCTGGACCCTGTTGGTAAAAGAATGTTACCCAACGTGCCGGTCAACTTTGGGTGGACCCTTGCGTCACTCGTGGGAAAAATATGAGAAATGCAAATAAAATTAAAAAGTCCAATATAACTCTTCCAGTGGATATACAGGGAGCCCGTCTTTCAGGAGGGAACATACCTGAGGTCGAAAAATCTACCATAGGAACAAACACCTACACAAAGAATGAATCTTCACGTCTCAACAAGCAGGATAATCCTAATGATGGCCCTGAAATTTATCCAGCTAGATCTACAACCGTATATTTAAAGTAAGGAAAAATTAAATGGATTCGTGAAGATTACAAAGTCGTTATGGCTACATTTCATGAAGCATTACTCAAAACTCAAAAAACATCATTCGCCAAACAGATGTTATTTGGCGAGAAAAAGTTGTACAAACAAATAGAAAATACATTGACGAAAATAAATTAGACAATGTACGAAGATATATCATGCGAAATAACCGATTAACAGAGGCTGAAATTAATGAGATAAAAAGAATTGCAACCAGAATAGTCGAATCAACAAAATATGAAAAGGAACCGGTATCAGAAATAAGAAGTAGTAACATAAAACAAGCCACAGGTCATAACGTAAAAACCGTGATACACACAAATCACTGTGAAGATAATGCTGTAAATTTAGAAGTGCGGGAAAGGTGTGATCTGAGTCAGTTACAAGACGACAATAAAATGAGTTCAGAACATATTGAACAGAATTATTTTACCGAAAACAAGAACAGTATACATGAAGCCAAGGAAGAAATAAAGAACCATTTAAGTCAAATACAAAATATTACAATGGAGGAACGAGAACAGCTCCCAACAATAGAACCAACAAAGCTTAACCTCGAAACTATTAAGCTCTATAATGCAGCACTCAAATTAATTTTGGATGAAGAAGACACTCATATAAATCCCAATGAAGCAATATATGCATCAGCAATAGCAGCCACCAAAAAACTGAACATCACATTAAAAACAAGGCAGTCTCGCAGACATGAAGATCCACATTGGAAAAGAAAAATAGAAAAAAATCGAACAACATAGAAGTGAACTATGAGTACTCGATGAGTTGACAAGAGGAATAAATGTAAAAACTAGAAAAGGCAGAAGAGTCGAAAGAAGATACATTAGGAATAAAAATGAAGTCCTCTCAACTAAGAAAAAAATAAAGCAAACAATACATTTGAAGGTTCAAAAGTAAGACGCTATGAGAAAAGATCAAGATTCTACAGACAAAACAAGATTTTCCAAACCGATGCTAAGAAATTTTACAGGGAAATAGGTAAAAAAGAATTGAAGTGATGTCTCCACAAAAACGGAAGAAGTTATACAGTTCTGGGAAAAATATGGGCTTGCCCTAAAGAACATAACAAAGAAGTAGATTGGATTGGACAAAAGATAGAACGAATGAAAAATAAACCAGAACAGACATGGGCTGGGATCACAGAAGATAATTTTAAATGTGCCCAGAAAAAAGCACGAAACTGGAAATTTCCAGGTATAGATAAAATTCCTAACTTTTGGTTATATTATTTAAATACAGCTGATAAAAACCTAGCCAAAGAACTTCAAGAAATGGTTAACGGTCCCACTAAATTTCCTGCATGTATGACCAAAGGAATTACATTTTTCTACTCAAGAATTTTGACACAGACAATCCGAAAAACTACAGACAAATTGCATGCCTTCGGACAACATCTATTAACATCTATTTTAACAAAACAGACATATTTCTTTTTGGAAAGAAATGACATATTACCGCTTGAACAAAAACTTGTGCAAACGTAGCTGTTACAGATCTAAAGAGCAATGGTGTATTAACAGAATTATCCTAGAAAACTGCTACAATGTTAAGAAAAATCTTAGTACTGCCTGGATAAATTATCCTAAGGCATTCGATAGTGTACCACATTCCTGGACATTGAAGACTTCAAATATATACAAGATCTCACCGGCCATCATCAATTTCGTCAAACAATTTATGTCGATACGGAAAACAACACTTTTCCTCAATCATATAAAAGGAACCTATATGTCTGGTAAAATAAACATCAAAAGAGATATATTTCAATGTAACTCTTTGTCTCCCTTACTATTCTTCATATCACTAATAGCACTAACCAGCGAACGCAACAAGACAGAATTTGGTTATAAAATATCCCAAAAGAAAATAAGCCATCTATTTTACATGGATGACAAAGTTGGATGCTAAGAATGATAACGAGCTGAAAGGTCTTTTGCAAACTGTAAAATGCTTCAGCGAAGAAACTGGAAAGAAATTCAATTTGAATAAATGTGCTAAAACTACAGTTTTACGTTGATAACTACAAGAAAAATTCTCAATTAGATTAGACCCTGCTGTAACAATAAATGAATTAAAACCAGAAGAAGATTATAAATACCTAGGTGTAAATGGGAGTGAAAAGGTTCACAATAAAAAATGAAATAGATAGTGTGTAAATAGTACTAGAGAAGGCTACGACTAAAATTAAAAACTGAAATGAATTCTCAGAAAGGAATTATGGCCATTAATAGCCTTGCTATCCAAGTTGTCCAATATGGCTTCAACATCTTAAACTGGACTCTAAACCACATCAGGCGAATGGATTCTAAAACAAGAAAACTTCTTTCTAAGCATAGGATGCATCATCCAAAGGCTGATGTAGACCGTCTATATATACCCATCCCATAAAGAAGGTGGAAGATGTCTTATTCCGCTAGAAATGTCATACAACAACTATTAGCTTACTAACATACATAGAAACTGATGACTGGGTGATACAAAACAATATTCAATAATAAAAGAAGGCAGTAAATACAAACAAGATTTACATGTAGTAGATTCTGTAGAAAAGCAGAACAGAAGCCAAGAACCAACTATTGCTGCAAAAATATGAAAATGAAAGCCAAAGATAAAGCTCTTGAACAGATGAAACAGCGCTGGCAAGACAAACTTCTGCATGGCCAATATACAGAACGTGCAAATAAATCCAATGTTGTTAAAGTTAATAATCATCAATGGTTACGTGCATCTGGATTAAAGTCTGAGACAGAAGGCTTTATTCTTGCAGTCCAAGACAAAAGTCTATTCACTAGGAACTTTCAGGCAAATATTAGACATAATAATATGGATACAAAATGCAGTTTCTGTGATAAACACCAAGAAACAATAGACCATCTAAACACAGGACGTTCTGTACTTGCCCCAAATTAATATAAAAATCGTCACGATAGAATGGGGTAATATTTAAATTGGACAATGTGCAAACACTATGGACAATCTGTAAACAAACACTGGTATGAACATCAGCGAGCACTGGTTACAGAAATAGAAGATATCAACATTCTATGGGATTAAACCATCTACAGAGACAGAAAAATTGAAGCAAATAAAAAAAACTTGCCTATTAATTGATATGGCTTGTCCAGCGGATTGTAACATAGCAAACAAATTATTTGAAAAACTGTCAAAATATAAAGACCTGGGAATGGAAATAGAAAAAATGTGGAAATTGAAAATTAGAATCGTGCCAGTGACAGTAGGTGCACTTGGAATGATGAAAAATGGAACAAAACAACACATTGAAAGAATCCCTGGAAACCCAAGCTTAAGAGATATACAAAGAAATTGTCTTGTCAAGAACAACCCACACAATAAGGAGAACTTTGTCTATGTAACGCTAGGCATATTAGGGGAAATAGAAAAACATGAAATAGAGCCATAACAACACGCCAAGACCTTATTTATGTCTTCGCGCAGATTTGGTAAGTAGTGCGAACATAGCAGAAATTGAAATATATTAATCCAAAATTAGCTAATTCAAAAGCCTGAGGATAAAAATAGAACAAAAAACTGCTGCACTTAAAATATAAATCTGCACCTGTTGTAGTTAGAGGATTGGGCCTGTAAAGAACGTAACTAAAGAACAATTCAATAAGAACCCTGGTTCATCATATTTTCTAAAAATGAAAAAACAATATAATAGTTATCGCAGTCAATATTCATAAACTGCAAAGAACTTTGTTCGTTTAATTTCTTTTATTTTTCATAGTTGTCTTTCAACTCGACATGTTGTTATGTAAGAAATGTGTCAGGATGATGAGCGTGATGATACTACTACTACTACTACTACTACTACTAATAATAATAATAATAATCAGAATAAGAAGAAAAAATGTACACCATGATTGAATGGGCATCACACTCACTGGTAAAATTATTATGTATTAGAACTTTATATGATACACATAAGCTTATTGAATAGAAATTATGTCAAAAGACTAAGATTAAAAATAGGCCTTTTATAAAATATTCCATTAAATAAACAAATACTTGACAAAATAGATCAATATAAGAATATTCAGATTGTATTTGAGAAAATTTGACATCTAAAAACTACTGTAATGACAATAGTAATTGAAGGTCTGTGTAAGATCCAAAGGTCAGAGACAAAAACGCTCACAATGGTAGTTCTTGTTTACAATATATATATAAATTAATCTAGTAAGCCAACTAACTGAAAAGGTTTCACCTAAACGGTTCTTCAGGGAACGTTGGCCCAAAGTTCCCTGAAGATCCGTTTAGGTGAAACCTTGGTGGGTTTGTTGGCTCACTAGTTTAATTTACTTATTCTGCTCTGCTTAAGTCTTGAGCCGTTTTCTGTTATTGATTGCAGGTCTCGGGTTTTTTTCTTTGGTCTACGTACTCTCTCATTCCAAATCGGTTTGGCTGATTTTCTTGTGCTTAGCTCTTTTTTTACAACCAATTTTCCTTCCGCGTATATACGCGGAAAATTTTTCAAAACGAGCATAGAGATAAGATTGCATTTATATATATATATATATATATATATATATATATATATAGATTGCATTTATATATATATATATATATATATATATATATATATATATATATATATATATATATATATATATATATATATACTTTTAAATATATATATATACTTTTAAATAGCTCTCTCTCTCTCTATATATATATATACTTTTAAATAGAACTATCGGGAACATGCATCTACCCAGTAAACTAAATTTTACTAAAATGTATAAACACGGTATCTGTTAAATATAACTTAAGTTGAAAAATAGTGTTCAAGCAAAATACATATATTTATTACAATGCCTCGAGTCCTGACCCGATAACGGATATTACTGAATAGAAAGCAAAGTAAAGTAAGAAAGACAATGTAATCAGATATGTTTTTTTCTGATGAGTTATCAAGCATTGCTTAAATGTGGAAAAAGGTCGAAAGTGTGTAACAACCAATAACAATCGATCTCACTATTCAGTTGTCGTTAACGGAATTAATAACTGAATAAACTCACCATGATGATTTCAATGTTTCACTCAACTCAGTTTATATTTTGATGGCAGCTGATTTCGTATCCTAAAAGCTTCGTCGATCTTTTTTTTTTCTGAGCTTTTAATTTTAAAAAATAATATTAATATATGTGTTTATTTTTCTATATTGTGTTTCATATAGCGGTGGATACATTTTAAAATATACTTGTGTTGGTTAAGATCTCATCTAGCCCTATCAGGCGTTCGGACTGCAAGACATTTTTTTGTTTGAATTTCTAAGACAAAGCATGTTAAAATAATCTTGCTGTGATCACTAAGTTAAAACTTGAATAATTTTTTATTCATTTAATTTTAATTTTAATTTTTTACTTTCCTTTTTTAATAAATATACCCCTCTCTTTTTTTTTAAACAAGAACAATGGTTCATGATTTTTTTTTTTTTTTTTTAGGGAGGAGTTCCTGGTTCTTTTCTTTATATTAGGTCTTAATAGTAGTGCTATCATAAGCTTTTTACAACGTGTGTGGACGGTGGCAACTTCTCTTCATTCTGAGCGTACTGGGTTGGTAGTTTCCTTGTTGCTGCTTCTAACTGGTGATTAAGAGCCCAGACACTTGCATGGCGTCTTTAGAGTCTGCTCTGATCAACAGTTAAATAATATCGGGGCATCTTGCAGTGCCATGTCGCGCATGGATCGGTGTCCCTGCAAATGCTTACGGTGGGCAAACCTGAAGCCAGCTTATGCTGCAGTCTACGCCAGATCCTTTCCTACTCATGTTGCATTTTATGATCGACTGTTACTATTACTCTAGACCTTTTCTTACCGAAAAAATCACTAATTGTGACATCACACAATGTAAAAAGTAAAACTAAACTAGCTAAACATAAATCACCTAAGCTTATTAACATCTTTATCTCGAACATCCTTTGTATCTGTAACAAGTTTTGCATCGTTGAATCCTCCATAAGAGTAAACTTACCTGATATCTTAGCCGGGAAACTATCTTTGAACCCTCTATTCTTTCATCTGATTTCTATATCCCTAGTTACATTCTCCTCTTTAGAAAAAACTTCAATGTTAACATGCATGGATTTACCGTTTATGTCAGCGAAAATCTTCCTCTTATTAGGGTGATATCTCTTGAATGTGCACATCATTCTTACATGTGTCTCCACCTGTCTCTACTAAGCTCGGTTATCTATCTTTTCTTTCTCTTCCGATCCCCTTCATTTCCCGATTGTTCCGTACATGACAGCATCTCTAAAAATAAAGACAAGGCCATATTCGACCATATATTTGTCTCTGGAGATTCCATGGCCACCACACCAAGTGTTAGTAAAATCCTATGTGCTTATATCAGGATATTTTCAATAACTTAATCCTTTACGCAATATTGATTTCCCCAACGCATGTATTTGATAACGCTAATAAAACTGACTCGCTGTTAGATCTCTGTTTCCCTTCTATCCCTAAGTCTTCTCATGTTATACAGTTTTGCCCAGTTGGCAACTCAGATAGTACTGTAGTTTACGTTAATATCTCCTTTCACATCCGCTACAATTAGGAACTTCAGACCAGCAAAATATCTTACTGCTACCAACGAGCAGACTGGAAGTCGTTTCGCGATTTCCTGTGGGAACAAAGTTTTTAAACTTCCCGTTGAAGGATATGCATCAGAAGTCTCTTCATGGGTTAAAGCTTTCATCGATGCTTTCATCGAAGCCCAATATTTAAACTCTAAATCCCATTGTCCCCCTTGTTCTTCCCTGTTTGCTCGGCTGCTGTTGCTCACAAGAATCACTTCTCCCGGCTTTATCGAAACCACGCATATAATCATAATAGATGTCTTTTTGCCTCTGCTCGTAATCAGTGCGAAAGGATCCTAAATAATGCTAAGCTTTTGTTTGCTGAAAGAATGAAACAGAGTATAGATTATCGCAAGTTCGCATTGAAAGTCTACTAGCAGCTCTGAAAAAATGTATTAAATAAGTGCAAGCTCTCAATACCACGTGTAATCAATGAATTTGTGGTCCAGACATCATTTTGCTGGCAGATTTTCCACTAACTCAACATTTGATTTGTTTGGGTATCAGCACCCGACTTCCAACCCAGAAATGAGGCTCAACTGAATGACGTTAACCTTACTTCCTCGCTAGTATCTAACATAATTAAAAACCTCTACCGCCATAAGGCGAGCGGAGATTACGGTATACAAATAATTGTCCTAAAGATATGTGCCCCTGAAATATTCTCTGTCCTCTACAAACTCTACAACTACTGCCTCTCAGCTTCTTGCTTCCCTGCGTATTGGAAGACATTCTTTGCGGTTCCTGTATTAAACGAACGCTGGGGACCTGTCACACAGCCCTATAAGCCTCCGACCAATTTTGGCAAAGTGCTCTAGGATATAAATAATGCTGAATTGGTTCAACATCTCACAGGAATTTTTCTCGTCTAAATTCATCTTGCACATATATAAATCTACCATCCGTCCGTGCATTGAATACTCCTGTCACATTTGGTTGAGAGCCCATTCAATTCAACATGGTCTTCTTGGCAGAATCCAACGAAGAATCTGTAATATAATTGATCCCGACTTGGTAGTTCAACTCTAGTTACTTTCTCACCGACGTAATATGTCTTCTCTCTGTCTCTTCTAGAAATACTTTCACGTCTTCTCCTCCGATGAGCTTAGCTCCCTGGTGCTTCCTCTGCATGAAATTAGGTGAGCTACTAAAGTAAACCCCCTACTCACCTGTGGCAGTTCTGCCTTGCTTGACCTAGCGGGCAAGTTTTCCTTGATTTTTTTATATTTGGCATAAATATTTGTAATGACACAAGCGTATCGTTTCCATTTCTTTCATGACACTTTGTTCTCTTAATGTTGAATAAAGTGAATTATTTGCATTTAATATTTTCAATTATTCTACTTTTAAATTAATTGTGTTGTCAATGCATAGGACCGAAAGTAGTAGTCAGTCAGTGTTGCAGTCAGTCAGCTTCCCGAAGTCACACCGTATAGTTGCATTTTCAGCAAGGGTGAAAACCTTTCCTTGTCAGGATGGAATTCAAATCCGCCTCCCCCACCCTGCTCCTACATGTTGAAAAACCATGGCACATGTTTTCTTTTGCGAATATATTATTGTCATATATAGAAAGAAACAATTTTTGTTTTGCAGTCATCGATTTGCATAAAAAACAAGACTTGCCCTTCTTCCTCTGCGGAATATTTAAGACTATATTCTACTTTTCTTTTCACACTGTTTTTGTTTATAATAGTGTGTCCCCAATCAAGGCATTTTACTGCCATTGTTGTGCAGTGGGTTATATAGGAGGGATATTATGTGAAAGAGTGACAAGTTACAGGGGATGTCATGAAGAGAGTATGATAAGGAAGAGAATACTGATGAGAGTCGGGTGGACGGAGAAAAAGCATGAGTGAGAGGATGTAAGTTAGTGAGACAGGAAATTGCTATTGGTTTACATTTGAATTCTTGAAGATTGTAGCTGTCGGGAAAGCAAGTAAGCAGAACGGAATTCCAGAGACGGGAAGTGCTAGAAAAGAAGCTGCTGGAGTATAATTTGCTTTTACAATTTATCGGTTTTACAGTAAAACGGTTGGATATGTGTTATATTTTATCAGCATTAGATAAATTTATAAATGCATATTTACTGTTATATATATTTTAATATTATAGAACATGCCGTGAGAACCAAGAGTTTTTTTTATTTTCTTATTTTTCTTATTTTATTATTTCTTTTCTTCTAGCTATTCTGTTCTGTCTGGAGTTATTATATCATGGATATAAGAATTCCCATAATGGGGGAAATAAATTGGGAATATAAAACTTTTTTCTATAGCTCATACACGATCTGCGTGAACCGAACGCGATATATTATTTACCTCTGTTATGTCGTCTTTGTTGTTTCGGTCTCTCTTATCTTTGGCTTTCATCGGGTGCTTCTCGATCCGGATAACCTACAGTGAAATTTGAACTAAACCTTTTTTATTTCATCGACGTAAGTAGGTTGTTGTTTTACTACTGATGTCAAAAGATATAACATTATTGCTTTGTTCTTGCTTGCATCGTTTCCACAAAATCAAAGTAAAATCTCCCCGGCCTAGGCATGCTGCACACAAGCACAATTAAACAAATCACGAAATTTATGAACCAACGCATTAATCTACTACATTATAGCTTATCGTGTGACAATTCAGAGTAGAATATTTGGTGTTTTAAACCTAACCTGCCTGCTGATCAGAGTATTCTATTTCTACTTGGCAGACTTAATAATTCCCCACGGATGCAGTTGAAGCTTCCCTTACCTATAGCTGATATTTTTTAAGCAGACTATATGTGCGTTGTGGCGCAGTGTATATCGGCTCGGAACGAGAAAACGGGGAACCGAGTTCGAATTCCAGTTAAATTCATTGAATTCACTTACGCGCAAATACCCTTGGGAAAGGTATTAATCCGTCTCTTCCCTCCAGTTACGGATTAAATAATAGGACAAATTGGGTTTTATAACCTTGGTCGGCAACCAGTCTACCGCAGAAAGCAATGGCAACCTACTGTGGGATAATCTTCTGCCCAGTCAGTCATGTCTCTTTCGATACATGATCGCCCAAGCGTGGATTACGTATGGAACTTAACTGACTGATATAACCTTAGATGTTCATAGTTCAGTTCCCAACCCTTCAGTTTACCTGTGTCGACCTAATGAATATCGGAGAGAAGAATAACCGAAACGTTGTGATGATAGCGAAAAAAAAAAATTAAATTTGTGGTACATAATATAAATAATGTGAAAACAGTTATGCATTTTGTTATCAAGTGTTACATAATTATTAATATCTAAAATATTTGTAGTCCTGACCTTTCTGATTAGACTTGCATTTAAGCTACACTTTTCTTCAAGATTTGAATATATCTAGAGTTTTCCTGAAAATATTTTCTTATTGCTGTTCCCAAATAGCTGTTTATGCAAATTAAATTTCCATGACTGCTGTCTCAGTAGTAAATCTAAGAAAGTAAATATGAAAACTGCTCTTAAAAATCATACGATCCGTAGTTAACTGGGGTTATAAATAGCTTATAAATTTTGATCTCAATAAAAGAAAACACATTTTTATTTAATCTCTATAGAGAGCCTTTTTTACTTGCCATCAGGATGGATGATGACAAAGTAGAGGAGAGCAAATCTTTACATATTTTGGATCGTATGTTTACTACTGGCATGAAATGGAATGAGTAAATTGAGTCCATTGCTAAGTCTTCTGCAAGGAAGGTTGGTTCAGTGTGTCAGATCAATTTTTTTACTGTCAGAATGCATCTTTTTTTCGCGTATTAAATAGTCTTGCATATCTAGTGATTCTTGACAAAAAGGTCTGTGATACAATCGATCCTGACAAGACAATCACTTCTCACCGATGCAACATGGCTTGCCTCTGTTTTACAAATATTTACGTGTCAACTACTCTGAGAAGCTTCTTTTCCTATGTTAATTTCAGCGTGACACGAGACTGGCAAATCGAACTCAAAATTTTACATCGGAATTATCAAGATGCTGTTTCCACTCTAACCGGAATTTCCTCCTTGCACCTCACACCCATAGGACTCTTTTCCTAGCTCTTACTTTCCTAATAAATCTTTTTTCTCATATGTGCCATGTCCCTATAGGACGTAGGCGATCTTGGCTTTCCACATCTCCTTATTTCTTGCAGCACTTAGCACACTTTCTCCTTTTAATCCACCCAAACCACACCCTACCATCCACCTGCTCAGGGCCTTTAAACATGTTATCCGCTGCTTTCCCTTGCCTCCTTTTCTCTCTATCTGTGAGTATTAGATTTTTAAGGCTTCCTTCCTTATTACATATCCCAAGAACTTCAGCTGTCTTTTTCTAATGCTCATTATTAATTTCCTTTTCATTCCATCCTTTCTAAAACCTCATCGTTGCTCACATTCTCGATTCATGATATTCGTATCATCCTCGTGTAGAATCACATTTCAGATGACTGAAGTTTTTCATTCATCTTTGATGATATTGTCCAGCATTCACTGCCTTATTGAAGGACAGATATCATATATAAGCCTCATATAGCAAGCTTCAAAAATGAAAAGGCAATGTCAGTTGTCGTCATATTTCTTCTTGAACTTTGTTCTATTTTAGTATATTCCTATATTCACCTTGACAGGTGTGAAATGGTTAAAAATATATAACTAGTACCTACTGAATACAGATTAATTTTCTTTTAATTAATCGTTTGCGAGAATTATTTATGTCTTTCTTAGACATAGCTAAAAGTGAATCGTTGTTCCTTCTCAGGCTAAAACTTCGCGCTGATATGAAGATAAAAGATTATATTGAAACAATACGTCTTTAGCTAGTAATGTTGGTCCATGGAATCGTACCAGGTTGCTTCTCTCGCCTAAAATCATGTTACATCATTATATATCTATCATTTATCCTTGCTTTTAATATTGCTACCAAGCATTGTCTACTGATCCAGTTATATATTTGGAGAAAGTAGATAAAAGAAAAATGGAATCTTGGCTTCAATTATTTTACAACTGCGTAATGTACCTTCCCTGCACACTTGCTGTAAAATAGTCATGATAACCACCCGGACGATCTTACCTCTTTCGTACATAGACTCTATGAATATAAGTACACTACTGGTTTGGCGGCAAGGTCGCAATATTTTAAAATTGAAGTGATTAAGTGTATCCGCACGTTCTATTTTTCCTCCCCGAAAAGTCCCCTGACATCCTAGCGCTCTGTAAAACTAATATTAAACCCTCAGTTCTCTCATCTGACTTCTCGATCCCTGGCTACCTTCCTCCTTTAAGGAAGGAACCCACTGTCTATATGCATATTTTGGGGATTCACTTTAGCTACAGTGACGTCTCTCGAATAACCTGACCACGCATACATGTGTCTCCGTTTGTCACTTTTCAAATCCGTTAGCTATCTTATCATTCCTAACCTTCACCCTCTTTTCCCGACTGCTTTCTGCTAGACAGCATCTCTGACAATATAGTTAAGGCTACTACCGCCCACCCATTCGCTAACATATTTTTGTTCGGATACTTTAACGCCTTTCATTCAAAGTGGCTTAAAGACTCTGTCAATGCTTTAGCTGGCGTTCACGCCATGTACTTTTCTATTTCTCAATATCTTACGCTAGTGGTGGATTTCCTCGCCCTCTTTACCAGTATCCCTTCAGAACATGCTTTCCCACTAGACCTCTGCTTCACCTCTGTACCTGACTCTTGCCACTTCAAGCAGCTTTGCACTCTCGGTAACTGCGATCATGCTGATGTGTGTATTAATATATCTCACCACTTTCACTCCTCCTAGGAGTATCCTACTAATAGGATCTCTTACAATAACCAAAGAGCAGAGGGGATGCGTTTCGTAATATTCTTATGCGACGTCCTCTGTGAAAAAATTGTTCAGTCTTCCAGTTGAAAGTTCCGCCGCTGAGATCTCTTCCTGGGTGGAAGCTGACATTGATGCCTTCATAATGATCAGGAAATTCCGTCCCCGGTACTCTCCTGCCTGTTTGGCAGCCATTACCCACACGAACCACAAATTCCGGCTATTTAGGAGTCATGAGTCTGACCACAAAAGGCGCCTGTTTGTTTCTGCTCGTAATGAGAGTAAGAGGATCCTGAATGATGCTAAACTCCTATTTGCTGAGAGAATTAGGCAGCATATTGCTGCCCGCAACTTCAGCTCTAAAGACTATTGGCATCTCTACAAACGTGTGTTGAACAACAATAAACCTTCCATCCCTCCCTTAATTAATAAATACGAGGTAATCACAGCATCTGTGGACAAGGCAGATTCTCATCAAACTCCAAATTTGACTCGTCAGGAGTACCCACACCATACTTCATCCTTAGAACTGAGGCTCAAAGATCTTCACATAACGACATCTATGCTATCAAATATAATATCAAAATTTGACACCCCCCATAACGCAAGCGAAGGTAATGAAATTCCGGACATTGTCCTGAAGAAATGTGCCCCTGAACTCTCCTTTGTCCTCTCGAAACTCTATAATTACTGCCTTTCTGCTTCCTGTTTTTCTCCCTGCTTGAAGTCCTCCTGTAATTTAAGAACACCTGGGCACACTTTCATCCATCTAGTTATCGCCCTATCAGCCTCCTACTAATTTTCGGAAAAGTGATCGAGGCTATTATCAATGCTGAAACAGTTCAACAACTTACTGCCGATAAACAATTCTCGGACAGCCAGTACGTCCTCCACTTTGTCAGGTCTACAGCCATATTGCTAACTACCATCACGGTGTACATATACCAGGCCCTCAATTAGTACGGCGAAGCTCGTGCTGTTGCTCTGGATATCTCATAGGCTTTAAATAGATATTGGTACGTTGGCCTTCTGCGCAACCTACAAGGTTATGGTATAACTGGACGCTTGCTTGATCTGACCCAATCTTTCTTATCTAACAGCATAATGCAGGCCGTTTTGAATAGGCATGCTTCCACATTCTACTGCTGAAACGCTGGCATCCCCCAGAGCTCTATCCTAGGCGCGACGCTCTCTATTATCTTCATAAATGATTTCCCAGACGTGATCAAATCCCAAGTAGGCATCTATGCTGATGACACCACCATTTACTTTTGCATCAGTAAGAAATCTGCCGAAGCTGACAAACATAACCTCGCTGCTGATCTTGAGAAGGACCTTCACTCAGTGTGTACTGGGGGTAAGAAATGGTTTGTAAATTTCAATGCTTCTAAAACGAAGCTGCTATCTGTCAAACATCACAGGCAATTTCTCCTTCCCATCTCCCAGAACCATGTACTAAGTGAGTCTCCCTAAAAGCAATACACTGTGCTTCCTCGGCTTACCCTATTTTCCGACCTCAAGTACATTGAATCAAGAGCTAAATCCACTGCTAGAAAGTTTCGGTCACTGTGTTGGGCCAGGAAGTTTTTCTGCCTAAATCAACTTTGCACATATGCAAATCAATCATTTGACTGTGCACAGAATACTGTTGTTATATCTGTTATGGTGCCTCGGCTGTTCATCTCAGAGTTCTCGACAGGCTCAAAGGAGAAATTGTAATTTGATCGGTCCCAGCCTGGCAGCTCGATACTAGCCACTTTCTCTCCGGTGGGGCATGGCTTCCCTCTGTCTCTTACCCAAATATTTTCATGGCTTCTACTCCTAAGATCATAGGTCACTGATGTCCCCGTCAATAATTTACTCGTGCAACCAGACTGGCAACAGGTTCTCAACACTTTTACAGTTAAATCACCTGAAATGCAGCCTCCACTTCTACTCAAACGGCTTACGATTTTCGCACTTACAGCTTGTAAAACTCCCTACCATATACTTGCTTTCATGACGGCTACAACGTTCAGGAATGTAAATGCAATGTCAATTTCCATTTCTTATCCACTTGACTCCAGTCATTTCGCATCCCCCTGTGTATCTTGTTCTTTTCCTATCTTTCTACCTTCGCATATGTCTTCACACCTGTGTTCCCATCTTTCTCTTGTTCTTTCTCTGAAACTCCCTGTAACTTGTTCTTCTTTATCTTCACTTTCCTCCTGCTTAAATCTTTACTCTCTTATGTCGCCCCTTGTGTATCAGTGGCTGTACATCCTTGCTTGAGGTGAAACGAGTAAAAATATATTCTATCGCACTTTTCTCTCGTGGAATTCTTTTCTGGTTTTTTATTTTCCTGTAATGTTTTATCTTAAAAATATAAATGCAATGTTAATCGTTATCTTTTGTTTTAAGTCCTTTTCTTTTAATGTTATATTTCCTTAGTAATGTCACTTTCTTTCTCTCAAAGTCTTAATGCCATTGTTGACTTTTCTGTATTGAAATGATTAAAAGTTGACACTTGGGAATATAATTTAGAAATTTCCAGTTCTCGAGAAAATCTTTCTAGGTGTAAATGATACGCCGTGTCCTATCAGAAGTTTTGCAAATGACTTGAACTCGCCTCCATATCTAAAATGGAAATAGTGATAGAATAGCTATATGTTCCCACGTCATTGTTTTTTTTTATCGCTTCAATGCTCAACCAAGTGTCAACTGTCATCTTCCCACCATTTCTATCTAATATTAATTTCATAAAACCTTCACTTCCATTCATATTGCAAAACTTTGAACTATTTAGCTGACTGTAATTCTTTAACTTGTATGGCTTAGAGCTTGAGTACAGGGCAACAGAAAAATCTACTACCATAGAACGTACGGATACAAATAATCACTTAAACTTTAAAATAATGAAACCTTGTCGCCAAACTAGTAATTCAGTTAAGTGCCATACGTGATGCACGTTTTGACGATCATGTCCCGAAAGGACACAGTTGAATGGGCAGCTGATTATCCCGCACTAGGTTGCCATTACTTTCTTCGGTAGATTGATTGCCAGCCTAAGCTATATAACCCACTCAGTCCTGTTGTTTACCCCATGACTTTAGGATTAATGCCTTTCCTAAGGTATTTGCTCGTAAGAGAATGCAAAGAATTCAACTAGAATTCGAACTTGGATCCCAGATTTCTTTTTTCGAGATGATATGCACTGCACTACAAGGCACATTCAAACTACTACTGTTCATAAATTCATAGAGACTAAGTATCATAGAGGAACGTTCATCAGGACGGTTATCATCAAAGTTTTTACAACAAATGCGCAGGGAAGATACTTTACGGCAGTGGTAAAGTAACTGATGCCAAGATATCAATGGTATTGCAGATTATTCTTTTCATTTTATCTATTTTTTTTAAATATATAGCTGAATTACCAGACAATACTTGGCAGCAATATTTTAAGTATAGACAAAAGGTAGCTATATAATTATGTACGATCAATTTAGGCGAGAATGATGCGTCTGGCCAAAAGAGGTTGTAGACTGGGAAACAAATCAATGTGATATATATTTTAATTTTATTAATGCTGTAATGGAAGGGTTCAGTAGTTCCAGCCCAAACACGACTGCAGTACTTTATTTTTGCCATGATCTGAGTTTTTAAGGATAAATTGTGTAAAAATTATTTCTATACTTCTCGCTGTGAAAAACTGAGCCGACCCCACTTCTTTTTTATGTACCGTGTCCTTCAGATCATTGATCTCAACTTACCCCTATCCCTTGTCACTCTCAACATTTTTATTGGTATCTCTCTCAAACTTCCCACCGCCATTTACTTGCTCAAACCCATCAAGTAAATCACGTATTGCTTTTCCATGTCTCACTTATCCTTTATCCGTCTCGTGAGAATTAAATTCTCCAAGCCTTCTTTCCTCATTATTTATCTCAGATAATTGCAGTCAGCTGTCTCTTCGTAATGTTAAGTAGAATTCACTTTTGGCTTTGTATATATACGAAAATCTTGATGCTCTTCCCATGTTCAGTACATTTCTGATGCCTCAAATTTCTCCTTCACGCTTGAGGAGATTGTTCAGCACTCACTGTATTATTATAACGTAAATACTTTTTTAATCATTAACTGTGCCGTTTCTAACTGTGACAAATATATAGATATTCTAAATTATCCTCTTCTATGTGTTGTGTTCCGTCAGAAAATTTGCGATCATTCGTAGCTCTTAATGTTTTTTGGTATTTAGCTGACTGCAATTCTATAAGTTGGATGGATTTTGAGCTTGAGAGGAGGGTAACAGAAAAATCTACTACCATTGAACATACCGATACAACTGATCACTTCAACTTTAAAATGATGAAGCCTTGTATCTCACTTGAACATTGTTCTGACATCAATTTAGATGAAGTCGCTATATAGGTTATTCATTGTTCAATTCTGTCTTTTTTTTCTTCAATCTCTTTTTTGGGTTTCGACTATCTAAGATCTTTTTATTATGTGTCATAGAAATTGCTACTGTCTCTACCTGATAAAAAATATAAGAGGGTATTGTATCTATATTCTCTAAACAATCGTCGTTTCTCAAGGATTAATCCATAGTATTCTCAGCATCCTTTTGTTGAGCCACGTTTCTATTGCTTCATGTCAGTGTTTCTGTGTTTTTCAGTCTTCATTACTATATTTCTTAATAGCATCCAGTGTCCAGCTTCAGTTACATATGATATATGTATTCTAATCGTCTTATAATATTACCTTTACGATGCATCTATTTCAATTGTGAGAGATATCTGGAACTTGAATCTATCATCTTCCGCTTTTAATAATTTTGCATTATATAATCTTTAAGTATTTTTACAGCAGGGTGTTCACAATTTACTTTATTAAATATAAATTCTAAACATTTTATTATTTTAAAATTTGCACAAGAAAGATTGAATTATAAATTTTTATCTCATGGTCCTTCAACTTAAGCAATTACTCTGCACCATCCGGCTGAACAGATGTGAACGAGAAAAAAAAATTAATTTTGACATGCTTTAACATGTAAGGAACAGGTCTGGAGATCATGTCCATGTTTAAAGCCGGATCACGTCTGTTAAAAGCTGTCCTGTTTTGACGATGGGCTACGCGATAATGGCTTTAATGTGCAGGTAGTGTAATGAATAATTCCATGGAATTGTTAATGAGCTATATTCAGTCAGTTAAGTGCCATACGTGATACACGCTTGGGCGATCATGTCTCGAAAAAGACATGACTGACTGGGCAGAAGATTATCCCGCAGTAGGATTCCATTGCTTTCTGCGGTAGACTGGTTGCCGGCCAAAGCTATAGAACCCAATCTGTCCTGTTATTTAACCCATAACTAGAGGGAAGAGACGGATTAATACCTTATATAATAATTTTTGTCGAACTAGTGGAAAAGGGGATCCAAAACCGAAAGAAGAAAATCTTTAGCACTAAATAACTGGAGAGATAACAGCTATGATTATTCTATATGGAATAATGTCCGGGAGAATATTTCTGGAGTTTAAGAAAAATTAAGCAATTACTCTGCACCATCCGGCTGAACAGATGTGAATGAGAAAAAAATTAATTTTGACATGCTTTAACACATATGGAACAGGTCTGGAGATCATGTCCATGTTTAAAGCCGGATCACGTCTGTTAAAAGCTGTCCTGTTTTGACGATGGGCTACGCAATAATGGCTTTAATGTGCTGGTAGTGTAATGAATAATTCAATGGAATTGTTAATGGGAGATACGAGTTTCAGTTTCACTTGAGCTCGTTATAATTATTTAGGCAAAAATGAGTGAATTCATATGTTCTTCTTCTAGGTAGAAATTAATTAGTAAAACTTGTATTACAAAAACCATTTCTGTAAAACATTTAAATTATTTAAAGTACGGCATTAAATAACTTATACAGGCTAATGTTCTGATAAACAAAAATAGCCTATCAATCAATGCGTTGATGCGACCAGAGCAGATTACACTAGCAGTGTTCCTTCTCCGTGCGTAAATATTTTTTCTCTATTAAAGAAAAACAAAAAATAAAAACGAGCTGAATAAATGAAGAAAACTTCAACATGTATCGAGAGAAAAAGATACAATGTCAGCAACAGAAAGTATAAATTCAAGAGTTTGAACAACTGGGGTAAATCACAGTACGCTGCAAGTATATAATTCCAGTAATATAAATAAAAAATATTCGAAATCAAGACATTTACGTAAGTAAACAACCAAACCTTTAGCGTAATCAGCATTAAGCATTTCTATATATAAAAAATCAACATAACCACCATCTCTGACAATGGACTTAATTCAGTGATGAATATTAAGCAAACGCAAATTATACTGAAAATCTTACATCAAAATTCTTCTTGTAATTATCTGTCTGGGGAAAAATCTTTTATTGTTGCTTGTATATTTGCAGAAAGAATTTGAAATGCACATATGAAATTAGTTGGGACCGTTGAAGTTAAAAGAATAAAAATAATTTAAAAATACATATATGTAAATGAAATCGTATTTAGCATTGGTTGCAATATTATGTAGATTTAGCGTCAATTACTGAATATACAATAATTCTTAAATAACAACGGTGGTCCGTGGCAGCTCTTTGCTCGCTAAATGATCCGATCACTAAATGATAAACCGTAGCTGATCTTTATATATTGCCTCAACTTCTTCTATGGGCAGTGGCGGTTCAATATTTAGATGCTAAAATCTGTCTTCAATTTCTAGCATATTATGTAGGTACTTCCAAAAACAACCGAGAAGACACCATAGTATGAAGGAAAAAGGTCCTAAACTAAATAAAATGAATTTTTCTCGGCAAAATATTTATGTTATTATTAAGAGAATAGACAAAGTATTTTAAAATTATTTTATAAAGTTTTTTAATTGTTTCTAAGAAGTTTGAAATTTTGTTAGAAAATTTTTTCCTTTCGTCACGAGAGAGCTAATCTAACGGGAAGTTTATTACGTCAAAACGTAATATTACGCAAAGCACTTTCTGACTGTGAAAGACACATTAATTTGGAAACTCTTGCAAAAATGTGGGTAGGCAGAAAACTTATGTCTCTGATCAATTTAACTAACCAGAATAGAAATCAACTTTAAATTTGAATAATGTTTATATTTCTGGGGAATACATAATGTCTTCTTTCAGTTTTTATAGCAAAGGAGTTAATCAATCAAAACCACTATCCTAGGATGTGCGTTGTGGTGCATTGGATATCGGCTCGGGACGAGAAATTGGGGAGCCGAGTTCGAATTCCAGCTGAATTCATTGCATTCACTTACGCGCAAATACCCTTGGGAAAGTTATTAATCCGTCTCTTCCTTCCAGTTATGAGTTAAATAATAGGACAGATTGAGTTCTATAGCCTTGGTCGGCAACCAGTCTACCGCAGAAAGCAATGCCAACCTACTGCGGGATAATCTTCTGCCCAGTCAATCATGTCTCTTTCGAGACATGATCGCCCAAGCGTATATCACGTATGGCACTTAACTGACCAATTTATTTCCTTACGTTTATTTAATAGATTTTCTTCTTAAGAAATATAAGAATATATAGTTTTTCATATAGACCCAAGGGGCATATTCTATTTTTTTCCTTTTTAATTTAGAGTTTTATTTGTCTTTATAGATTCAGTAATATTTCAACAGGGATATTCTCTTTCTGTACATATTATTGAATGAAGACGTGTGTTGATAAAATCGTTTTGAAGAGGGTTATTAGTACTACCCACATTAATTTTTACATTAGTATGTTTTTCCTTAGAAGAAATAGTATATTGATAAACAATGGATTCCGTAAGGTATCTGTTTTTCAGAGAATGCTATTTAGGGTTTCTACAATTATATTTATTATTGTTCAAAGTATTGATTTCAATTATTACATAATTATTGTGTTCAATTAGGTTTAAAGTTTTATTTAAAATGGTAGTAATATAATATTTTATAATTTTTGGGGGATTATTCATACAACTATAAGTTAATGTGATAATATTTATATTGATAATCTTTTTAATGGATTATTATTTTTCGGAGTATGTTTTTGACCAAAGTGACGAATTTTCCTATATATATATATATATATATATATATATATATATATATATATATATATGTGTGTGTGCGGATGCTCATTGTGGTGTATTGAGTATCACCTTGGAACGAGAAATTTATAGAGCCGACTTCGAATTCACGTCGATATTCATTGTATTCACTTAGCTGCAAATACCCTTGGAAAAAGTAATAATTCTTCACTTTCCTCTCAAGCTAGGTTTCAAATAGTAGTACAATTTTCGTTCTATGTTCCTCGTTGGAAACCAGTATACCACAGAATGCAATGGCAACCTACTACGTGAAAATCTTCTGCCCAGTCAATCATGTGTGTTCAGACATGATCGCTGAACTGTATATCTCGTATGGCACGTAATATATATATATATATATATATATATATATATATATATATATATATATATATATTGAAGAAACATATTAATAATAACAAAGAATTTGCATCGATAAATTTTACCTATCAATTATACATACGACACGTGTGTGTATGTCCGTGTTTGCGTGTGCATCTTTAATTAAATATCTGGTTTGCATAATCGGTGTTCATTACGAATTTAGAATATCACAGAATATTGCTCTTTGTGGCCTGTAGGATAAATCTCAGATAATCACTTGTGCCAACTCATATAGACAAGCAGATCTATAGATCTTAAGGTCTACAGCAGATGTTCGGATCTCCTGTTTGAAGTAGGCACGATAATTATCGATGAGTTTCCCAACTGAATGCTTTCTTCTGAATTGTATGATGACGCTTTCTTTTCTTTGGCTTATACACAGCGATTGCTTTCTTAGAGATAAATTAGCGAAGCAGTCAAAGAAGTGAGGAGACTAAAGACTCCATCAGGCGGATTTAATTTCGGAGTTAGTATTGTTTCGCTCTTTGGGAACGGATAAGAAATAGTTCTCTGGAAGCAAATGTAAATTGGATAGGTTAATAGGAGAGGATCATATACATATCAGCGCTTATAGAAACAATAACGTCAAGATCCCTTTTTGTATTCATTTTAAATTACTATTTGCGAATTGTACATGGTCATAAAAAGGGGAATGTTGTATATTGCTAGATGTATCGTGAAAATTTCCCGGTGTTTCTATTGATGTCATCTAGTAAGTCTCATGTTCTCATGTTTTCCGAAAAATCTTATGGTCTAATAAATCTTACTCATAGCGGATTCTTTGACAATAAAATATCCGTAAAAATTTTGCTATCGCATCGGTAAAATTTGATCCTAGCAACTTTAACAAAATATTTTATTTGCAACCATAAATATGATTGCTTGTCATTATTTAAAGAAATAAAGAGGTAGAAATTAAAATATTTGGAATAGGTAACTTTCTCTTTCAGTGGATCATATGTCTATCTTTCTTTTTTTTTTTCATCTTTCTTTTTTTCGGTTTTCAAATAAAACCAAGTAAGCTTTCTCATGTCGTTTAACTTACTAAGTGATCAAAATGTTCAAAACTTATGAGTTATGAGCGGGGCGTAACGGTGGAGCTAACTATGGCAGGGAATATATTCATGATAAAAATATAACATTAGCATAGATATATTTTGCCTTGCTGAAATGATTTGACCTTATAATATATGTCATTTACAATACAATATTTTAGCTCATATTTATTACGATCGGTCACAAACTAAAAAGCTTAGGTTCCGTTCAATAGAGAAGATTGTTCTTTAGATGTAAGAGAAGAAGTGAAGACTGCTATGATAGATTGGGTAGATGACAGTTGGATCTAGGCTGTCAAATACTCTATTAAACTTAACCATTTCGCTATGTTCCCCAAAGGATGGCAGATTACTTATTAGGAATAGAAGCAGTCGAACAAAAGAACAAGGTATTGCCACATTTGGCTGTTATGCATGTATCATGTATACACTTTTATATGATGGGAATATTAGATTTCGTATAATTATAGCCCAGCATCAAAATGTTTTACTGTGGTGAATAGGGAATTAAAAATAACTCTATTCTTTTCACTTTCTACAATTTTCACAATTCTTTGTGAAATGTTTATTTTGACATTTAGGAAAAGGATTGACCTCGTACTAAAAGAAAAATTCGAAACCAAATTTCGCGCTACGATGTTAATTTTATTTTCTAAGCAATGAAAGCAACGATTTTCATGACTGAGAGAAAATTTAAAAAGTCTATTTTAAAAACAAGTAAATCGCTATATAAGAAGGAAAAGAAATCCAAATTAGTCAGTCAGACTGAAGCAGAAATTAGAGACGACACGCTAAGATGTGACAAAAGAAATTTCAAACCACTGACCCGGACTTAAGGTCCCGGCACACATTCGTTCTCCTATTTCTTGTGTGCTAATATTATTTATCTCCTCTTCTTCCTTCTCCCTATTCTCGTAGTCAACCAAGAAATTAGAGACGACACGCTAAGACGTGTCAAAAAAAAATTCAAACCACTGACCCGGACTTAAGGTCCCGGCACACATTTGTTCTCCTTTTTCTCGTGTGCTAATATTATTTATCTCTTCTTTTGCCTTCTCCCTATTCTCGTACTTAACCAAGAAGACGACAAGAATAACAACAACAATAGGATACTTCAAATGACTACTAAAACTATCATCCGATAAATAAAATTTTTTCTATTGCTTTGACTTATTCTTACTTTCTCACCGGCCATAAACAAAGAAAGAAACACAGACTTTATTAGTAAACCTGTTAATTTGGCATAAACACATTCTACTATATACAACTACAAGCTCTGGATTCACTTAGCTCCTTACTACACTGTCTCAGTGAACTTCTACAAATTGATGGTATTCTGCTCTGTTAATAAATTTCTTCTTTAAACATACAAACGAGATACTTTTATTTTTTTCAACAATCAACCTGATGGTTATAAACACCCGAAAGTTGTGGGGATTGTCGGATACATTTGAGAAGTAGCCTTGCATCAGACATGGCTCACTGTCTTTACTTCATTATCATGATACAACAGATGGTATTTCAACTTTTGTATTTTGCAAGACTTAAATAATTTTTAGTCTACCCAATGATGTGTCTACTTACGTTTATAGGTTGGTCAGACGATGGACTTTTCAGGCGAATCTTGTAATACGAATTTTGAATAAATGAATTATATATATATATATATATATATATATATATATATATATGTGTGTGTGTGTGTGTGTGTGTGTGTGTGTGTGTGTGTGTGTGTGTAACTTGTAAATAAAAAACAACTTAAATTGAGAAGTAGAAACCTGTAAAATTGAGTTTGTAATAAGTAAAACAAACGACAAACAAAAGAGAAATAAAAAGTGGTTATTCAATGAAATATGCTTTACTACATAAAAATCTGTGTAGATCTGAAACATTCAGTTCCAACGTTTTCCTAGGATGTACTTCAACGAAAGTAATATAATCGACAATAAATAAACCCTGAGTTTGAAGTGAATCGTCAAGTATGTTTACAAAATATAGATAACGAAAAAAAATGCCCAAGTAGATAATGTGGAGACAAAATGAAATAGCAAGGAATTAAGATGCTAATAAATATTTTAATATAAAAATAGAACAATAATTTTCTTTTGAATAAAAAACAATGTTTTCATCTTTTCAAAGTAGTTGATGTCAAAATATAAGCTATTCATTTTCGATTAATATTATGTATTAAAAAGTGTCTTCGCGAATAATGGGAAATGAAAAAAATCAACAATACATTCGGTGCTATTTTTTACGTTTAAGTATGCATGTTTAGAATCTGTATTGTCTTGTACAACGAATGCAAGATATAACGAAGCAATGAGGAAAAATATAAAAATTGGAATTCAAGGAGTGTGGAATTGGCGCAGAATGTAAGGAAACAGAAAAAAATCGGGTGTGTGCGGGAATGAATAGGCAAAAAAGAAGAATAAATAAAAGAATCAAAATAGGAGTTCAAAGGCCAAATGAAAAATAAACGATATAGATAAGAAGTGTTTTTGATTATATATCTCGACATCTATGCAAATATATTAAAGTCAAGGATGAAGAGAGACAGACAAAAAGGTGAAAGATATGAATGGATTGATATGCACAGATAAATACATATGAAAAGCATAGATAGATAGATAGATAGATAGATAGATAGATAGATATAAACACATAGAATGGTATAACATCGCTATTGAAGAAGAGAAATCATAATTCCTCAGTTACAAAGGGATGGCAAGAAAGGTTTAGTAAGTTCTGAAGATTTTATGAGAACTCATTCCAAAGCATTCCAAAGTCGACAGCATTCAATACACTTATCTATGAGCGTGTTCATTCTCCCTTTCTCTCTCTCTCTCCACACACACACACACACACACATATATATATATATATATATATATATATATATATATATATATATATTATAACCTTGGATAAGTTCTCACTGGTTTTTCATCAAAAGTACAAAAGTAATGCTTTATTTTTTAAAATTATTAAGATACTTGCCCTTGAAAGTATTGTCCATAATTAGCCACTAAACTTTCTAATATATCTGACAGCAATTGAATTCTACTTCGGAAAGATGACACACCTTTTTGGCCTAAACATGAGTCGAAACATTTTTTAATCTTCACAAGAATGAATTCTGCTGCTCAGCCAAGCCATATGCTAACCATAATAACAAGTAATTATCGCACTGAGTGGGGAGGGAATTTCACATTTAAGTAGTTTTTCACCCGTCTAGCGTTATCATATTTCAGACATAAGTTTGCAGTGTCTCTGCTCGTATACTGGCCATTTTTACCCCAATATTCGGCTCAAACGCATCAGTTGTTGTCGATAGCAATCTCCGTGATGGAATCCGTCGGTTTGAGCAGCATATAATAAAGTACGCTATCAAATGCAGAGCAGAAGTTTCGAAACGTATCTACGGTTCGCTGATGTTGAGGAATGGTCAAGCTTACCCCACGATCTTTTATGCTTAGAGTTTCTACTCTTTATCGCCCGTCATGAAACGATATATAAACATTTTTCTGTCGTTGAAGCAGCTGCGCACACGCCATTCGACATCTCTCAGTTTCAACTTCTATAGCACCCAATATCCTTACTTTTGAATCGTTCCTAATGCTTTCAAATGTTTCAAAACTGTTGTGTGATCAACTTTTAATAATTCTACAAGTTCATCTTGCGCATGCCAATGTGTCTTCATGAAGTAATACATTCAATCTCTCATCTTCAAGCATTTTCGGTGTATCATAGTATTCGTTATTTTCATATGTATTCATCTTTATAACGTCAAAACCAATTCACAAATGTTGTTTCCGACAAGGTATGGTCGTCGTAATTTAGAATAACAGTGTGTGCTACAGCTAAAGATTTCTTTTGAATAAAGTAGTGCAGTAAAATTTCCCTCCAATGCATTTTCTTCGGCAAAAAATCCTTCACGTTTAACGACAAAATGACATACGCTGAATTTCACGCTAGCTTATAATAATTCCTTATTGATGCATTGCCATCTGAAAATCACGCATGCAGCTCTGGGAACTCCAGGTACTAGAAAACAATAAGAACTTACTCTAGTTCCTAATATATATATATATGATTTTTGCAAATATAAACTTCTCACTTATATGATTGATGTTATATCCAGCACCCATACTGCAGACTTTCGAAGGCAAATATTTTTGTAATCGACAGGAAATATCAGCATTTTTCTGCCGATTATTTTACTTGTGTTATTTTTTATCAAGTTAAAAAACGAAAGAAACTACTAATATATATGTTTCTATTGGTTTCAGAATCATGTTTGCTTATTATTTATGCATTTGTGTGCGTGTGCATCTGTTTGTGCATCTATATTTTAGCATGCAGAAACACACACGCACACATACATACTTATATTTCCCTCTCTATTTGAAAAATATGCACACACGTATATATATAGACGTAAAAAGAAAAAATAATATACATGGTGAGGAGAATTTTTATGTGTCATATATGGAGCCATTTTTCTCTTATGTTCTATGTCTCATACGCATGCACGCAAACACACACACGCGCAAACACACATATAAATATATATATAGATATAGAGAGAGAGGTGGGGGCATATTTTTACATGTTTGTTTCATAAAAAACGTTATAAAAACATAAATGGCTTGGATAATCAAGGTGAATCACATTCTCTCGTTGAGATGAATTTTTTTCTGTTGACAGTGATTGATCAGCGAAGTATATAAAAATTGAGACCTTTAAATACATATATATATATATATATATATATGTGTGTGTGTGTGTGTGTGTGTGTGTGTGTGTGTGTGTCATTTCCAACGTTGTTGAGTAGGCAAGCTGTTTATTTATTATACATTATTTTTATTTATTTTTCCTTTGGCCTGCAAAATTTAAGAAATCATATTAAAGAAAAATATGCGCCCTTCGGCAGGAAGCGAGATTGCCACCCTCAGCAGATTTTTTTTTATTGATTTGATAGATTTGTATTCCTTTAAATGAAGGACGCAATTTTATCTTTAATATTTTGCTAATATCCAAGTGGTAATTTAAAAAGAAGTACTCTTCAATAAATAATCGGATCGCCTTCTCAAATACCAGTATCCACTAAAATTGCACTTGATCGTTATACAAATATGTATATCATATCTAAATAAAAAGAATCATTGTAAAACTTTCTTTGTTTACGTTTGGATACGATGTGCACACATGACGAAAACATCGACAGTTCTAAGCCAGGGAAAATTGCAATTGAAAACTTGGAAATCGCTTAGACTTACTGACAGTTACTTCGTGGACAAGCGGTAAGGCGCGCTATGTTAAACTGTGAAACCTATGATTTTGTATGTGTGTATGTGTGAGTGTGTGTGTGTGTGTGTGAGAGAGAGAGAGAGAGAGAGAGAGAGAGAGAGAGGGATATTTATATTTAATATTACTTCTTTACTTGAAATTTGTGAACTTGGCATGTGCGGTCGTTTTAATATTGAACATCTTTGTAATTTGTTCGATAAAAAGGGATCTAACGACACGATGTGTTGCAATGTGTGGATATATATATAATATATATATATATATTTATTTCTATTTCCAGATTCATTCTTCCGTCATGTTATATACTATCTTTTTCTAAATTAATTTGTTTATATTTTAATTTTCAATTTATATTTTAATTTAATTTTTTTAATTCTAAAATTAAGATTTATTTAAAATTGTTTTATTTTTCCAATTTCCATAGTCAAACATCCTTCTTTTTTATCAACAATATGTATAACGTATGTTTATATATATATATATATATATATATATATATATATATATATATATATATGTGTGTGTGTGTGTGTGTGTGTGTGTGTGTGTGTGTGTGTGTGTGTGTGCATACTATGATACTTGTACACTTGAAATTTGTTATCTTGACATGTGCGGTCATATTAATACTAAACATCTTTGTGATTTGCTCGATAAAACGTGATCTAACAACCTGATGTGTTGCAATGTGCGGGTGGTTTGTACCGGAGTTGAGTTTTTGGATCGCGAATGAGGTTTTCCAAGATACGAATATAATCAATTCATAGTCTTTCCAATTTATAGGTACATCAAGTAAGGCTATTCTATTATCAGTTTACATCATCATTTTCAAAATCACTGAGCGCATTCTTTTATTGCCATTCTCCTTTTGTTCGCATAGATATTTTTATTTCACACAGGACAAGCAGACTTTCAAACTGAAGCTTATGTATAGAACTGCCATGTTCGTTTCTCAGGCAGACGTTTGGCTAAATAAGATTTGTTCTTTGATCAGTTTTGTCATTTTTCATATTGCAACACCCATAACCACGCATCCATTTCTTATATGTCTGTATTTATTGCTGGTTATTTCTTTTTTACACTTATGAACATTACAGCTTGTTATCTGTTGTGATAATTGTACCTCATTACAAAAGAAAAGTCGCATATTCGTATTTATTAATGATCACTGGTTGTATGGTCATGACGTAGGTTTTTTTCTTGATCGAAAAATTGTATATTAATCATATAAAAAAAACAACTGAGATTAAATAAAAATTTAGCACACGGAAGTCCGTGTCTGATGAAGGTAGTGTCCTTGAGAATTTGACGAGAGGCTGTATCCCGTCCATTTTAGATAGTGCTTTATGTCCTTCTTTCCAGTAATAAATAGCGATATCTAGTATTATTCATAGTAGATGATAGCTTCTGCCTAGTGGTGATCTACATATTACGTTGTTACGTATATTCTTTCATTGTTTCAGATGATCTGCCAAATATTTCGAATGATAATTATTCCCAGTATTTTGGGCTTCGTTGCAACTCTTGTCATTTTCTGAAAGTATAGGATAAAATTAGGGAAAGGTTTATTTTGGATTACATGCGCATTTAAGATGGAATGCAAAGTAGACAAGAATGAGCATGTTCTGTTTGTTATTCTTTTTACTTTTAATCAAGGTCAAAAAAATTCCAATGATATTTCAGTCATTTGTCCAGTGTACGGAGACGAAATGCTTTAAAAATCCAAGCAATCAATTCAAAGCTTATCCCTGAATGTTCTGCACCGATAGCTTACTACTTCAAAGTGTATCACAAGGAACAGTGTAGACTTGTAATTAATAATTTCAGAACCCACGATATCGCTGTAAGAGAGATATGAAAGACGTAAAGTACAACCAATCAGGAGCTGCCCAAGCCAATATTGAAAAACAAAACTACTTGATTTCAGGAAGGCCACCTGGAAAAATATAAGCAGATGCCAAGTTGCTGTGGTTACAGCTATAAATGATCAAGGTTTCATATGCTCCTCGACAGAAATGGCAAAACCCTTCTCCTCAATCTTTGCCCCAAACTCATTGTTAGATGATAAAAATCACCCATTCTTCCAACGTCTTAGTGAGCACTATTTCAGTAATATTTCAGTAAGAGAAATATATAGATTTATCAAAATCTTTGGCTAAGTTGATCCTGTTGATAATGACAAAATTCCATTGCTGTTGTTCTAACTATCATTACACACACAATGACCTGGCACGCACCACAAAGTATTTCGACAGGGTGTAGCACAGATTTTTGCTACACAAATTTACAGCTAATTTTTTTTTTCTAACAGGTAAATCTCTGAAGGTAGTTATTAATGTTCAATCGTCCATGACAGTGGCAGTCAACGCAGGCTTCTCCAGGATTCACTTCTCGGGACACCTCTCTTTCTGTTGCACATTAGTGATCTATCTAAGAATATAATCAGAACATTTGTAAATATCTATGTTGAGTGTTTGTTAATAAACGGGCGCACCTCCAAAAAATTTGACGATCAAAAAATGACAGTTGAATTCACTTCCGATAGAATACTAATTTGTAAGTGGAGCAAAAATTGGCTGGTTACATTTAATACCTCTAAAACCAAACAATTATCTTCCATCACTGCCGATTAGATCCAGAAATATCGTTATTCAAAATGAGCCGATGTTACTTCGATTTGTCTTGAGAAAATATTGGGTCTCAAATTCAAACCCCACTCCATGTATAACACCTATATACGGTCCTATTCTTAAAATTTATAAGAAAAGATAATGCTGAAAATATAGTACGGTTTCTATATTTGGTCGGAATATTCTTAAAACTCACTTTGCCGCCTTAACAGAGTTCAAAAGTATCTACGAGTCATTGTTGGAAAATATTTTTTTCCCTTCAAACGTCTCTCTCGCAGGACATAGAAAGCCATGCATTGCTCTCTCACTACTAGCATGGAAAGTGCTCGGACGAAATACATTAATAGGTTCAGCCGGGTCAAACATTCATGGCTAGGGCCCGCTATGCAATTTACACTCCCTCAGTATTTTATCGGTGAGAAGTACGTTTCACTTAAACATTATCTTCCCGCGAACAGTTTTGCTCGAGAACAGACATCTCAGATCACTATAATCATAACTTGTTCAGATCTATATCAACAGTTACATTACATACCTATTCATATTAAATAGCTTTTAACGTAACCCACTACCGAGATTTGGTTATATAGCCTTGGTCGCAACCGGTCTATCTCAGAAAATAATAGCAACCTACTGTAGGATAATCTTCTGCCCAGTCAGTCATATCTCGAAGGCGTGTATCACGTAAGGCACTTAAGTGGCTGATATTTGTGTAAATTTCAAGTTACATCTTCATAATCTAATCTTAACTATGATCATATTTTTGTATTTTTTATTCATATTCTTTTTATTACAAACATCTTCACCCTTTATAAATCCCGGGACTACACTCGGTAGTGGGTTACGTTAAAAGGCGCGGATTAATACGTTTCTCAAGGGTATTTGTGCGTAAGTGAATGCAATGGATTCAACTGGAATTCGAACTCAGCTCCCCGATTTCTCATTCTGAGTCGATATCAACTGCACTACAACGCACATATACAAATATATTAAGCTTAAATATAGAGAGTATCATAACTTTGCAGTACAGACTGATTGAAAAATTGCATATTTTGTCAATGTCGACACGATTTTTTGGGAGTAATGTTATCTTGTTGAGAACAATAGACAATTTCATTATAGAAAATACAGAAAGACATCAGACACACTTACACACAACAATAAACATATGTATATGCATATTACGGAATGATCTGGAGATTAAGAAAATTGAATTAACAACCGACATATTTAATGTATTTGGTTGAACATTATTTTTAATCGATACACATATCTGAGTAGATATTCTGTTTTTAATTGAACAGTATATTAAATTTACATTACGATACATTTCAGAGCTAAGATGGCTATTTGTAAAGACACCGAAAATTGTGTATATAATGCTTGCTTTAAATTCAATAGCACCGTGGAAACATTCGACGTCATGCTGTCTAGGATGAACCAGATAAATTGGTGGCTCCGCTATGTTGTTAACGGTTGCAGGTTCGCATCCTTGCGAATGACACATATTTACGTAACCAAATTTCATTTAATTAATTTAACAGTGTAATATAATTTATAAAATATTTTAGATTATTACAATGGGTAATACATATTTTACCTCTTCCTGAAGTTATTACCGCACATTGTCAGACACAAATGTTACAACTGTTATATATTGTTTTGTTGTGAGAAGGCTTGCTGTCAAGATTATTTTTTCAGTGGTTTACTAATAAAAAAATTAATTTTCGACCAGGTTTTTTATACTCTCTCTCTCTCTCACACACACACACACACACACACACACATATATATATATATATATATATATATATATATATATGATCACTAATACTATAACCAATTACAGTCGTATGGGAGTAAAAGTGGTGTGTGTGACGGACAGCAAAACCGCTTTTGGCTGGTTTTAATGTAATATTTTGCTTTCTCCTAGACTAGCTACAAACTCTACGATTTCTCTATCCTAGGACCTAAAGATTACTCGATCGGACATCCAATAATAACATGATAAAATATTAACGATTCAAGTTTGTGTATGAGTGCTTGCAGTTGTGCGTGAAATGTGGTCATATTTAATTACATGTATACAATTGGCCATAAAATTAAAACGACCTAAAATCTATCTTGTCTTCAAATGTCAAATGATTCATACGCCGTTAACTTTCAGAATTATCAAGAAATTGTCTTGGTTGCCTTCAATCTGACACAAGTATTAGAAGAGCAAAACCTTTTCATGCTATTATTCGTAGATTTAGAACTCGGAGTAAGCCCATTTCTTGCATTCGTCAATCTAAAAGAAGTGGGACATTCGACTTTACGATGATACATACATATTTTATCTGTCATAGATCTGTTAGTCATCTATATATCACATGAAATCTTTTCATATATTTTCAGGAGATGAGCCAGTGAGTAATTTCAGCTGCTCGGCGTAGTATTTAAGCCCTAGTATCTCCTATTCACCGTGCATAGACTCAATAGATTCCACCGTGATATAGGAATCAATAACGGGAATTTTCTTACGAACATACTGCCAATAGTATCCTAGCTTTTTCTGACTAGTTAACTATATATGTAGTGTCGTCGACGGGTGACTGAACACTTACACTACAATAACAAGTATTTATCAACACCAGAGTTAACTTTTTGAAGAAGTGTAGTATTATAAAATGCTCGACTATATTCAGTGAAATGCATTAAAACAAAGACATAATTGAATTAAAAAATGTCATTAAGATTTAAATAATCAACATACAGGGTTTGTGCAGAACCTAAATATTGTAGACTGCGTAAAAATTCAAAAGATCCACTCAAAAAAGAAAAAATAAAGCAATCAGTTATAAGTATTAAAACAACGTGGTCAATAATTTAACCAGCAAGATAAAAAAGAAAACAAGCCTGTCAAAGAACAATATGAGGTGCAGATGCGAAGATGGCAGATTGAAAAACAAGTAGTATTATTTAAATAAAGGAACGATTTTAAAATGGTGTGACAGCTGAAGCAAAAACATAGATAAACATAAAGAAATTGATTAAGGAAAGGGAAAAAATGAAAACAGTTTTTCCAGAGATTTATTTATTTTTTCTCTCCAGGAATTTTGCAGGAAGGAGAGAGGATTTCGAAGTAAAAGCAAATAATATTGAAATGTGTTACGTGAGTAAAAGTCAACAAAAACGTATGAGGGAAATAAAGAAATTAAAAAATGATACAATCTTTTGATAACAGCAAAATGTAGGAATATTTTGTTTTAATTTATTTACAGAAATAATGACGGAGAAAGAAATAAAGAAAGAGTGTTTTAAGTAAAACATAGTGTATTTGGATAAAGAAAATCTATATAAAATCTTAAGTAAAAAGAGTATTATTAACAATATAAAGAATGATCTGATTAGAAAAAAAGAAACTAAGATTCAAGAAGCAAAGAAAAAGTAAGAAGCAAAAAGAGAAACACAGCAATAGAAATAGTATCTGATCGATGATAGATAAAAGAAGAAAATGTTATATTAATAATGAAACGAAAGAAAGAAAGAAATATAACTTGACTGACGTAAAAAAAGAAATAAAGAATAATTTTGAAAGAAAACTGTTGAAAAAAAGAATGAATGAATGAATGTAAAAATCGTGGAAGAATGAAATAATCAAGAAAGAAAGAGTAAAATAAAATTTAAAGAGAAAAAAAGAAAATTTCAGAGAAATTAATTGTGCGTAATGAGCAGAAGAAAACGGAAAAGAAATTAAATAGAGAAAAATAAACGACTAGAGAAGTCGAATTATTGAAAAATTAAGAAAATGAAGACATTACAACAGAGAAATCCGAGGAAATAAAATGAGTAATGAAAAAGTTGAGAAAAATTGTAATAGAAAAAACGACAATTGAAAATACAACGAAAGAAAAAAAATAAGAAATAAATATATAAGAAAGAAAACAACAGTGAAAGAAAAGAAGAAAAAGTAAAGCCGAAAAAGTGTATCAAAAGGTCTATTGGGAGAAGAAATAGAATCTACACGCAGATACCAATCTTCCTAGGGAAGTCAAAGATAAAATGGAACCGAGGAAAAAATTATATATATATATATATATATATATATATATATGTGTGTGTGTGTGTGTGTGTGTGTGTGTGTGTGTGTGTGTGTGTGTGGAAATGAATAATGGAAAAAAGAGTGTGAGTGAAATCGAAAATATATGCAATTTTTCTCAAAGAAGATGGCGTTATTTTGTTTTTCACCTTGAAAGCACAACAACAAAACAGAAAACGATTGAAACAAGCCACGCGCATGATTAACGTGCAAATCTGTCAAGAAAATGGCGGCAAATGGAGACAATGGAGTAATGAAAATTTACAGCCACTGCTTATTTTGGCTTGCAAGCCATTTTAGAGTATGCTATCTTCGGATACTGCCCCAAGTAAAAATTTCCCATACATTTTCTTTCTTAAAAACCCATTAATTTTTGTTTGCTTTTATAAATTTTCTTATAGTGTCACACCAATCATTGAAGAAATACTTATTATTATTATTCCTTTTCTATTATTGCTATGATAATTATTGCTACTACTACTACTACACATTCTTCACTAAATTGTTTATGTTCAAGAAATACCTTCATAGAATTTTCCTCATCTTTACTTATGTTATTTCGGCTTATATCTGTGTTACGAGAATCTGAGAGTGTTTTGGAATCGATTGAAACGCTAAAAATAACAGAAAGCACCGACAGCTGAAGCTGATCGAAGAGTTTAAAAATACAATAGCAGAAGAGCAGAATTGTTCAAATTCCTCACACATTGGTAGATTCAAATATCTCCGTATGTAAATATTGCTACCGACTGTTTCCTTTACATAATTCTATACGACCAAGCTGATATTATAGAAAAATTAATGTAACACATTCAATGTTCAAGTCACAACAATAATATTGTTCTACTCTCTCTCTCTCTCTCTTTCTCTCTCTCTCTCTCTCTCTCTCTCTCTCTCTCTCTCTCTATCTATCTATCTATCTCTCCTCACAGCTATGGGTTGAATAGCAAAGCATACTGGACTGCTCAACCGTGGTTTGGCAACTGATCTATGAAACGGATAACCCGATAATTCGGTACTGCCTGGCAAAGCAAATACTACGCAGTTAAAGAAAGAATCGTGGGGTTTACAATGATTATCATCCCGACTGCTGTTGTTCTTCTAAAATCTTCTAAATGAATAAACCGCAAAACTCTCTCTCTCTCTCTCTCTCTCTCTCTCTCTCTCTCTCTCTCTCTCTCTGAAGGAGAGCCAGAAGGCCGCTAGTCAGAAATCAGCAAATGTTACCATTCTATAAAATCGGCACTTTCCTCCTTTCCATTGTTGCTTTTAAGCAAGTTGAGGTTGTCTACAAGATATTTTCTCAGAAACCTGTGGTAATCTTAATGGTAAAACGAATCGTTTCTAACAAGAAACGTTTGGCACTCGTTAAGCGAACAGTTAAAGACAGTTTCGGATGAAATTTATAACATTTTTTTAAAAAATTTTTCCAGATTTTCATTCTCAATTCTATTATCTGTTATCTCTCTTTCTAGTATAAACATGTGTTAACTCCTCTGTAACAGCTGACCCCGTCTGGCTCGCAGCTCCTTGGTCCGGAACCTCATGAGATGGTGATAAATGGAACCAGAGTCAGGGTTGATGCTGACGAAACGTCATTAGTTATGGCGACGCTCTCGGGTCGCTAATCGTTACGATGGCCTCGTCACAGCGACTGGTCCTCAAGACGTCTATTACAACGGTGAACTTCCCTACCCACGCTGTGTTTTTGATCTCAGGAAAGTCACATTGAAACCCGGTGGCTGTTTCTCTACCACCCCAAACCAGATTGGACACAGGTGTACACTTCTGTTGGTAAAATAAACACGGCACAAAAAAAAAATGAATAAGTTCGAAGACGCTTGGATGAGTTACGAAAGAAAGTCTTTAATTATATATAAATATATATATAATTAACAATAAAATCAGAATGTACAATCGTCGAATTCAATTTTCACAACTGAGCGAAAGATTCATAATTAATTTTAAAACAAAAAGTTCTTTCAGGGCTCTTTTCAAAGCTTTACGGAAACAGCCGAAGTGGGGCGTTCTGGTGATGATCGTAGTTTCATCTTGTCTCTTTCTCTCTGCAATATAAAATCTCTTTTTAGCTAGTTTAACTATTACTGCGCTGATTCTGTTCCTATACATCTTTAGCTAGGTCTCTATCGGAGGCGCATTATTCGACTTTATCTCTCTTAAGTTGATCGTCGTCAGGCTTTTCTACGTTTCTTTACATCATCAGCCCGGAATTCTATGGAAGGCGACCAGTCTTTTTAGTCGTGGCCCCCAGTTGGGAAAAATTTTCCCTCAGTCGTTATATCTGGACTGCAACTAACTCTAACTAACTATTTTTTTTTCTACTGAGGGTCCCGATTTATATATTTGTCTCCAATTTTCTTGAGGGATGAATGTCGGATAATGGGTATGTATGCAAATCAAAACTTTGACGAATGAGATTCTTTCTACCAACACATTTCAAGGTAGAATTATGGTTCAACGAATGAGGCAACAACACCTAATCTGACGTAATTTTTTCTTCATCCTCTTCTTAATTCAACTGAATACGTCAGCAAATCCAGCTTTTAGCTTGGAAAGATGAACTCCAGTGAGATTTGTAATTTATTTCTATTCTCATAGTCAAGTCCTGACCTTCTAATCCCATCAAAATTTTCTGACAATTTCTTTTGACTATCTGTAATTTTCACTTCCACTGGCCAAAAATTCGCTTTTGAATAACAATGGAAAAAAATAATTTTTTCTTTTCTTCCCAATTTCCAGCTAGTTTTTATATATTTTCCGGATTTTACAAGCATCCGAGTATTAAAATATTTCTAATCATCTCTCATATCGCGATTTACAATAAACTGCAAAATCAATGACACAACTAATAACATTTTTTTTTCGCTCCGTCGTATTAAACTAAGAATTACATTTTTTTCCATACGTGGAAATAAGGTTAAACCTCAAATATTTGTCTAATTTACTGTGAAGAAAAAAAAACTGACTATATCATTGTCTTCCTTTCTAATTACGCATGTTACATATTTTTTGCTTCTGAGAGAGTTTTAGTGATATATTTCTGGTAACAACAATATTTTCTGCAATATTGTAACCATCACTTGTAGGGTTTTATATAGTATAGTGTTCGTTAAGCTTTACAAAGTATGATGTGGATTTAGACTTAAGTTTTTTAGATTTACACGAGATAGTTGATCTGATTAGACTATTTAAGAACATTAATTAAATTCTTAGCTTTATATTATTTTAACATCATATTATATGGACAATATCTATAGTGGAACTTAACCTGTGTCCAAATATTTTAATCTCTTTATTAAATGTGTTATAATTTTAATCACACTATTAATAACTAATCAGTTTTCTTCATCTTTGTTATTTTTATCACAATGTTTCGATCGTTGTGCCCTTTGGATTTTTACATATAAAAACCAGACGGGAATTCTCCTCAAACGAGAAAGTTTTATTTTGTTATAACTTGTTGTGACAACCAAGTCTTTTCCCTATTTCAAAATAATTAATTTCTTATTGTGAATTTCAAAGACTTTTTCAGCTATTTACCTTTTCTGCTAGCCTGTGAAGGAATGGATACTTATTTTATGTAAGAGATTAAGAGACCATAGATATTGGCAAGAACTGGATCCTCAATGTGGCTTTTTTCATCATTGTTGAATCCACCGTTTTCGCGATTCTAAATAGTGTTCGTGGGGAATATATTTCAAGTATTATTAGAATTTTACTTTTGATATTCAAAGACACAATGATTGAGGTTTCAGTATATGTAGTCTACGCGAAAAAGGAAATAACTATAAACAAATTTAGTGTAATTATTTTACTTACCCAATAGACTGGTTCACTCGTCAAAATAAGCTTGTACTCTGAGAATTAGTTTTATTGTTTGACATTGTTAGATGTCACTTGAGTTGAGATATCTAGCAGAATCAAATAATAATGATTTGCTTTTATCGATTTAAATAGGGACTCTTACAAATTATTCGAAACATTGTCAAAACTATCACTTATTTTAACGGATTTATATATACTTACGAAATCTCTGCGTTTATAATGTAATTACGTCAATGTTATATACATATGTTTTAACTGATTTATGTGAATAATTAAAAATATAAATATAAATATATATTCAAGCTCTATCAAAAATGATATTGCAAACATTGGAGCGGGTTTCACACATGAAATCAAGCAAAAATAGATTATGAGTCAAAATAGCAATCTCAATCTCTAAAGTTCAATAATAAGAAAGATTAACTATTTTTTGTATAATTTGGATAAATCATGCAACCAAAGCTTTTGGAGATTAGATGTTTTAAATTATTCTGAAAACTGCACACCATCTTTGAAAGACAGCGCACTTGTATCAGTCGTTCATAACGGCTAAAACGGATCCTATCAGAATATGATAAACAATTACATGCCACACGCCACAACCTATTATATCTCCTTTGTAGCCCAAAACACTGGCTAGCAAAATGCAAGAAAAATTCTCAATAAATTCTTTCTCTATCTTCCAACCAGACAAAAAACTTTCCCTCCTAATCCGAAAGTATATAAAAGGCGAACAAACATGGTGTTGAAGTCAAGAGTGTCAAAAGTTCAACCCTTCAATATTTAAACTTTAGAACTAATCTCTAAAATTTTATTTAATTTTTTAAGCAAATCATTGGTTTAAATTTTCTAAAATATTTAAATATATTTTGACGGTAGAAAATCTAATGGCGTACAGATCAAGAAATCTTTACTATAATAGGCCATAATAACTTTTAAAATAAAAAAGAACAGTCTACAGGTTTCGTAGCCTCTCATCAAACTTTACAACGGGAAAAATTATGAAAAGAAAATAAAGAGATGACATAAATGAACGGCTAGGGAAAAATAAAAGTTATTACATCTGAAGATGCTAGAGAGCCGGCAGAGTAATCCGATAGTGGGCAGTGATCCCCTTTTCACCCTCCGTATGTGGTCAGCTACGCTTGATTTTTCTGCCTTCCCTCTTGTTTCGGCCTTGCGGTGTTCTTATAGCCTGACCTTAAGGAGGCGGCCTGTCTTTTTTTTTCACAACTACATGGAATGGGGTACCCAAGGTCCTTAGTCATGTTCTTCTTTGTTAGAGGTCTTACTCGAAAGAGATACCTGCTAAGTTTAGAAGCATTTCTGAAGATATTGCTGATGTTATATAGACCACAGATCCTGTGTATATTCTCTGATAACCCATTCACATAGGGTAAACAGCTCGAGGCTGTTTTCTGAGAGTTGTTATTCTCATGCACCCTCCCTTCCGTGTATCCGCGGTAAAAAAAAAAAAAAAGTTTACTGGACATTAGGTTTTTAAGTCCCGAAGATTCAGTTGTTCTTGTCCATAAAGAGACATAACACAGTGGATATAGACGTTGGTTAGTTCCTGACATGACTGTCAGAGTTGTAAGTTCAATACCAGGCTACAGAAAATAACTCGATGCTTCCAACAGCGGCCGAAACGTCGTACAAATGGCAATAAAGATGAGGCTAATAGTCCGAATAATGTAAATACTATATATATATATATATATATATATATATATATATTTCGCTATTTTAATAGACTTTCGGTTTTCTCTCAAACATTATCTATAATCTATTAAACCATTTTTCTGTTTTTTAATTTTTTTCTATTTTATTGTTTCTGATATCACTACTTTGCAGTTTCTCTCTTCGACTACTTAGGGTGTATATTCTGCCTTCTTACAATTTATGATTTGTTCTTTCTTCCAGAATTCATTTACAACCTTGTTTCGGAATTTCTGTACAATTCTCTCGGTATGGCATCACATCAGGTAAATGTGAATATCTTGCTTTAAGACTGTGTCTATCGGAATAACTTTTATTTTATTATTTTTATTTTTTACATTTCCTTTTCGAACGTTTAATTATTATATAAATTCCGTGGTAAGTTGCATCCTAATTTTATACCCCATTTAATACTAGCAAAGTTCACTTCATTTCTGTATCTCATTTCCCAGTGAATTTTGGGATATTATCCTAATATCTAACGGAAAAAGAAAGATTTTTTCCATGTAGTTTTAATAATTACTTGTTCTGCACATTATCAGGCATTTTGTATATTCTCTGAAAGATGAGTACATTTTTTCGTCAACTTGTATTACTCGATCTAATATCATTCTAATAATAAATATTGTATTTACTGTTGCAGGATTTTTACCGACATCCTCTTGTTTTCATCCTTTTTCATATTTAATTCTGCAGCATTTTCCATACATCAAAATGCAACTGAGTAGTTTCATTATGCGTCTTAATTAGTAGATATTCCGATGGAGCTCTCGTAAATTTTAACCTGACTTATTAGGTAAAATTATGAAAATTTGGATGTGCAGTTGGTGAACGAATAGATTCTTGGAATGAGAAATTGGCGACATGGTTTCTCATCAGGTTTTGTATATTCACTTAAACGCAAATAACATTTGCGAATGTTTGAATGCATTATCCTTCAACAGCTATGGATCAAATAGTACTATTTGTATTTTGAAAAATCAATCTTGTTATAAAAAAATGAAATATTCACTCCAAAAATATTCTGTGATGATAAAATAGGTCGCCTACCTTTTGAATGTGGCCTACGAAATACTGTGACTGATATAGTATGCGGCCTACCAAAAAGTCGTAGTATAAGGAACTATTATAAAAGTCTGGTTAGGGTTAGAGAAAAGTATTAGTTTCAGTAAATAGCCGAATAATTATATCTATAAATATACTCTTATTAATGTAGAACACATTCAAACCGGTTAGGCCACACATTATGTCCGAATCAATGAAGTAGGCTACATATTAAACCGACACCAAATATTCTCACAAATAAGTCATAACTTAGATATTTCGGTGTCAAAGCCACTTACAGTGTGCGTTGTAGATATACGTTGTGGTGCAATAGATATTGACTCGGAATGACAAATCGGGGTGCTGAGTTCGAATTCCAGTTCAATTCCTCACATTCACTTACGCACAAAGACCCTTGGGAAAGTTATTAATCCGTCTCGTCCCTTCGGTTATGGATTTAATAGAACAGATTGTGTTCTAAATCCTTGGCTGGCAACCAGTCTACCGCAGAAAACAATGGCAAACTACTGCGGCATAATCTTCTGTCCAATCAGTCATATCTCTTACGAGTAATAATCGCCAAATTGTGTATCACGCATTGCACCTAATTGACTTTGTTGATAAAATTGTGAAGGAAGACAAAGCACTCAATGAATTTATTTGAATTGATGACTGTTATTTTACCTTCATTTCGGGAATTTCATGTCATCTAGATTTGTCTTGCTTCTCTCTTTTTTTTGGGGGGGGGGGTTATATATGCTAAATATAGCGATTTTAATAAATACAAATGTGAGTATATTCAGAAACAGGTGAATGCGATTGACCAAGTAAGTGTCGGTCTGTTTTGTTCATAAATGATAATCAATCATTTGCAATTATGCAAACAGCATAACTTCCTTTAAGTTCTTTAGCTCGATTAGATTTATGTCGTTTATTATTTATTTATTATTGACATTACCGCTTAGGAGGAATTTGGACGAATGAGTAAGCATACGCAGTAGGAATTCTATTCTCTCAACACTTGTTTCTTTTCAGTGAGACGTAATGTCTAACCAATGATTAGAGATTCCCGATTCTGAATTTCAGAAATTTACATTTTGGGGTCAGAAGGAGACGAAAAATTAAAGGGTACTCTGGGAAAGCATTTAAGATTTTCACGAAAATTTTTTAACAACTTGAAAATCATTTAAAATATACTACTCCACCCAACCAAAAAAGAAAATAACAAATCCCTTACTAGTACTAATTGAATAAAATGTATGCTGGTCAGAATGAGCACCTAATTTTAATTTAAAACAACATTTATTTAGTAACGTTATTCTATTTTCTTTCGGATCCTAAAAATTTGAACTGAGTTGATTCATACTTTTTATCACGGTATAATAAACATATTCATAATTACATTCTTTTAACTATCTGAACACGTTAGTTCACAAATCACAAAATATTAACATTAAAATTAACGTTTAAATTCTATGCTTAAAATATCAGTGGCGGCTGCATCAAAGTTGCCTACGGATTTAGAAAACAGTGTGTATAAACAATGGTATATATCAAAAGTAGAATGAATGGGTTGTATAAAGTTTATCAGAACTGATGACTTGAGCGTAGGTTTGTATAAATTTCTTTATGTTTACATCACAATAATACGAATGGAGTAGACATTTTTATTTTCTACCAGTTCTTCGCCCTTTGTCAGACATCTTTGAGGTGCCATATCTCGTCAGGAGGTGTGAGATCATACCACTCAACAACTTTTTGTCACTTCTTAATTTAGCAAATCTCTACCATCAAATTCTCTTTCCGCTTTGTCTTCCATGCACCAGAGGAATGTAGTTCACGCGTGGATACTATATTACCATCTCTCCTGTTATATTTCTGAAGAGTCTATCCCAGATATTTTAACTCACTCTTTCTAATTTTAAGTATGTCTTTCCAGCAACTATTATTATAATTTTGTCATAGTAATCGTGATTATATGCACAATTGTTGTCATTCTGGTCATTATATTTTAAAAGTTTATCAAATTCATTTAATGATACGTTTTTTTAAATAATACGTATTGATACGTATCATTTAATGATACGTCTGTTAAATAGTACGTATGTTTGTTTTTGTTTTTTTATTTACGTTTTACTGGTTATGTTGAAATAGTAAGGTCAGGTGCTTATGCCAAAAGCTCAAATATGAGGTTGCCGTGAAGTGTAAGTTTAGAAAATGCTACGTAATTATTGGATATTATTGTATTTGTAAATCGGGATTCATGCTTGGTCAATTTTGCCAATAAAAGGCAATGATGCATGTACAATTGGAAGCACGGGGGCTAGCATTATTTGAGCTTCTAATGTGATGTGATGATGTTGTGATGCAGAAGGAAGGGATGTAATGGAGGTGCTGGCACCTTGTAGAAAACAGGAAATTGTTATCGTATATGATAAGGTCGAATTTACAAAAAGACCTGATATTTCTTGGAATAAAACTAAGCGTTTCCGAGAAATAAACGAACGCAAAAAGCAAAATTTCCCATGAATTTCTGCTGCACCCTGAGTGTCTATTGAGATTTGTGTTCGCATATCAATATATCAGAACTTGATCTACCAGTGACTCAATTTTGGTTAAGTTCGAGTGAAGAAGTTTGGAGAAATGCATAAAAGTTCGCAGAATGACAACTCTAAATTATGTTTGTCGTTCGTTTTTGCCAAAGCCGTTAGAAAGACTCGAACATTGTTTGTGTACATCAACGTTTCAGACCTTGATCTACAAGTTAACCGATTTTGGTTGAATTCGCATAAGGCGTCTCGGAGAAAAGGAGTTTGGAATTCTAAGCTTTCCGGTAATTTCTGCCGTAGCCTCTATATCGATTCGAAATATTTTTCCGTACATCAGAGATGCATCTCATGATGGACAAGTGAGCCTTGTTTAGTTGAAATCGGACCGAGGGTTTCAGTGGGCTGCGGTGCTTTAGAATGGAGACACACAAACACGCACACACAGAGATATTCATTTACATACATTTTCAATAGCGAAACATTTTTTAGATACAATTAAAAAAAGTTTCCTCTAATACAAAATTTATAAGTATTTTTCAAGATAGTTTTACGTTTACAAATATTTAAGAAAAAACATTTATTGCTTTCTGCGTCACGTGATGTAAACAATCTCACTCCACGGACGCTCTCGTGAAATAAGTTTCTAATTTAAATTTTAAAATCATTAGTTTTTGATGAAGGATCGAGGACGGTCTGAAATATAAAACATAATAATAGAAATAAACAAATACTATCAAAAAATACATTTTTAAATTTATAACTTTTTAGTAGTTTTTCTTATATATATATATATATATAAAGAGATAGAGATAGAGAGAGATTTCGTTGAATGGTTGTTTAGAGTGGTCATTATGTCTAAAGGAGTCCCAGAGCATTGTAGCATTATAAAATTCTATCACTAGTGGTAATTTGCCTTTCTTTATGTTTCTGCATGCTGAATGTTATCCTGCTACCATATCTTCTAATCCGCCCATAACTTCTAATCCGTGACACTGTCTACCCTTTCTTGTGGTGGGATGGGTTCAATACCTCTGAGACCCATAGAGCTATGTCAGCAGAAGTGTAAGTTTCTATAATGCTTACATATGCTGGAGAGGTTGAAGAGTAGAGGTAGTACGAATAAGGCCGCCTAGTTCGGAAAATACAATGGTTTGCGTAGGGTCAACACACTTATCTGCAGTAAAGAAACGTTACAAAAACATCGACAAAGTCAAACTAGCCTAGAACAGAGTGCGATTGCGATGAGTCGTCCATGCTCTATGCTCCAATGAAAGCGATGGGCAAAGTATACATTTCATTGGAAGAATTTAATTATCGTATAATTACTATTTTAACGTTTATTTGAGGCTCCGTTAAAACAGCCAGATATAAAACAGTCAATAGTTTTTTTCAGTGCTTATAAAAAAGTGACAATTTGGATCTGTAAAGGTTCATAAAAATTTGTGACTAGTGGCTCTCCTTGGGCTTCTTGACAAAATACAGAGGAGGATCTGTAACGTGGTTGATACTGACTTAGCAGACCGGCTGCAACCACCCTCTCACCGGCGTGATGTGGCTTCCCTGTGCCTCTTCTACAAGTACTTTCATGGCTTCTGCTCCGATGAGCTTAGATCACTGGTGCCGTCTAAGCAAGAATTTACACGAGATACTAGATTAGCAACTAGGCCCCATCCTTTTACAGTTAAACAAATAAGATGTAACCGTAAATTCTACTCCAGCAGCTTTTTTCTCGCGCTTCCCGCCTGTGGAACTCTCTACCACAAGTCTGCTTTCCCGACAGCTACAATCTCCAGGTGTTTAAATGTAGGGTCAATAGACACCTCCTATCACAGTAACTCCCAATTATTCTCAGAACACTCTCATTTACCCAACCCTCATTCTCGGTTTCCTTATCCGCCTATCACCCACCCTCTGACATTTCCTATATTTAACCATTCTCGGTATCCCTACCCGCCTATCACCCACCCTCTGACATTTTCTATATTTAATCATCCTTTCTCCACTCTATGTAGCCCCCTGCGCCATAGTGGCAGTGACATGCCTTGCTCGGGGTGAAACGCTTATAAAAAAAAAAGTTGAATCTTGTGGGTAGGTTTCGATCTTGAACGCCTCAATGGAATCCGTCCGATGCAGTTTTCAGTTGAGAGGTTCGTCATTGCGGAAGTTTTGCATACATCCATCTCTCGATCTGTAAAACCAAATTTCGTTCGCCTCTAGTCCCTTCTTCGTCTGTAACGCAATTGTCTGGAATTCTGTGGCATATATGAAGATGGATATGATATAGCATTTCTGCACACTTTTCTTTGTTTCAAACCAAATTTTCATATTCGTAATCGTTTACTTATTTTTCCGTTTCCAGTTTACGCTATTCAAATACGCTTTCGGATTTCTGTGTAATATATTTTGACAAAGTATATTTTTATTCTCAATAAATTTTCACGGATTTGACAGCAATAATTAAAGGAAACCATTTGCTTAAAAATTTTGTATTATATTTTTTTTCTTTTTAACATCTGAATATATCATGATTATAAAAAAAAGATACATTTTAAAAATATCCCGGTCATGATGACGGATCGAAATGTATCGCACTAGTGATATCGGGAATAAGCGACAAATAAAATTATTGAAGAGAAGTGGATTGTCCCATCAAAGTAGGCACGATGAGGTCGATTAAAGGGAAACATAATCATTTTGGGTGTGAGACAAGCTGTAATGGTAAGGTATATATATATATATATATATATATATATATATAACAAAGCTATATATATATATATATATTTAACAAAGCTAGAGAACAGAAAGTGATCTGAAATATTATTGGCGAACAGTACGTCAGAAATATTTCTGACGTACTATTCGCCAATAATATTTCAGATCACTTTCTGTTCTCTAGCTTTGTTAAACATTTAGAGTTTTGTTCCGAAAATAAACTGATGGTATCATATGGTATTGTTAGTTTATATACAAATGTGCCTTTACACGAGACTGTGCTGATATTCTTTATAGGGGCAAGTTAGGCCCCGCTAACATCCATGAAGATTTTTTAGAATGCAGGCGTTTGGCTACAGAGGGAGTTGAGTTCAGTTTTAATGGCACGGTGTACGTTCATACAGAGAGCGTAGCGATGGGTAGCTCTTTGGGTTCAGTTCTAGTCAATATCTTTGTTAGCTATTTTGAACGTTTATTATTTGAGAAGGTTGACAAAACATTTGTTTACTTGAGATATATCGAAAACACTTTCTCAGATTTTGATTGTGCCATGGATGCTAATTTCTTTTTGAGGCTGTGTATCTGAAAATCACCCAGCCTAATCTGTTCAGACAGAAAGAGTAATTCATTTGATCCTTACGTTTGTTGGAGCGATTGTGAGTACTTCTTTTTCCATTTAATTGCACTTATGGAACTTTCTGTTTGCACTAGACTTATATGTTAATTAATTTTGATTAAAATATTTTTTTAAACGAGTTCTAACCTGCCTTCTACAAGTAATGTTTTGCGTCCTGTTTATCATTAATATGTCTCTAAAACGTGCAAATCTGATTATATGTTGGCTGAAAGGATCCTAAGGTCTTTCATTATGACTTCGAAATTATTTAAGTCCGTATATATATATATATATATATATATATATATATATATATATATAGCCTTTGTATAATTTTTTAATTAGTTTAGGTAAGAACAAGTATTAAGAGACAAGAAAATTTACTAGATTGCTATGTGATGTCCGTTCTTCAGTAGGGCAGTGAATGCTGAACAATATCATAAAAATGAAGGGATGACTTCAAGTAACTGAAATGTGGTTCTACAGAAGGATGCTGCAGATATCATGGACCGAACACGTGAACAATGACGAAGTTTTAGAAGGGATGAAAATGAAAAAGAAATTGATACTGAGCATCAGGAAAAGACAGCTAATGTTCCTGGGACATGCAATAAGGAAGGAGGACTTGGAGAACCTAATACTAACAGACCAGGTAGGGGGAAAAGAGACAAGGGAAAGCAGTGAATAACATATTTGAAGGGCCTGAGCAAGTGGATGACAGAATGAGAAATGCGTACATTAACAGGAGAAAGCGTGCTAAATCCCACAAAGAATAGGGAGACGTGGAAAGCCACGATCGCCTACGTCCGGAAAGGACAGAACACATAGAAGAAGAAGAAGATCAAGATCATAGAATAGAAAACTGGACAAAATGATGGAAATAAGATTATGCTGGTCAAAACACCAGATGTGCATATCATTCAGTGTGATTGCTTTAAACAGTAACGTCTTTCCGTTGGTCGATGCGCCTTCCATATCGTGAGAATTTTGCTAGTGTTATTTCAAGAGTGGAAAGACTCCATTATCATAACACAGCCGTCACTTTCATCAGAATCTCCACGGAAAATTACACAAAATATATCTACTAAATCCGTAGGAGCTTTTTTAAAAAAATTATTTAATATCTTGAGACCATATTTGAATATATTCGGTAACATATGATTGTCAGCGACATGAATAATTAACCTATTATTAGATGACATAGGTGATCATTTGGAGGTACAACTATGTAGTTAAACTTTACATGCGACAACTTTACCAGTCACGAAATGTTATTAGTTCTGCATAATAATGGATATATTAGTTTGACTCATAAACCTGCACCGGCACACACACACATAAACACACATAGATATGTAAATGGTCCAGACAGGCATACATACACACATACACGGATACAAACACACACACACACTCATATATATATATATATATATATATGTGTGTGTGTGTGTGTGTGTGTGTGTGTGTGTGTGCACACATATACAAATAAGCATGCATACCGATACATAGAGATAAACACAAAAAAACACAGACAGACCCTACTGTGGAATTCCCTTCCACATGATTGCTTCCACGACGGCTACAATCTCCAGGAGTTTAAATGTAAGGTCAATAGACACCTCCTTACACACTAACTCGCTCCCATTCTTTCAAGCACTTTTCACATCTGCCCAACACTCATCCTCGGTATCCTTGCCCATCTATCACCTTCCTTCTGACATTTCCTACACCTAACCATCCCTTCTCTTTACCTTCCCCTATGTAGCCCCATGCGCAATAGTGGCAGTGGAATGCCTTGCTTGGGGTGAAATGACTAAATAAAAAATATCATGGACCGAGCATGTGAGCAATGATGAGGTTTTGGAAAGGATAAAAAGAAAAAGGAAATTAATGCTAAGAATCAGGAAGAGACAGCTAAAGTTCCTGGAACATGCAATGAGGAAGAAGAGCTTGGAGAACCTGATACTAACAGGCCAGATAGACAGAAAAAGAGACAGGTGAAAGCAGCGGATAATATATTTGAAGGGCTTGAGCAGGGGGATGATAGAAACGGGGTTTCGTGGTGTAACAGGAGAAAGCTTGCTAAGACCTACCAGTGATAGGGAATTGTAGAAAGCCATGATTGCCTCCGTCCTGAAAGGACAGGGCACAGAGAAGATGTTATAAGACACTCTATTGTCTATGAATTCAAAAGAGTTTACAGTTTACTGTGGCTTTTACAAGTTTTACTGTCCCATTAGGTCCCTAATGTGATTACAAGTTTACTGTGGTTTTTACAAGCTTTTAAACCAGAGGCACGAAACCACAGTAAACTGTAAACACATTAGGGATCTAACCCTACAATCATGCTAGGAAATACAAGGGTTTGACTACATACTCTTATTATAAAAGACTAAAACTGCTACAGAAAAATCGATCTAATAAACCCTTAAAGTAAGGTCTAATAACCATAACAACATCTAAATAAATAAAATGTAAAATTAAAAGAAATAAACAGGCTCCCAAAGTATAATCTAGGAATAATTAAAAATTAAAGGAAAACAAATCGATCCCCTAAATTCAAAATGAATATTAAAATATACAAATTTAGATAAATTATAAAAAAAAACAGATAAAATACAAATTTATATTTGCCCTCTAAAGAATACAAATTTTGATTTTTTATAAATAACCTCGCCTAAATACAAAACAATCCAAACTTAAATAGATCAAATTACGAAAGTCTACAATAAAGTTTAATATTCCAAAAGAAGAAAATAGCTTCCAAGTTAAAAAGAATAAAAAAATATAGCTTTTAAATTAAAAAAGAAAAAAATTAAAATGAAAAAATCGATCCTCTAAATTCAATATTAAGATTAAATATACAAATTTAGAAATATTATAAAAGCTGACAAAATAGAAATTTGCATTTACTTCCGAAAAAAATGCAAGTTTAGGCTTTTTAGAAACAACTTTGCCTAAATACAATAGTACCTGAATAAACACCGCGATTCCGCTGAAATAAAAAATAAAAAAATATAAAAAACAAAAATAAAATACAAAATATGCCGTACTGAAAAAATCAAAATTAAAAAGAAAAAACACCCCACCCCTATCACGTCTATCTAAGGAACCCTAAGAAAAACAGCCTCGCCACTAAATAAAAGAGAATAAATAAAATTTGTCTGGTAACAATAGACACAAATAAATCAAACACTAGCTAAGCAAGACGCCTAACAATTCTTATGGTCAACAAACAAGATAAGTTCCCAATCACACACACAAAAAACCCCACGCAAACACAAGACTGACCAAGTAATCAAACCCCTCCACACTCCAATCTCTGCGAAATTCTTACCAAAAGATATACCCGACCGATAAAAACGTACACTCCAACAGATAATATCATTAATAAACAATTTAGCACTTACACACCAGGCTCTTCTAAACTCTAACAGACAACACAAAACACATTACCTTCATTATCAATAACCCCAACCAACTTCCCAAAACAACACTGAACCAAATATAGGAAGCAGACGAATTCAATTTTGATTTTACCTCCCGAAGAAACGTTGGGCACCCAAAGTTGAAACAAACATATGATTGCCGAGGACATATATTAAAAAATAATGTACATGTTCTATAACATAATATATATATATATATATATATATATATATATATGCACATACAGATACACAGATATATACGAATATGCACACATATAAAAATACACACATATACATATACACACAGATTCATGAACAGAGATATACATACACATACCAATATACACGCCCATAAAACTCACAAACACACATAGATTTACACACACTTACTGTTACACACAAGGTGACACAAAAATCTACTGCGAGAAAGACTGTGATGGGCCAGGAGGTTTTCTCGCCTGAATCCATCTTAAACATATACAAATAAATCATTCGCTGATGCATTGAATACTGCTGTCATATCTGGTCGTTCTCCCCTGTTACTCAGGGTTCTAGATAGGATCCAAAGAGGAATCTGCAATGTAATCGGTTCCGACCTGGCAGATCGACTTCAGTCACTTTTTCACAGAGTGTGGCTTCGACCTGTCATTTCTACAAATATTTTCAGGGCTTCTGCTCCGATGTGCTTAGCTCCCTAGTGCCCTTTTGTACAAGAGTTTACGCGAGCAAGCCAACTGGCAATCTGGTCCCACCCTTTATAGAGAAAACAAAAAAAATGCAGCCACATTTTACTTTAACAGCTTTTTTCCGCCTGTAGAACTCCGTACCGCATACTTGCTTCCCTGGTAGCTACAATCACAAAGAGTTTAAATGCAACGTTAATTGCCATATCTTATGTCTTTGTCTTCCACCTTTCTTTTATCTTTTCCCCAAAACACCCATATCTTATTTTTCTACTTTTTCATTCTACTCTCACGTAACTTTCTCCACACCAGTATTCCTATCCATTTCTTACCCATTTTCTGACACTCTATGTAACCGGTACCTTTTTCGCTTTGCTCTCCTTCTATGTAACCTTTTGTAGCCACCTGTGCACCATTGAAAGTAATACACTGCATGCGATGAAAGAATTAAAACAATACTTATAAACAGACATTCAGATACAAATCTGAGTTTTTACTTCATATTATCAATTTCTACGTGTTTTTCTTATGAGGATCCAGATTCACACAAAGTCCGATGTATATGTTTGTATAGCTCTTTTGCTCAAGTAGTTAAAAACGTCTCAGTCATTCAAAAACTCTGTGGTGTCTCTCTGGTACACAGAATTCGTCTGTGTGTGTTGTGTGTGAGAATGTGTGTGTGTCTGTGTATGTGTTTGAAAGAAAGAAAGAGAGAGAGAGAGAGAGAGGAAGAGAAGTTGAGTATGGTTCTGTAATTAACTGTGAATAAATGAATGAAAATATTAAAAGTTTTCTGTAATGCTTTCCATCTTAAAAATGCCTTTTTCAGGTTCCTAAACATACTAATTGACTGAATAATATGTTCAAGAGATAGTAAAACTCTTAAATCTTAATTATCAGTTAAGTGGCATACGTGATACACGCTTTGAGCAATCATCTCTCGAAAGAGACATGACTGATTGGGCAGAAGAATATCCCGCAGTAAGTTGCCATTTATTTCTGCAGTAGAGTAGACGTCAGCCAAGGCTATAGAACCAAATCTGTTCTGTTATTTAACCCATAACTGGAGGTAAGAGACGGATTAATACCTTTCCCAAAGGTATTTGCGCGTAGGTGAATGCAATAAATTCAACTGGTATTCGAACTCGGCTCTCCGATTTCTCGTTCCGAGTCGATATCCACTACACCACGACGCACATGCTAAAATTATACATCGAGCAAAATGCCGAAGATGTAGAGAGAGCAATATTCAAATTTAAATTTAACATTTTTGATATCTAGATGTACAGTTAAGCCAACATCCTTCTACTTCACATAACTTTCGATTTTGTCTTGCGATGCTTTTGTTAAATATCCCACATTGTGTCGTTAGATTTATTGAGAAAAGGAAGAGTGTTGCTCAGAAAAGGATGCAAGTTTTACTGCTAAAAACTTAGAAATTAGTGCACTTTGTATAATATTTTATCTCAGCAAATTATTATTTTTTTATGAAAACTGCATATTTTATAGTAAGTATCATTATTATAGGATGCAGTTTGTGTGCCTTTTTGTTTATATATTCTCTGTTAAATTCCTAGAAAAATCACGGTATTGCCATTATATCACGTCAAAACACCATTTTCATACGATAACCGAAGTTAACCAATGGCAAATAATTGAAAAAACTTTGATAGATAATCTCTCGAGAATACCAGGTGCAGTAAGCTTGGATATGTGTCTGGTGCAATGAATAACGTTTTGGAATTAAAAGTCGTGTTCCAATTCCAGTTGTGTTTTTATTATTCACTTATGAGCAATTTTCCTTGCAAAAGTCATGAACCCACCTCATCTACAAGTCAGCGACACGATAACTATTAGGGTTGTATCAGTATATAATTAATATATGTCAAAAATACATAAAATTCAATATTACTTTCGTGCTTTAAAATGTTGCAAATAATAAACACATTTATTTACTCTATTTACAATGTTTGAACTGTTCTATTTCATGTTGCCATATTTTTAGATGTTTCGGCCACTACACGCTCCGCCCATCTTCAAGTGATTTCACTTTATTTCGTTCAAGAACACATGAACCAATGGATAAAAGCAATGGTTGGATCCAGTAACTTGAACAAAAGAGTTGTGAGTTCACTACCATGCTACAGTAGAGGTAAACAAAAATTTACAGAGATTAGTCAAACGGAAATGTCTGAGATATCTGGAAGAGCATGACTCATGGAACTAGAACAATATTCCTCAGTAAATAAAATAAAGAGCTCAGATGGAAATTCCAATCAACTGAAGACTGTCGGAGCGTACAACAACCGAAACACCGTCAATATGGTAACAATGATGGGGACAACAGTCCGAACAATGTAAATAATGTGAATAATTACAAAATCTCATCTCAGAAATAGAAACACAGAAACACAACATCAATAAACATTATTCTAGAAGGCTCACCTACACATATATTGTTACTTTTATTAAGATTATAATGTTACATCCTAATTAAAAGTTTTAGTTTTCATTATTTGTTTTAATTAAATTTCTTATTGTTTTGGAAGAACCTGCAAAAATTTTACATTAAGTTTCAACAGTGCATGTGTTAGAAAGCAAACAAATCTCCATTGGTTGTATGTACTTGAATTTTGCGAGATTCCTTTATCTGAACGTAAAAGAAAGAAAAAAAGCGGAAATCATCCAAAAATTTTTCAATTATTCGAACTAAATCCATTCTAAGATTTAATCTCAGACAAGTGTTTTGAGAATCTAGAAAGGCATATTAACGTTGCACATTTCAATTTCAAACACCGAATCAATGATTACGCTTGCAAAATGTGCAAGTTAACAGAAAATACGTTCACAAATACATCTACGTTAATCCAGCCTTGGAAGTTAGCGACAGAAAAAAAAATACAAGACCACCTGGAAATGGACAAAAATTGACTTATTTCATTTAATCTTAGAAAAAGTAAGATTTTCATCATTCTTCTTTGATTATTAAATTATTCAATTATCGAAAATTTCGAAATAGCTGAAAATATTTTGCAACGCTTTTTCAAAAGAGTCCAGATAATCAAGGCAATGCCAAATCATGCGTTAGTTTTATTAATTTATTCGCATTTCTTTTTTTTATTTTTGTGTTTTCCTTCATTTTATGAAAGTTGCACGTAACATTAAATATGAAACAATTGTTTTTATTGATTGATCTGTTTTCTACGGCTTAACAAACATTTCCAGCATATTTAAAGCTAGTTAATTATTTTTAGATTGTAATATTTTGAGAGATGATATTGTATTACTGATACAGGTCATACTAATTAGCTGGCAGTATAAGACGCATATCAGTGTTCTTACCAATGGTATTTGCGTGTAAATGAATTTAACGAGCCCAACCTGAACTGGAACACACTTTTCAGACAAACAATTACGTATTGGCAAAGCTTGACATTTTTTGAGGGGATGTTACAGTAACCTGATTTTGAAAATGTTATAGCCGTAAATTATGCAATGATAAGGAGTTTTTTTTCTGTTTTAGTGAATGGTAATATATATATTTTCTTATAATCGATTCACCCCAAGCAAACATTATTGCCTCTGGTGAGATTGACGTTGCAGTTAATGTTTGATGGGTCTCATTTAAATACTATATTATAATTTTTTAGTAGAAATGTGTAGATTGTATACTATACGTATATTCTTCTTTTTAGTTTAAGCATTAGTTGAGTTATGTTAATATAAACGGATTCTGTATCAAAATTAGACTTGAGATTATTTATCTGTTGCACTTATCCAATTTTCCTTCCGTTTGTATCAATTTTTAACGCTTAAACGTTGAAGAGTTCAAAGAAATGTTGTTATAATTTTGTGTATATATTCCCCCTATCTAATGAGGGGCACTAAGTATTTAAACCTTGAAGGATCGACATTGAATGCAATTTTGTAGGGTCAGAGCACTCTAAGATGTTATTCTAATTATTACACTATGAACTATCCACATAATTACCTTCAAAATCGCCGACTATTCGGCGTGTATAATGAATGACAATATACACGGAAAACTGTCTGCCTCCTTCAACCGACTGCCCGTACATCAGAAATAGAATCGCCGACTGACACCAATTCGGTCGGGTTTCAATCCTGGGTAAAAAGCGATCGGCTATCTAACTGTACTGATGACCTGTGATACAGCGAAACAGATCTGTCTGCGGATGACTATATATATATATATATATATATATATATATATATGTTTTATTTAACAATTCACCACAAGCAAGCCAATAATGTCACTAAGATGCAAACGCTACTTAGATGTAAAAAGAAGGAAACATCTGTAAATGGAACCAGAAACTCAATGCTAAAAAGACTAAAACTATATTCCTGTTCAAAAGACTGGGGAAGTGTTCATCGTGTCATAGGCAAACTGATCTACTCATATTCAGAAAAAAATTAGGAAAAACATTTCAGAGATCTAACAAAGATGTTAGGCGTATAGAGTTACAGCTGAATTTTAAAAGAACCGGAAACATAATTCTAAATGTATAAAAAGTTTAAATCTCTATTCTGTTAAAAAAATTAGGAAGGTATGTGAACCGGGTGGTAGTAAAACTTATCTTCTCGTATTGCTAATGAAAAAATTACATATTGAATATATATGAATTATATAAAGCACATGTGTATTATAATATATAAATTTAATAAAATATATGGAATAATATATATATATATATATATATATATATATATATATATATATATATGTTTGTGTGTGTGTGTGTGTGTGTGTGTTTGCAAATGTAAAAGACGATGAATAAAATTGCACGCATAAAACATTAATTAAAGCGGGACTCAATATAAAATATTAGAGTAATAAATATTTATTATTTAAATTTTACATTATAACATGTAAATAACTGCTACGAAATTGTATATTTTGTTTCGATATTGAAAACAATGTCTCATCAGTTAGTTATTTGTTATTAAATCAAAATCTAAATATTTTGAGCACAATTTTATGAATCCATAAATACATATTGAAGGATATTGTAGTTTTTGGTAGTTTTACTACAATGTATACTGCGTGTCATTTAATTATAAATATATATTGTTGCTAATTTCTTTCATATAAAAATGTATTTATGGTATTTTAAATGTTAATAACAGTAATGTTTTTAAAAATGATTTTGGACAAAATCAATTATATAACATTATCCCTGGTTGAAACCAGCCCACATTTTTAAGCTTTGGTCGATTCCGCTCTGGTTTTCTTGCTGATCTCGGATTAACCAAAGCAGGATTGCTCGCTGTCACCTGACTTGGCTGATCCAGACACGGGAGGGATTGGCATAAAATGAAAATCAGATTCAAAACCGCAACGACTCGGTGTATATATATATATATATATATATATATATATATATATATATATATATATATATATATAAAAGATTAAAATTGAATCAAATTTAAGTCACAAAAAATCAGTTGGCTAGTGCTCTTGCACTACTAGACAACTCTGCCCACTCGGAAACTCTGACCACACTGTAGTGTCCGTCAATATTTCACTTCACTCCCTCCCGACCCATGAAACCCGAGTTAAAGCTGGAAATTCCAGCTTAAATCGCATTCGTCTCCATGGTTCTCACCTGCTTGCTCGGCTGCCATTGCCCACCGGAATCATTTCTTCCGACTCTATCGTAACTACACGTCGGAACAAAACAGGCGCCTTTTCACTTCAGCTCGTAATAAGTGTAAAAGGATACTTAACGAAGCTAAGATGTTGTCTGCTGCCAGAATGAAGCAACGCATAGCATGCTTTAAATTCGGCTCTAAAGACTACTGGCGACTGTGTAAAAGAGTATTTAACAAGAGCAAGTCCACAATACCCCCGCTAATCAACAAATTTGAGGTCCTCACCTCCCCAGCAGATAAGGCTGAATGTTTTGCCCGCAGATTCTAGAACAATTCGAATTTTACACCCGACTTCTCACCTAGAACCGAGGCACAACTGAATGATGTCCACATTACACCTTCGCTTGATTTAAGCTGGAATTTCTACAGTGTGGTCAGAGTTTCCAAGTGGGCAGAGTTGTCTGGCAGTGCAAGAGTCTGGGATGGAAGTGAAGCAGAGGTCTAGAAGTGAGTCCGTTCCGTTAGGGTTGTCGGAGAAACGCGTGGGGAAGTCCACTACTTGCGTAAGGGATTGGGTGATTGAAAAGTTCATGGTGTGGACACCAGCAGCGTCAGTGACAGCGTTCTTCAGCCACTTGGTGTGGTGGGCGTTAAAGTCACCAAACACGAATACATGGGCAGAGGGATGGGTAGAAATAAGCTTTGTCAATATTGTCAGAAATGATGTCAAGTAACGAACAGTCAGGGGAGGAAGGAGAGTGGTAGAGAAAGAAGAGATAGCTAATCGAGCTGAGAAGTGAGAGGCGGAAGCACATGAAAGAATAACCTGGGGATTCAAAGATGACACCCTAGCTAAGGGAAGGTGTTCGCTGACATAGACACCAAGCCCATGCATATGAACATTGGAGTCCTTCCTGAAGAGGGGAAGGTAGCCAGGAACGCAGAACTCAGATGAGGGGATAAAAGGGTTAAGATTAGTTTCACATAGGGCTAATATATCAGGTGAGTTATTATGGAGGAAAGAATTTACGCTGGGGAAGTTGGTGCGGATGCCGCGTATGTTAGTGAAAGAGATGCAGACAGGTTTGGGCGTTTTCAAATGAGCTGGTTTAGTTTTGTTATTATGTTTGCTTTTTTCCATAGTAATTCAGTTAAGGAGTGGTCTTAGAATAGAATCAGTCGGTCAATCATTTGCAACTTGTGAAGGATGGAAACTGGCGCGGCCTACAACATAATGTGGCCTCGGGGTCGCCCACCGAACGTTCATGCAGGGACGCCTGTCCATGCGCGATATGGCACGACAAGAACTCCGGTATTATTCAACTGTTGATCAGAGCAGCCTCTCAAGACGCTACGCAAGAGTTTGGGCTCCTAATCACCAGTCGGAAGCAGCAACCAGGAAACTGCCAACCCGTTACCCTCAGAATGTAAAGACGTTGCCACCATACTACTAACTGCAAAGAGCTTCCAGCTGAACTAACACCAAGACCAGAGAAAGGGGATGAACCGGGAACCCCTTCCTAAACAATCTTCTCGATAAGGTTCAGAGGAGGGTCTGTAATGCGATAGATACCGACTTAGCAGACCGCCTGCAGTCTCTCTCCCACCAGCGCGACGTGGCTTCCCTGTGTCTCTTCTATGAATACGTTCACGACTTCTGTTCCGAAGAACTTAGATCAATGATGCCCCCTAAATACGAATTTGCACGAGATACTAGATTAGCAACTAGATCCCACCCTTTTACAGTCAAACCGATAAAATGCAACTGCAACTTCTACTCCAACAGTTTCTTTCCTCGCACTTCCCGACTGTGGAATTCCCTTCCACGATTGCTTCCCCGGCGGCTACAATCTCCAGTAGCTTAAATGTAAGGTCAATAGACACCTCCTAACACACTAACCTGCTCTCATTCTATCAAACACTCTTCCCATCTGCCCAACCTTCATCCTCGGTATCCTTACTTATCTGTCACCTTCCTCCTGATATTCCCTATGTTTAACCACTCCTTCTCTTTACCTTCCCCTATGTAATTCTGATACTTACGGGGCAGATAGATGGCAAGAAGAATAGAAGAATATCAACGTATAACGTACTTAATGAGCTTGAGTAAATAGAACAAAAGCGGAATAGGGGAAATGATAGAAAAGAAAGTTTATTCCGAGATACAATGTACAAGAGGTTATGGAGAGCCATAATTGCCTACGTCCAAATTGGACAAAGAAGAAGGGTAATGGTCACACTGTAGCAATGAAAGAAATATGCATGTTATAGTGTTAGCATCATTTTTCTGTTAAGTGAATTTTTAAAAAGATTGTTTTATAAGCTTATAAAGGAAAATATATGTTTTTACGTTGTTTTTTTTAACATTTTATCATATTGGATCTGATGTTTTATTTGCAGCTAATGTTTGATGTATAATTTAACGACTTTTATATAATCCTAAATTAGAGGGAATGCTATGTTGATGTTTATATTCCTTTTTAAAAAACTCAGAAATAAGTTAATATATTACTGTATAACACTTTTTCCAGAAATCACATGCATCATATTGATCGATAGCCGTCGTTCCTATAGTTAGTTCATTCTATATAAAACATACATATATTACAGTGATTCAGTGCAAAGGCTCTTTGATACCTAATCAAACATAGCCATATTCTAAACCCTAACCAAAAATATCATATATTTGCAATGGAATTGTGCTTGCATTCTACCAGAAAAATTTTTGCTTTTTAGAGAACATAATTTGAAAATTATTTTCATGTTTGATTAAGAGCACGAATCCAATTTTCTTCGGTTTTTAAAGCTCTGGCTATCTTACCCAGGACATGTTTCGTGCAATGTTAAGGACACTTTACTGTCTCGCTGACGTAAGACACAAAGAGCTCCCTTGGCTCCTTATGTATCTTTTTGTCAGGTCATATTTAACAAGTTCTCACATTCACCTATCCTGAAGAATAACTTGGGAGAAAATAATGAATATATTTAAAGTGAATGATTGTATCTCTTTCGATTGGTCTCCGCATTGTGAACTGTCACGTTGCATTAGATATGCTTTAGCATAAATGTGAATTCGATACAATATCTCGAAAACATACTGGACAAAATATTTCTGCACGTAAACCAGGACTAATCTAAAAGATGAAAGTTTAGCACAAAAATAATGTTTTTTTTAATTCACATATTAACATTTTTGTTTTGAAAGGCAACCAGGGCTACCCGCATAATTCCATTCCTTATATTTCATGTAATATGAAAAATTTAATAAGTTCTTAGGATAGTGGTGTCTCGTTGACGTTTCCGAGGTTTTGAATTAAGAATTGCCCGTCAACTACACACACGCCCACATAAATCTAGAGACCACAGACAACTCAGCTATTTAATTAAACTGACTCACGAATATAATAATGTCTCATTTATATACCTTTAGTTAAAGACAAAGGAATTTTAGCTACTTATTTTCTTCTCCAGTTAGGTAAATTATCTAAGATTGAATTTAGTATGGTGAATGACATCTGGATTTTTCTAATTACGTAATTCTTTATTAAAAAAATGTTTGTGTATCAATAATGAGAAACCGTGCGAAATAAACTATACAAAATAGTTTAATAATGAATCCGTTGTATACACGAAAGAAAGTCGCAATTCACGCAATGGGAGTCAGAAATTTGAAAGAAAATAAGCTTATCAACTGTAAAAACTAAAAATTAAATAGGGTCTGCATTTTTCTTTTTTTTTTTTTTTGACGGTATGAAGATGGACGGAGGCGGAATATTCAAATACAAAGTGGCGTGAGATATAATGAAATCCAAGACTGACAGACAAACCCAGAGGTGAAATAAAGAAGATTGACGTGATAATTATAGCATTTTAAGATAAACATTCTTTTTCCTTTCTGTCTCTCTCACCCTCTCACTCTCACTCTCTCTCTATATATATATTAAAAAGTATATATACATTGAATTGTTAATTAAATAATAACAGCAGTAATAATAATAATAATAATAAGTATTGAATAATTATAAAATTAATAAGAAGTAGAACGATATACAGTAATGTTTTGAAAAAAAAGAACAAACAAAATATTCTGGAATAATAACCAAATTTGAAGTCGATTCTAACTCCAGAAATAACTTCTCTTCATTATCTTTTGATACTCGAGGCCAAAAGATAAAGAAAGGAAAGCGAAGGAATAACAAGAGAGTACAATGACACAGTAAATTATGGAAATAAAGAATAAACACGATCTCCTTCTCATGTGCATATACGCACGCTTACAAGAGTAGACACACCCTCACACGCACAGACGTACACACAAAAAAGAAAAATCAAACTATTTTTGTATTAAGTTAAAAATAATTAAATATGTATTCTTATTGATGTCAATAAGAATACATATTTAATTATTTTTAACTTAATACAAAAATAACGGATACAAGAAAATTGGCAGACATTTGTTGATATCCCCTGCGGAGTAGACCAAATATTTATGCAAACATTTGGTTTTAAAGGTGATGTATACAATGAGGAATATAATACACTAAAAGTCTTATAATTAAATTAATCATATATATATATATATATATATATATATATATATATATATATATATGTGTGTGTGTGTGTGTGTGTGTTGTATATGTATATATATATATATAAAATAAATTTCGAAGTTCAAAACCGTTGTATGATCATTTCTACATGAAAATCATAAGACAGATTTCACGCGTCATCGGCAACTTATACTAAAAATAAATGTTATTACCGGCGGAAATATTAATTACATTGAGCCTTCCACCTGTATAAGTTTTAATATTAAAATATTAATATTAATTAGGATCGGGTCATTGGGATTTACCTTCCTGCTTTTCCTTTTGGACTAAGGTTTTTAATATATATATATATATATATATATATATGCGTTTGTGAATGTTGCATATCAATCAAAATATTATTTATGTTTTATTTATGTTTCTATGTCATATCTTTTTCCGACGAAGGGTGTAATGTTTTTCACAGATTTCCTTTCAACGTCTTAATAGAATTGCCATGAATGTAAAGAAATATAGTGGCGTGTCTTTGTACCTACTCTCCGGTTTTGAATTAAGTTTTGTCCTGCTTCTAGACATCCACCTAAATCTGAAAACACTAGTCAGTCTGGCTATTCCACAGTGCAGAAGAGCACATTCTTGTCTTTCCCCAAATAACATGAAAACGAAAGTGAATGCAACTGTCCATATCATTTCATGAGGCGGTGGTATCGCCTATTTTACCAATAACCTCTATTTTACCCTTTTATAAAAAATATTTTCTTACATAACTATATAAGATATAGATCTTTCTCATTCGTGACCAAACTGAATATATCAAAATATACCAGACTAATTCTTCTATTCAGATTCTCAATATTTTTCTAAAATTGAATTTACTTAGTCCTTTACCCTAAAACATTTGGCCTTCCAACGACAAAGTTGTGGCAACGTGAGTATGTTTGTCATTTCTTTCGCCTCCACATGGGCTACCTGTTATTAGCAACTGCCCTGATAAGTATAACATCAGTGCAGGTGCATATTAAATTGTTCTTAAGAGAATTTGATAAAAGATACGATCTCATTGACGTGCCTCACGAAAAAAAAATTTTTCTAAAAGTCCTTTGTCCCACGAATAATCATATCAAATAGACCAATATAAAATAGAGAATAGTTTCAGTAGCAAAGAATGCGAATGAAATAATCATTTTGCAGAAAAGCTAAAGATGCAAAAAAACTAAAAATATTTGCTTGTTACAATATTATTTCCGTTTCTAATGAAACGTTTTCTTCGAACCCAAAATCTCATTTTCGTATGTGATTCTACACTACTGTTGAAATGACGAGGAAGCTAGGGCCTTATAAAGTTACGGTAAAATATTTGTTTTGATATGTCATCTAAAATGACGGTGATATTGATGTACCTACTATTGAATATCATACATTAAGCATAAGAAAAATATAATGTCGCCCAAGCGTGAGAGTAGGGATATACATCTAGTTTATAAAGGAAAACTCAACACGTCATATTAGTTATAAACTATACTTCATTTCAATGAGCTTAAACAGCTCATTTCATCAGACACTTTTATAATATTTTCTCTATCTGGCATAAATTTTCTGCCGGGATGAGCTTTTTCTTAAAATGAAGAGGGAACATAATAAAAATAATAATAATAAACATAAGATTTCAAACAAATAAATAAATGACAATAAATGTGAGGGGAGAAAAGAAGGAAAGAAAGGAAGGAACGAGAGGGAAGAGGAGAAAGAGATATAGTCCAGTTCCAAATATGGGTAGTATCCGTTTGAAGTTATTTGACTGACTTAGATGGTATGACCTCTGAAAAAAAACAATTCCCCTGACTTTAGGCCTCTATTTGATCCCATCATGTCAACCCACTTCCTTATACTAATTTAAATCCACATTTTGGGGGTTAACTATTTACCCATAGCTGGGACCATAACCGGTGCTACCACTTCGGGTCAGTGTGGACCTTAGGACAACAGAAATTAAGAGGTGGTTTTATGCCCCTCACAACCTTTCAATCAGTAGCCTTGCTGCTGGATGCAGTTTACCGTCATACCCAGGACCATCTGGAGAGAGAAGAGATTGATTCGTTCTTTTCCTAAAGTTTTTTTGTATGTAAGTGAATATAAAATAAAAATTGTTACACATCCAGGCTTACAGCACTTTGTAAACCGAAACGAATCCTCATCTCCGTACTGACCAGGTTCAACGTTGCTTGATTTGAGTGATTTTCCGAGAACCGGTGATTCAACGTTATATGCCAAAAATATGTATGTATGTATGTATGTGTGTGTGTGTGTGTGTGTGTGTGTGTGTGTGTGTGTGTGTGTGTGTTTGTTCGTTTGCATAGGTACATCTTTAAATTACTGATGCCTCTCCGAAACGAAACTCTAAAAGCCAAAAGTTCCAAGTTTAATCTATTTGATGCCGGACAACGTAATAATGATCTAATCGCGTCAATTTAATCTACATTATTCACGATCCTCTCTCTATTAGGTGTTGACGATTACTATACTTATCCGGTAGATTAAAATCAATTGGCTTCTGTTTATATGCGCTTTACGAGCGTGTCAGTTCAATATATATCAAATAGATTCTAAATCGATTTCCATCTCTCTGCCCGTTGGGTGTTAGTCAGCTCCATATTGAATCAAGTCCGTCTGACTCTATTCATATACCCTGTCTAATCGATATTGCAGCGTTGAAAATGGATCCGCTGGATTCAAATCGATCAGATTATATCGACAGTATGGTTCTGTTTTGAGCCGTTAAATTTAATACAGGTCCAATGGAAATCCATTACTTTCGATTGCTATCGTTATGAGACGGGAGGCAGTTTAATATAGGTTTTATCGATTAGATAGAATCATATTCTGCTTCCCAAGTGGGTTACTTTGACACAAGACAGCGTTCCTGATCAATGGTGTGTTTAATATTATGTAGAACTGGCACATTACTGCAATGAAAATAGATTGTTCAAATGTTTTAACGATTTTTTATAACGACTCTATTACATTTACTGATTTAACAAGAACAAGTTGTTTCGAAACGGAAATATCGTAATGCAAGTTCACATCTAAAGGAACTCAATAAATATTTTCACCATAAATATATGTAAATCACAATATTTTCTGAAGAAAAAATGGTGTCTCTCCAAGGCGTAAGCTTTTAGAATTTTTTATATAATCTGTTTTATTCGTTTACTATGTCTTATCAACCTGCGGGTTATTTAAATCTAGACTATATTTTATAGTGTGTAAGAATTTCTTTTAAGATGAGAAAGATATATTAATGTTTTTTTTTTACTAATTCACCCGTAGCTAATGGAGAGGAGGTAGATTCATATCTTTCCCCTGAGTATTTGCACATAAGTGAATATAAAGAACACGATTGAAATTGAACTCACCTCGCTGATTAACAATTCCGTATCATTATTCATTAAACTATCCGCACGTTCAAACTTACAGCTGTTGATAATGCTACAAAACAGGATTGAGGTTGATTGACTTCGGGGATCGTATGGAATATATCTGTAAGCTATGAAACAACTGGAAATGTTAAAGTATTTACATATCTGTAACATTTTTTTATAAATTGTCGGCTAAAAGTTATTGTGTGCTCGTAAGCAATTCTTCATTTAATTACCTGTAAAATGTGATGTCTAGTTGGAAGTAAACTAAAGTGATCTGCCTTATCTAAAACATATAATATTCAATTTTCATGATAAAATGCTAACAACATTGAAACCGTAGTGTATTTCGATAATTAAACACTTATTCTGACAATTCTATGTCATTATGAATAATAATAATAATAATAATAATAATAATAATAATAATAATAATAATAATAAACCAGAACAGACATGGTCTGGAATTACAGAAGATGATGTTAAATTTGCACTAAAAAAAGCACACAATTGGAAATTCCAGGTATAGATAAAATTCCTAACTTTTGGCTATATTATTTAAATGCAGCACATAAAAAACTAGCCAAAGAACTTCAAGAAATGGTTGACGATCCCACTAAAATTCCTGCATGGATGACCAAAGGAATTACATTTCTTCTACCCAAGAATGGTGACACAAACAACCCGAAAAACTACAGACCAATTACATGTCTTCCGACAACATATAAACTATTACATCTATTTTAACAAAACAGACATATTTATTCTTAGAAAGAAATGACATGATACCGCTTGAACAAAAAGGGTGCAAACGTGGCTGTTATGGTTGTAAAGACCAATTGCTAATTAACAAAATGATCCTGGAAAACTGCTACAGTACAAAGAAAAATCTTAGTACTGCCTGGATAGATTATCGAAAGGCATTCGATAGTGTGCCACATTCCTGGATTTTAAAGACTTTAAATATATACAAGATATCGCCCGTCATCATCAGTTTCATCAAACAGTGCATGTCTATATGGAAAACAACCCTTTACCTCAATCATATAAATGGAACCTATAAGTCTGATGAAATAAACATCAAAAGAGGTATATTTCAAGGTGATTCTTTATCTCCCTTACTATTCTGCATATCATTAATAGCACTAACCAGTCAACTTAATAAGACAGAATGTGGTTATAAAATAGGCCAAAAGAAAATAAGCCATCTATTTTACCTCAATCATATAAATGGAATCTATAAATCTGATGAAATAACCATCAAAAGATGTATATTTCAAGGTGATTCTTTGTCTCCCTTGCAATTAATAGCACTAACCATTCAATTTAATAAGACAGAATGTGGTTATAAAATAGGCCAAAAGAAAATACGCCATCTATTTTACATGGATGACTTAAAGTTATATGCTAAGAATGATAATGAGCTGGAAGGTCTTCTGCAAACTGTAAAATGCTTCAGCGAAGACATTGGAATGAAATTTAATTTGAATAAATGTGCTAAAGCTAGAGTTTTACGTGGATCAATACAAGTAACATCCTCAATTAGCTTAGACTAAAAGTAATAAAAGAATTGAAACCAGAAGAAGCTTATAAATACCTAGGTGTAAATGAGAGCGAAAACATTCACCATAAATAATGAAATAAATAGTGCATAAAGAGTACTATAGAAGGCTATGAATGATATTAAAAACTGAATTAAATTCACAGAACAGAGTTATGGCCATTAATAGCCTTGCAATCCCAGTTGTTCAATATAGCTTTAACATCTTAAACTGGACTCTAAAAGACATCAGGCGAATGGATGCTAAAGCAAGAAAGCTTCTTTCTAAGCATAAGATGCATCATCCAAAGGCTGATATAGACCGTCTATACATACCCCGTAAAGAAGGTGGAAGAGGTCATATTCAGCTGGAATTGTCATACAAAACAACAACTATTGGCTTACTAACATACATAGAAACAACAAACGATTGGATGATACAATTAGTAAGACAAGATGAAGAAAGAAAGAAAAAATATTCAATAATAAAAGAAGGCAGTAAATACAAACAAGATTTACAGTTAGTAGATTCTGTAGAAAAGCAAAACAGAAGCCAATAACCAAATATTAAGGCAAAAAATATGAAAATGAAAGCCAAAGATAAAGCTCTTGAACAGATGAAACAGCGCTGGCAAGACAAACCTCTGCATGGCCAATATCCAGAACGTGCCAATAAATCTAATGTTGACAAAGTTAATACTCATCGGTGGTTACGTGCATCTGGATTAAAGTCTGAAACTGAAGGCTTTATTCTTGCAGCACAAGACAAAACTCTTTTTACTAGAAACGTTCAGGCAAATATTATGCATAATAATATGGATCCAAAATGCAGGTTTTGTGATAAACACCAAGAAACAATAGACCACCTAATCTCAGGCTGTTATGTGCTTGCCCCAAATGAATATAAAAATCGTCACGATAGAGTTGGGCAATATTTACATTGGACAATGTACAAACATTATGGAAATTCTGTAAACAAACACTGGTATGAATATCACCCAGCACAGGTTACAGAAATAGAAGATATCAACCTTCTATGGGATTACACCATCTACACAGACAGAAAAATTGAAGCAAACAGGCCAGACATTATTGTTAAAAACCAGAAAGAGAAAACTTGTCTATTAATTGATATGGCTTGTCCAGCGGATTTTAACATAGCAATCAAGGAATTTGAAAAAGCTGTCAAAATATAAAGACCTGGAAATTGAAATAGAAAAAATGTGGAAATTGAAAACAAGAGTTGTGCCAGTGATAGTAGGTGCACTTGGAATGACAAAAAATAGAACAAAACAACACACTAAAAGAATCCCTGGAAACCCCAGCTTAAGAGAAACCCCAGCTTAAGTACTGCCCACACAGTAAGGAAAACTTTATATATGTAACGCTAGGGATGATAGGAAAGATAGAAAAACATGAAATGGGGCCATAACAACACGCCACGACCTGCCTTAGGTCTCCCCGCAGACTTGGTTGGTAGAAAGACCAAAGCAGAAATGGAAATATGATGAAAAATGACATAATAATAATACCTGCAGAAATGGTAAAAAAATCACCCGGTTACAGACATAAGTTCTGTAACAATTTTAGAGAATTTTAAAATACACACAAACATAACAATCAAATCTTATCACCCAGGTGTCTTAATCAAAGACCGCAAAAAACAGAAGTTTTTTTCTTACTGGGCTAGCAGTAGCTGTTGACTAGAATGTATCTTTGAAGATCTTCAAATACACTATCAAATTACAACTATCTTGGATTGAAATTCCAAAGAAAATTATGTACGTGGATACATCAACAATTCCAGTTGTCGTTAAAGACCTCGTTATTTTTATTTTTTGAAAAATTTCCAACAGACGCATTCTAAGAATTATTGCTTGCTCATGACTTAAAACATAGAATCTTCACAGAAATACACGTTAAACTTTAGTTTTGTCAATATGAAATATGTTTGATCTGAGGTTGTTTCATTTTATTTTTATTTATTCTTTTTAGAAACATTTTCAGTCGAAAAAAATTATGACGCTATTTCTGACGTTTGGTTTCTGATTGGTTTGATTGACAGCAATAAGTATGCAAAAAAACGAAATGATATAATAATAATAATAATAATAATAATAATAATAATAATAATAATAATAAGAAGAAGAAGAAGAAGAAGAAGAAGAAATTTGAAAACCTGTCAAAATATAAAGACCTGGAAATTGAATTAGAACAAATGTGGAAACTTTTAAAAAAGTTGTGCTAGTGGTAGTAGGTGCACTTGGAATTGAAAGAATCCCTGGAAACCTCAGCTTAAGAGATATGCAAAAAAATTGTCTTATTAAGTACAGCCCACACAGTAAGGAGAACTTTGTCTATGTAACGCTAGAGATGATGGGGAAGATAGAAAAAACATGAAATGGAGCCATAACAACACGCCACGACCTGCCTTAGGTCTTCCCGCAGACGTGGTTGGTAGTGCGACCATAGCAGAAATCTAAATATGATGAAAAATGACATAATAATAATAATAATAATAATAATAATAATAATAATAAACAATAGACCACCTAATCTCAGGCTGTTCTGTGCTTGCCCCAAATGAATATAAAAATCGCCACGATAGAGTTGGGCAATATTTACATTGGGCAATATGCAAACATTATGGAAAAGCTGTAGGCAAACACTGGTATGAACATCACCCAGCACCGGTTACAGAAATAGAAGATGTAACCATTCTATGGGATTACACCATCTACACAGACAGAAAAATTGAAGCAAACAGGCCAGACATTATTGTTAAAAACCAGAAGGAGAAAACTTGTCTATTAATTGATATGGCTTGTCCAGCGGATTGTAACATAGCAATCAAGGAATTTGAAAAACTGTCAAAATATAAAGACCTGGAAATTGAAATAGGAAAAATGTGGAAATTGAAAACAAGAGTTGTGCCAGTGATAGTAGGTGCACTTGGAATGATAAAAAATGGAACAAAACAACACATTGAAAGAATCCCTGGAAACCTCAGCTTAAGAGATATACATAAAGTTGTCTTATTAAGTACAGCCCACACACGAAGGAAAACTTTATCTATGTAATGCTGGGGATGATAGGGAAGATAGAAAAACATGAAATGGAGCCATAACAACATGCCACTACCTGCCTTAGGTCTCCCCGCAGACTTGGTTGGTAGTGAGACCAAAGCAGAAATCGAAATATGATGAAAAATGACATAATAATAATAATAATAACAAAATATAAATCATAAACAATTTGGCTGCAACTGTGGTGCATACAATTTCCACATCATTAACTAGATCGTAGCTGATATCAAGCGAATATTAAATTAAGCGGATATCAAAACGAGAAAACGTCTAACTTGCCACCGCATGTATCATCTTAAGGATGATGCTGATCGTCTGTATGTGTCCAGATCCTAATCTGACAGGTGATCAGTTCAACTAGAACTGTTTCAGAAAACCACAACAATCTTTATCCAAAGATAACTAGAAACTAAAGAAAATTGGATGATGATATTTGTCAAAGAATATAAAAGAAATAAGAAAATTTATTTAATAGTTGAAGAAACCAACAAATTCAAAATAGAATTTTAAGTGGCTGAAGAAGTACATATAAACCATGATACACCCACGGTAGCAGAGAAAATACCTAACAGAAATGATGTCAAGAAATGCCCCTTCATGGTAAAAAATCTGCCCATACCAAAAAAGATAATGTAGTCAAACTCCGTACCACTGAGTGGTTACGTAGTGCAGTGTTAAAAGCTAAAACCGAAAGTTTTAATTTTACTGCTTACGAAAACTCTTTGCTAACTAGAAATTACCAAGCTCAAATGCAAAAAGATGTGTGATCCCAAACGCCTTCAGAAATCTCAATGACTTGTTTTTATAAATTTTTTCAAAGTGATATAATGTGATCACTCTTTATATTATTTTGATTTAAGTTTTATTTAACCGTTGTATTTTGTAAACATAAATACTATATTACTGTCTGACTGCAACTGTAATATTAGGCCCGCGAAGACATATTGAATTTTATTTTATTCATGTGTTTAAGGAAACATTATGCACATATGGCGTTACCCTGGTCGTCTGAAACCATGAGCCAGAGATTTTGATAAATCATCAACTTTATAATAAACCATGGATTTGATAATAAATCATGGATTTTTTTATAATCATATCGCCTCAAGCAAAGCATTTTGCTGCCACTGTTTTGCAGTGGAATAAATAGAAGGAATGTTATGGGAAAGAGTGACAGGTTATAGGGATGTAAGGAAGTGGGTCATAGAAGGATGAGAATACTGATGAGAGTGGAGTGGACGGGAAAAGAGCATGAGAGTAACAATGCAGGTAAGTAAAATAGAAGATGAACATTTAAATTCTTGGAGATTGTAACTGTCGGGGAAGCAAGTAAATGGAAGGGAATTCCACAGGCGGGATGTGCGAGAAAAGAAGCTGTTGGAGTAGAATTTGTGTTTACATTTAATTGGTTTCAGAGTAAAATGGTGGCACCTAATTGCTTATTTTTGGCTTGAGTAAATTCATATATAGGGGGCATCAGGGAGTTATTGTTAGTGGAAGAATTAGCCGTGAAATATTTGTAGAAGAGACACAATGAATCCACATTGCGCCGCTGATAAAGTGACTGTATTTGAGCTGCTAAGTCAGGATTTAGCCATAAAATAATTTTTGAATATTCTGAATAAACTTTAACATCTCCTGTATTTTAGAACCACAGTTTTGGGGAGTACAGTCAATAACGAAAGAAGTGATGAGAAATAGGGTGACATCATATTGGATAATATTCATGACGTTAAAAGATTTTTTCCATATCAACGCTCTGATATTCTATCCTCTTCCTTCGCAAACTTACGTAGATTTCTTATTTGAGAATTGGGCTACAGCCTACCTCAAAACACAAGTTTGAAATGTTGTTTTCTATAGCAAGTATATGTTTATGGAATGAAATTGCAACTCTACAGACAAACAGTTTTTAATGCAGATTTGTTCTTCTATATAGCTTTCTTGATGGACATTTGATTAATAGATAGAGAGTGAATAAATGGATCTGTAATTATCGTAAGGGGATCTGTAACTTTCCCAAAGTGGTTTGTATGAAGGTAAACACTAAGAACCGTGGAGAATATAATTATACTTGAAATGCTTTCTATTTTAAGATCATAATTCTTTTATAGTGGTTTGCTTATCTATTCTTTTTCTAGTTGTAGTAGGATTCCGTTCTAGTGAAGGGTAGTTTTATGCCGTTGCAGGTTAACGGAATTTGGCCTTGTGGTAGATAGCCCACTATAAGTCATAAAACGATTATAAAATCAAGAAAAGCAAATTGAGTTGAAAATAACATTTATATATATACACATACCAATTAATTTTTTACAATTAAAGCAATACTTGAATATAGGTCCAACGGAGGTTAAAATGTTCATGAAAGATAATAAGCTGAAAGAGATCTAAGGCTTAGGAATGTGGAGAGCTGAGGTATGTGAAGAACATTTTTGAAGTATTTGCTGTTTAGGTCAGTAAGTACTTTTCAGACAGGGGAGAAGGAAAGAGGCAAGCGTAGTAACCGCTCGAATTAAGTCAAGGGGATATTAATTACACTCTTCTCCTCTCGTCTGGTCTGTCTGCTGGGTGCTTTTTGTCTCGGCTTTTTATATCTGCTTTTTGGATCAAAACAGCCCGTTTTGGGACTTCACTCTTGTATTTGATTCTGTGCTTTCTTACCCCTTCTTTATTTTGTACAAATAATTTTTTGAGAAAAGAACCAGAACCTTACCAAATTTACGTGTTATGGATGTAATGTCTGCGTAAAATTCTCAGTCTTACTGTAAAACAATAATGAATCCATAGTTGTTCTTCTCATACACGTGTTTCCATCCAACGTAGCTGGACTCAGTTTTCACCTCTATTTAAAGAATAGCTCAAAGCAGGTAAGATAAATTCATGCCTTTCCTAGAATTTTTCGTACAAAAAGGAACGGTCAGATCTCAGGTAGAATTAAGTTATTCACAACGTTTTTCTGAGTAAATAAGAACCGGTGCTTTTATACATCAAGATCACTTACCGACTCCACGTTGACATACCGGTTTCCACACGATCAACAAAGTTAACGCAACATCAAGCCTGCTGAGTAATTAGACGGGTGACCGCTTTTCGATAGCAGGTGCTTTAAGCTAGGAAATGTCGGTGAGATAATGGCTCGGAATTGTTAATCGGAAGTACAGTTCTAATTCCTTATGAGTTTGTTAGCTTTCATTACGCTCTACTACTCCTGGCAAAAGTACGAACATAATTGTTCTCACCTGCTATAGGTTAATTACTAAGACTTGTATAATTAAATAATTATTCATATAATTTAGAAATTATTCATTCATATAATCTAAAATAATTTCTAGCCATCCTTCATATGATAAATCTACCATCCATCCATGCATTAAATACTGCTGCCATATCTGGCCGGGTGCTCCTGCTATCTACCTAGGGGACCTTGAAAAAATCTGAGAATCTCTAATGTGATCGATCCTGATTTGCCAGCTCAGATACAGCCACTCTCTCACCAGCGAAATGTGGCTACCCTGTGTCTCTTCTACAAATATTTTCACGGCTTCTGCTTCAATGAACTTATCTCGCTAGTGCCTTCTATGTATGCATTTAATCGAGCCACAAGATTATCAATTAGGTCCCACCTTTTTACTGTGAAACCAATAAAATGTAAACGCAAAATCTACACCATTAGCTTCCTTTCTCGCAGTTCCCGCCTGTTGAACCCCCTTCACTTTACTTACTTCCTCAACAGCTACAATCTCCAAGAATTTAAATGTAAAGTCAATAGTCATCTCCTTTCTCATTAACTTGAATCCTCTCTCTCATGTTCCTTTCTCCTTGCATTCCACTCTCTTCATATCAGTGTTCTCATCATTCTGTTACCCAATTTCTGACACCCTCCATAACCTGTCACTCTTTCTAATAACTTTGCCTCTTTGTAACCCTCTGATCACCAGTGGCAGTAAACTGCATTGCTTAGGGCGATATGATTATAATAAAGATATATCTTTCAGTGGGTTGATAAACCGTAGAAACCAAATCTAGCAATAACTGAATTCAATCTTTTGTTCACATTCTTCATCATTGCTTTAAATTTTCTTTGTATATTTTGATTTACGCTACCAACATGATTATTCTTAATTTATACTAATCTGTTTCTTTTCTCTATTTCCATTAGCGATAACTTTTTTGTTTCTTACTAAACACAGAATCTTCAAACTCATATGGTCGCCGCTTTCTTGTGAAAATCGAACGAAAAGCAATTAGAAACTTTCTTTCCGTTAAGTAAACCACTTTCTGAAACACCTTAACCAAGAATTTTACAAAGCTAATAATATACCAAACTTGATTCGGAGGACACAGGTGTAGTGAGATTATTTTTATAAAGTTTAACCGGATAAAACGCCGTCCTCATAAAAATAAGTATCTCAGAAACTGGTATTTAAGTTATCTATACACTGGCAAAATACCAACTGGTTTTGCTCCAAATCTGTGATTCTCACTGTCTCCGTCTTTCACTTGCCCCTTTAACTATTACTTGTAAAACAACCAGATCGAGAACTTAGTAGGAAAACTAGGGTAGGTTTGCTATTGGAAATGGTGATCCAGTAAAAAATATAACTAATGACAATTAAATTCAGAGGTAACATTGAAAGAAAAGCTATAAGGAGAGCATGATAATAAGTTAATGTTTTATATATATATATATATATATATATATATATATATATATATATGCAATTTATAAAAAACACTTAATGCTTTATATATATATATATTTATTTATATATATATATGTTATTTATAATACTTGTATGTTTACAGATAATTATGAAAATCGTTTTACTTACATGTGGGGTTTCAGAAGAAATAATTTTCCTTAACCGGTTTCGCTTTTAGCTTTTCAAGGGATTTGTAAATGTTTATTAGAGAACCACTTGCTGACGCTTAAGTCGGAAATAACATAAAAATATCTAAGTGGCGCAATTGGTTTCATATATCGCTTATGATAAGGAAAATATTATATAAATTATTTTGAGGCATACATACCTCTATGCAGCATGTTCTTGTATAAATTGTTCCAATATTTTATCTTTTCTCACACGCACACACGAATATAAATATATATAATTTGTTGTGGATCACAGGAATGGGAACCGCACAAATATGAGAACAACAGAATTTGAGATGGAAAAATAAGTATATTAACGTAAAGAATAAAAACTTAAACGCAGGTTATTAATTCAGAAATAATTCAGAAATACACTTAGTAAGACCGATATATAAAATGTCTCCGAAATGAAGCCGGAGTAAAATTAGTATGTATACGTCGGAAGTTGACGGGTGCTATATAATAATATTCTGGATGGGTAGAGCTCAGAGCTACTATGAATTACTGACGCTGTATCTCTCGGTATCTTTCGGTATGTGTCGGTTTCGCACGGACCTGACGTTATCTCGCAAATCTCTCGATGTCTCGACGTCTTGCTTCTATGAAAAAGATTTATCTTCTAGACGAGTCTATTATCCTGCAAAAAGTTGAAGACCCCACAACATAATTCCCTCATTTTACAATTATAAATTATGTTTTAAATTATGTTTAAAAGTTTAAAAGCAGATAATCGTGTTGCATATGACAAACGAAAATGTGGCACAAGGCCTTTTTGGAATGGGTGATCCGGGCCATAGAGCCCAGTCAAAAATACCTGTCTGACATTGCCCAGTCGTGACTCTACTCTGGCATAACCACGACTGGGTTAATGCTCTCCGCCCGGAGGCAGAGGGCCGACAGTGTCAAGTCCGGAGGTAAACTCTAACGGATCGATATCAATCCACCCCCACCATTGGGACAAAATGTGGCACAAGACATTTTTAGAACGGGTGATCCGGGCCATATAGCCCAGCCAAAAATACATGTCTAAATACACTCAGTCCAGTCCATTATCATATACAAAGAGAAGATCCCACAACAAATTAGATTAAACGTGTCGCTATGAATAACGACATGTGTCGTTCACTATTACGGATTGCTTGTGTGACTGATCAGTGAATAGTGACTGAATTGTGAGAGGTTCAGTAGAAAATAACAAAGCCGGATGATGAGGTAATTGTTTCTTATTCTTAAGTTTAATGGTGAGATAAATAAAAATGCAACAGGGACGCCTAATGTAGAGATTAGAGTTTGGTTAGGGATTCTGATCGAGTTATCAGATTTTCTGTCTGGGTCCTACCTGTGAATTTATCGGCAGCAATTATTAAAAGGTTAAATCAGTTGGTGCATATTTGGCTTCCATATAAAAGTTTCAGGTATGCCGTATCGGATAAAGGTAATACATGCGTTTCTATAATTGTACCCAGCATCATTTTATTAACAAGCTGGTCTCTCACGCCATCGTGATCATTATTACGATAAACATCAGTCACTGAATCACGTATCATTGCAGAGTCTCTGCACAACTGAGCACATAAACTGTCTCTTCCACATATCTTGTTAAAAGCTACAGAGGTATTTATTCATGGTTAGCCTGTCTTGAGCAAACAGACCGGGTGGAGTTTATCTTTTACTGGGGCAGGTCAATGGCGATGACTTCCGAGTTTCTTTTCTATAGGCACGAGACCAATGATTTCATCACTAGCATGCCCTGCCATTAGACATTGACCTCAGTCTAAGAACCCTCAACTTACCAATGACCTGTCATAATTTATGCTTGCAAATTTTCAAAGCCCAATCTGTTTCGTTGTTTTAAGTGATTTTTTAACCTAAAATAATATTCACCCGCTTTTTAATATTTCTTGCTTTTTTTAAAAAAGCCAGGTAAATATCAAACCAACCTCTTTATTTGAAAAAGCTTGAGGAGGAAAACGGTTTACCACTGATGACCCAACCATGTTACAGGTAGTGTAGCTTTTCATGTTACTGTTATTGTTTTTTAATAGAACATCGACACTTTATGGGCCATGTAATGCCTAATTATAATTTTTGGGGGAGCTTTGGTATGTTTTTTTCTATTAAAATGTATTGCTAGATAGTTTTTTCGATTAAACTCTGTTGTTGGATTTTTTTACTATTAAAATCTACTGCTCATCCTTTTACTATAAAATATATTTTTATCATTTCATGGTATTTTAATCTCAGTTTGGGGTTTACTAATTGCCCTCAACTGGGAACATTACAAGTGCTACTACCTTGGATCATGTTGTTCCTGGAAACAGCAATTAAGTGATGGTTTCACTTTCCTCAACATCCCCACCGATCTGTTTAACGGCATAGTCATGACCGAGTAGTCCGAGTAGAGTGACATATAAATAAACTATAACAATTTTATCCACAGAAAACTTATCAATAATTTGGTGTCAAAAATCAAGTAGGTCAACGTTTCAGCCCTGGCAGTCAAAGACTGACCGTAAAAATAAGAAAGATAGAAAGAAATGAAAGATACTAAAATCTAATAAAGAACTGTAGAATCCATTAATGGACAAAATATTATCCGCTTAAATATAGATGTACAAATTGTCAGTGTTGAAACAGTTTGGTCTAGTTTCTACTGAAACGCGCACTTATACGATTGAATATTGCGGTGATTTGATATTACTCAATCCCCAGAGATTATCCTCTGTCGCATCTGAGGTGACCATGCAAGAAAGAACAGTAGTGGAAGTAATATGAGCATAAAAATGGTCTTCTTTAAGAAACACAATGAATGTAGAATATCAAGATGGGGCGCTTAATCACACTATTCGTAAAATATTTCATAAACAGCATTGCAAAGAGACAGAAAGTGTTTCAGGACCAAAACAGGAATTCTTGCAATTCGGACAATTCTAAAATTTGTAACTATTCTTTTTATTATCATATACCTCGAAGCAAGGCTGTTTGCTGCCACTGGTGCATAGGAGTTTACATAGAAGGAAAGTTGTGAGAAAGAGTGGATGAATATAGAGGGAGTCAGAAAGTGGGTAAGAAAAGAATGAGAATATTGAGTGTGGAGTGGACGGAGAAAGGAACATGCGAGAGAGAACGGAAGTTAGTGAGATAGGATATGACGACTTTACATTTAAATTCTTGGAGATTGTAGTTGTCGGGGAAGCAATTAAATGAAAGGGAATTCCACAGGTGGGAGTATAATTTGCGTTTACACTTTATTGGTTTCACAGTAAAAGGGTCGGATTTACTTGCTAATCTGATGGATCGAGTAAATTCATATATACGGGCACCAAGGACCTAAGTTCATCAGAGCAGAAGCCTTGAAATTATTTGTAGAAGAAACACAGGGAAGCCACAAGAAAAATAATTTTGTGCGTGTTACTGTCTATAGAGATTAATCCTAATTGATTATATTTATTTTGGAAGGATTCGATAATAGTAATGTTATTAGAAGGGCATATGGAGTAGTTGAACAATTATTGTTGAGGGAATGTGTAATTTACAAGAATATCAACTAGGTTTCACCGTTTTTACAGTGAGAACGGTCAAATATAACCTCCTTTTCTACTCTAATATTTTATTTTCCCGCATCATTCGCCTTTGGATTTCTCGTCCATGACCTTGATTCACTGATAGCTACAATTATTAAGAGCTTAATTGTAACGTCAATCACCTTCTTTTATACCCTTAATTCTCACCTATTTCTTATCTTTTCTCCGACCTCCACCGTGTACTTTTTCAGCTTTCTTTTCGCTTTTCTCAGTTGTTACCTCCCTTTTTACTACACTCTAGAGAAGGCCAAGGCTCAATGTAAAAGCCAAGAAATCAGGATCATCATGAGATATTTGATTGAAAAGTAGGCAAGGAGAGGGAAGGAATGAAAACAGGCAATTTTGGTTTAGGAATCCGCAACAAACGTGGAGAAAAATGGGTTCAATGGTGCATAGCAAATGACCAGGTAAATGCTAACACCTGATTTCAAGAATACCCACGACGTCTATGGATATGGAGAAGCCCAGGAGGTGACACGAAAAACCAGATAGACTACATAAACATAAACAGCACATTCAGAAATGCAGTGGTTCAAAGCAAAGACTATCTAGAGGCTGAATGTGGAAACGACGACGTCCCAGTCATCTGCAAATTAAAAGTGAAACTCCAGAGATTGAAGAAGCCTAGTGCAGCACCAAAACTGATATACAACGCAGTCGTGAATGACCTCAACTTACAAAAAGAATACACTAACAGCGTGAAAACCAAATACGAAGAACAAATTGGAAACGGACACTCGAAATGGGACGCGCTAAAAGAATTAATGATGTCATCAGCAAATAACATTGCCCCAAAGAAAATTAGGTGCAGAAAGCAAAACGAGTGGATGACTGAAGAGATTCTGGACATGATACAAAGGAGGCAGAAAATGATATCAAGACATGGAATGGAGTACAGGGAACTACACAAGAAAATGAGAAGAAAATGTAGACAGGCTAAAGAGGAATAGCTAAACTACAATTCTGCAGAAGTAGAGAGATTGAGCAGGAACAATAAAGTAGACATGCATAAGGAAATAAAAGAATTTACAGGACAAAAATCTGCTCTTCAACAGGATGTATAAAAGCTAAGGGTGGAACAATCATTTTCGAGAAAGAGTAAATACTCCAAAGATGGTAAGAATATATAAAAGGTCATTTCCACGACAAGAAAGAGCAAACAATAATACACCAAAATGAGGACCGACCGGAAATAGTAAAGTCTGCAGTGGAATCTGCAGTAGCCAAAATGAATAGAAATAAGGCAGCTGAACCAGACGGCATAGTCATAGAGTTGCTGATAGGCCTGGATGAATTTGGTATAGAGAAAATAGCAGAAATAATAAATGAAATTTGTAATAGTGGGGTAATACCAGATGACCTCAGCAGGTCGATCTTCATAGCATTACCTAAGAAGCCAGGAGCAAACGAGTGCGAACTCCACAGAACTATCAGTTTAATGAGCCCTATAACAAAACTGATTGTCCAATCCCTGATGAATAGAGCGAGAATCAGAATCAGGCCAGAGATAGGACAAGAACAGTGTGGTTTCGTTAAAGACACGAGAAAAAGGAATGCCACATTTATGATTAGGATGCTCTCCGAAAGGTCAATACAAAGGAAGAAAGAATTACACCTGTGATTCATTCATTGTGCGAAGGCGTTTGACAAAGTACGCCACAAGAAATTGATGGAGATGTTCGGCAGCCTTGACATACTTGGAAAAGAATTGAGAGTAATCAAGAATCTCTACTGGCAGCAAACCGCTTGTTACGGACAGGTAATGTATTCAGCAGATATACAAAGAAAGAAAGGGGCGTAAGACAAGGATGTGTCTTTTCAACGGATCTATTCAACTTGTACAGCGAGAATATTTTGAGGAACCTAGAAGTTATGTCTGGATTCGTAATCGGAGATGTAACAGGAAGAGGCGTGCTCAGAGCCACCAGGGATAGAGAAACGTAGAAATCCATGATCCTCTATGTCCTGAAGGGATAGGGCACATAAAAGAAGAAGACCCCCTGCGCATCAGTAACACTTAAGCTTTGCTTAGAGTGAATCGATAATAAAGTTAGTCGAATTCAAGGTGAAATCGGAGAGGTAAGTTAGAATTCTAGTTGAGTTCGTTTCTCTTACATACGCACAAATATCCTTGAGAAAGGTATGAATCCGTTGCTTCTCCCTTCAGCTATTGGTTGAATAGCAGGACAGATTGAGTTCTATAGCCTTGGTTAACAACCTACTGCGAGAAAATCTTCTGCACTGTCATTCATATCTCTTTCTGGTTATGATCGCCCAAGCGATGAAGTATGCTTGACTGACTGGTATTTTTATTAACAGTAACGACAAAGAAGCTATAAGCAACATAAACAAAAAGTCGATGTTTTTTTTATCTTTTTTTACACACATTGTCTCTTAAGGTCATGGATAATAATAACTTTTCTGAAATATCTTCTTAGCTCTTATAGATGTTTGCTTTTTTATTTCACTGCCAACCTGTATTGACACCCAAACTCATTATATGAGTCTTTTCTCTGTTCCTCTTGCTTTCAATCCTCCGTGTGAGTTTCAAATTTTCCCGGCCTTATTCCTCATTATATACCAGAAATTGTTGTTATTTCTTTCAGATTCACTGTATAATTAACCTTATTGTTTCCATTTCTTTAAAATTTATCAGTCAATCGTATGCTCTACAACAGAATAATACCACATCTCTGCTGCCGAAATTTTCATTTCGTCTGTGAGGCAACTGTACCGCATTCACTGCTATATAAGCAGAATTATACTTTATAGCAATTCAGCACAGCATTATTTGTTTCTAACGAACATTTCCTGTAACTTAATAACATGTTTAATTTGTGGAGGGCGACTTTTGCTATTGCAATTCCATTCACATTTCCTGTCACGAGTTAAAACACTTCCCTAGATATGTTAACTTCTTTAATTGAACAATTATTACTTTATTTAAGAACACAAATATTCTTTTCCACGCGTGTTGTCAATTTTTTTTTTGGTTGCCATCTTAACATCACAGTTCTTGGTCTGTTTAATTTTTAAACGTTCCGTTAAATTTTGTAATTTCCCGATGTCTTAACCTACTAATAAAAAATTCACTGGGTAGGAAATAAATTTTCTAAAAAGACGGCAGTTGATTTTATATTAATGAGCAAATATTTTAGAAGCGAAAATTCCGAATAACTTCATACGCTAAAAGCATATTGGATTCCAATGAGTTGATAGCGATCGAAAAGTGATCTGAACACGCTTGAGAGCCACACTATTTCTAAGTAAAGGTAACAAAATTTCCAGTTATAGTGTTACCTCCAGGCACAACTGATAGCGTGAATTGAAATTATACGCATTAAGCAAGATGCAATAATGAACGATTTGAACATGATTTAACATGATTGAAAGCCGAAAATATGGATATTGGTCTTTTGCAAATATTGGCTTTTCAAATATACATTATTCCTTTTCTAGCCTGTGAGCGTGTAACTATACTTATGTGTCTGTTAATAAGAAATCAACCACAAACCTAAGGATGTACCCCGTTGTTACTTCAAAAGTAATCTTTCATGAAGTGACACAGTTAAGTGCCATACGTGTTACACGCTTTGGGCGATCATGTCTATTTCGAGACATGACTGACTGGGTAGAAGATTAGGTTGCCTTTGCTTTCTGCGGTAGACTGGTTACCGACCCAGGCTATAGAACCAAATCTATCCTATTATTTAACCCATAACTGGATAGAATAGATTGATTAATAGTCTTTTCAAAGGTATTTGTGCGTAAGTGAATGCATGAAATTCAACTGGAATTCGAATTCGGCTCACCCATTTCTCGTTTCGAAACAATATCCACTGCACCACAACGCACATCCCTTTCATGAAGTACTCTTGCAAGTGCTTCTTTCATGAAGAAATACTTGCAAAAAGTTTCCTTAATTAAGATATGAAGTGTTATATCATTATACTGGGTAACACTCTAAGAAAGACAAGTGGATATTAAAGATAGTATATACATGTCGAGTTGAATTTAGCGTAATAAATAAAACGATAATCAAATGTAATAGAGTCGATGAATAATTACATATCCTGAAAATACAGAGCTAAAGATAATGTACTCAGTATGAAAAGAACGGTACTTGATAGAGAAATAAATAATGCAAAAAGAGGCACTACCATATAAAATAGAAAAATCTGTAAAAGGTGAAATAGACAAGAGATTATAAATATATATTTAAACAGAAAGTAAACTCTAAAACTGATCTTCTTCAGTTGACAGTTTAGCCTATCATCCGTTTAACACTCAAACCCAGGACATTTGACCAGGATTTGATTTATCAGTTGTTTTCTGTTTAGGATTGTATTTATAGTTCTTGCTAAAGTATTTTCATTATCTTTTCTCTTATTAGCTCTTTGCGTTTAAGTGGGAATATTGCCATATTTGGGATGAATTTTTAAAAAAAATGTGCAGTGACCTGTCAGGAGGTTAGCGATTATAGCTCTCCAAAATATCCTGTCATATTTAGCTCTTGATTTTTTTTCTTATTGCTATCTCTCCTAAACACTGTTCTGCCATCCATTTAGATAAGCTCTTTAGTACAACATTTCTCTATCTTAAATTCTTTCAGGCTGTCTTTTGACATCTAATGTTAGTAGCCTAGACATTACCCATCGATTTTCACAAGCGCATTAGCTAGGTGATGATATAGTTATACTCTCTATTTACCACAGAAATATTCTATAAATGTCAAAATTTCTGAAACAATTTTCTTCATTATGTTTTCTAGAAATGTCAGCTGTCAATTTGGAATGAATAAGTGTCCTTTTTGTTTGTATCTTCTCTCGAATTTTCTCACTTCTGTCATGTTCAAATCCATTATAATCTCAGCATGTTTATTTAAACACATACTTTTGTTGCCTCAACTCCTTTGTTCCTCTCTATGGATATTCACTGTTATATAAGAGGACTGATATTACATTAGATTTCACTATTCTTTTCTTTGTTTCTTATGATTTCATCCTATTTCTTAATACGTAACATATCTTTTGGAAGTCACTTTTTGCTATTCCAGTACATCTTCGAATTTCGGTGTCACTCATTCTATTCTCCGTTAAAAGAATTCCTATATATTTAAATTGTTGCATTTGGATGATTTTGGTATTGCCAAGAGAAAATATAATGTTGCTGTGTAGTGCGTGATGCGATACTACTGTTCGATAGATAGGACCATTCATTCTTCTATAGACTACCGAATTAGCCTATTACCCATACTTACGCAACTTATTCTTTCAGTTTAACAACATAATTCTCATCATCTACTAATATTTAAAAAAAATAAGATTGCTTTTGTAAACTTGATTGAAACTAAGCTACAGCCATTCAATTGAAAAAATCAATCAAAATACCTGCATGATATTTTTATAGAATCTCTGCAAATCTAACAACAGATCCCTCAAAATAATTCTTCTGGGATTTGATGAATATTCATCACGTCAAAAACAGGTTTTCTGGTTATACTTGGCTTTCGAAATGGACGTCTAAGTAAGGTGGCCGATGACATGCAGAAGCCAAATCCCTTCTAACATGCGAAGAACTATAAGGAAAAATCGAGAAATCTCCCCATAAGCACGGTTACAGAACAATTTATGATCTTTCACATGCATACAATCATTTTGGATGTATGTAAAGAAATCCTATATAGGAACACTATTTTATCTTTGCAGAAACGAAGATGGTGGCTTATAAATTGATTGCCCAGGAACAATGATAAAAAAACAAAGGTTATAAAGCTAGAGTGAAGAATGAAATGAAGAATGAGAAGCAAATGTACATTTAGGCAATAACTAAAATATATGAGAATAGTGTTACGAAAAAGAAAATAAAGAAAAGGAAACAACAATAGTACATAAAACAAATAAAATGATGTTAGCTGAGGAATAGCAACTGATGAAATTCTGACGCAGAATTAACTCACATATGCAAAACGGAATGTCCTATCAAAATGGAATCAAATTTTACAAGCAAGTAAGGAAATATTTTTTGGCTTCAACGAACATGACGAGTGCTAACCTCGAGGATAGTGCCTAATTCCACTTTAAAAACAAACGTTTTCCACAAGCATGTTACTGAAATATTATATTAAATCAATTTCTAATTCTTCTACTCTACGAATTTTCTCACCAGAATCTATCTTGCACATTTATAAGTCTACTGTTCGTCCATGCTTTGAATATTGCTGCCACATCTGGCCTGGTACTATTTATATATATTTCAAGATTTTTGATAAAATGCTAAAAACATCTGCAGTAGTATTGATCTTGATCTGGTATATCGGCTTCCCTTTACATTTTCTATAAATACGTTCATGGCAATTCTTCAGATAATCTCTTCTGTTTTAGCTAAACTTTATGAATTCAAGTGTAGACTGGTGTCACGTTCTTATCATTCTACGACTAAAATAGCTGGGTATACCTAAATCCATGCTAATAATATGTTTATATACTTTTTGTAAACTTTTGAATCTCGCTTGCAGAAATCTCTACCGGCTTCTGACTTCAAAGTCAATTTTGATATTCAAAAGTTTTAATTGCATATCAATCATTATTTTCTGTCTTCTTAATTGCTGTTCTTTTGTTGTTCTCTTTACATGGGGATTTTTCTTTTATTTCTTAAAACTCAGTAATCGTTTGCATCATATTGTATTGGGGTAATTTTTTAAAACTGTAAATAGGGAAATGGATGTGCGTTGTGGTGCAGTGGATATCGACTCAGAAAGACAAATGGAGGAACCGAGTTCGAATTCCACTTGAATTCCCTTGCATTCACTTACACAAATACTCTTGGGAAAGATATTAATCCGTCCCTTCCTTCCAGTTATGGCTTAAATAATATAACACAGTGGGTTCAATAGCCTGGGTCGGCAAACAGTCTACCGCAGAAAGCAATGGCAACCTACTGGGGGGGTAATCATCTATTCAGTCAGTCATGTCTCGAAAGGGACATGATCGCCCACAGCATGTATCAGGTATGGCACTTTGATGACTGAGTAAAATAAGGAAAATGTATATATGATAGAAATATCATCGTGTAAAAATATATTGATAAGAAAGAACTGAAGATAATAGAACTAGTAGGAAAACTCATAGAGAACGAAGAGTGAGGAATCAAAAGAGACCGATATCCGAAATAAAAAGGTTAAAAAGAGCTAAAATGTAATTTGTCAGCTAGAATAAAACGAACATGGAATTAATCGATTTACAGCCATTCAGAAATGGTTTGCGTTTCGTTTAAAAACAATGTAATATAAAATCTTCAAATAAATGACCAAAAAGTTAAAGTCACACCGTCTTAAAAAGAAGCTATTAAGTTATTATATATCGACAAATGATGTTGAAAATTCAGACAAAGCAGAAAGCAGAGAACTCCTTCTTGAGTAACACAAACGATTCGGAAACAGAACTAAGCAGCAAAGTGAACAGGAAGTCTAATCCTCATCGATCAAGTTTCATTGAAAAAATTCAAACGGTTAGAACGAATGATTACAAATATTCATACCGCATGATGCCTTAACCTTTGATAATAAAATGCCAAAAACTTTTGGTGATCTAAAAACAGGTCATTAATTCTAACGGAAAATCTGTAATTTGATCGATACCGACTTGGCAGGCAGCCTGCAGTCATTCTCTCACCGGCATGACGTGGCTTCCCTGTGCCTCTCCTATAAATACATTCACGGCTTCTGCTCTGATGAACTTAGATCACTGGTGCCCCCTAGTTACGAATTTGCAGGAGATACTAGATTAGCAACTATGTCCCACACTTTTACAGTGAAACCGATAAAATCTAACCGTAATTTCTACTCCAAAAGCTTCTTTTCTCGCACTTACCGAAATTTCAATATCGAACGTTCTAATGGCGTGTGAGAGATGGGCTCAAGATCAGGATAAATTTGATTAAATTAGATTTCTCAGCAACAGATCGATTAGTGGCGCCACCAGCACCAGACACTAGTTTAACTCGTTCGTCGATTGTTAAGGGCATATCAGAAAATTAAAATTAAAATTATTTAAAGGCCAATCATAACTGAAAAACTTTGATAAAAGGAAATTTATTTTATACCCAAGGAAAAGAAAATATATTTTACCCTGCTTATTTTACATTGTTTCACATCACTTCAGGTAATTCTTTGTTGCACGACTTATGGCCCACTCTGTATAATGGCTATAAGACCGGTATATTACTGGTTTTTAATCGAATGCCTGGCGATAGCTGAACCAGATACGATATTATATCTACACAAATTTTCCAAATTCTACTTGAGCTGTCCTGCCTACAAGTCAGCATTGCACTATCATTTAAATCTGTAAATTACAGAACCAATATGACGATTAGGAAAAAATTCCTAGCGGATTAGTCTCAAAAGAAGTCGGGCAATAACATATTACGCGTTTTTTTTTCGATGACCTCCTTATATATATATTTGGTATTCTCGTAGAAACTATGCTAATGGACGCTTATAATATCTTATCAATTCATGAGAATGATTCCTGAATCTCCAGTGTAACATAAACTCTTTTGTTTGACCTAATGTTGATTCGTTAAAACAATGCGTTTCAGACAATGCTTTTGAATGAAACAATTAATAAAAGCACCGAGGAAGGTGAAATTTAACATTTATTAGAAAGATCACTCTTGAAATGTATCAGACCTCATAGTGAAATTGAAACTGTTTGAGAATCTGGAATCATGTCAATAATTTCAGAGAGGTAACTGGAATTTTATTGATATTGCCATACTTGGAAAATCCACGAAGAATCAAATGATTAAAAGATCAATATTTTGAAGGATATCAGAAACGATCTATAAAACAGTATCAATACAGTCATTAAGGATATAGGTTGATTTAACATTTTCTACAGTTTATAAACCATATGCATGTTATTTAAAGCAAGAGAATATTTTGCATTGTAAGATCTTTAGATTAGGTTTATTGATTTAAGTCTGGCCAGTTAACTTATAGCGAGTGGAGAATATATGTAGTTATAATTTTCTCAATGTGTTTGCGTATAAATGAATATAACTATTCTAACGGTAATTAGTACTTGGGTTTATGATGATTAATTCCATGGTATTGCACATTACATCACCCGAACATGCAAACAAACACCTCTTGATATTTCTGTAGGATCAACCATTTAGGTTGCAAGTTGTTTAACTCAGGTGACCTTACAGAAGCTGACGTTTTATTATGATATTGTCGTACTCCTAAGAATATAGACTACAATTATTAGATATTAAAAAGACTTGCTTGTACATAAAATTCAGGGAAAGTCACCCAATGTTATTTGTGATGAATCGTTAATGAATATAGGTATTTTATTAAACGGTATAACTTTTGATTCAGTAAAAGTCTGAAACATTCTTGTTTTTTTTAATCATTTCACCCCGTGCAACGCAGAAATTCCACTGATGAGCTGGGGGCTACATAACTGTAAAAAGATTAATTAGAAAATAGTGAGGAATACAAACTAGTTAGAAAGGAACAATAGAAAGCTGAGAATGCAGGTGCGATGAAAGATACATAGGTGGAGAGAAAGGGAAGGATATACGGAGTTGGAGAGAGAGCTAGAGTACAGTGGTTAATAGATGAGTCTTGACATTGCATTTAAATTTCTGCAGGTCGTAGCCGTCAAGAAAGCAAGAATATGGGAGCGAGCTCCACAGGCGGGAAGTGCGAGAGAAGAAGCTGCAGGAGTAGAATTGTCGTCTGCATTTGGATAATCTGACTGTGAATGGGTGGGACCCAGTTGCCAGTCTGGTTGCACGAGTAAGCACCTGTTAAGTTTGTCCGAGCATAAGCCATGAAAGTATTTATAGAACAGACAAAAGGAGGCCACATTTCGACGGTGGGGAAATGGCTGCAGACGAGCCACCAGATCAGTACCTATCACATTACAGACTCTCCTTTAGAGCCTGTCGAAAACACTGAGTAGAACGGCAGGGGCGCCTGACCATAAATGGCAGCATTACTCCATGTACGGACGGATGATTGACTTGTATATATGCAGGATGGATTCAGGCGGAAAAAAACATCCTGTATAGACATAGTGACCCAACCTTCTAAGCAGTAGATTTAGCTATGGATTCAATATAGTGGTTCCATTTGAGGTCTGAGGAGAGAGTAAGGCCGAGGAGGCGTAGTGTATTGCTCTCGGGGAGAATCGCTTGGTCCATGCTTATGGGAGGCAGGAGAGGTTGCCTGTGATAGTTGACAAACAACAGCTTGGTCTTAGACGCATTTAAGTTGACAAGCCACTTCTTGCCCCAATTCACCACAGAGTGTAGATCCCGTTCAAGTTCAGCAGCGAGATTATGTCTGTCCGCCACGACAGGTTTCTTACTGGTGCTGGAGTATATTTTGGTGTCATCTCCGTAGATGCCTACGTCTAATTGAGAAAACCCAAAAGAAAATGAAGTTTTGAAATTTGGTTCATTGTGCGAGATATTTTATTTAATTTTAACCAAAGTCTATATCCTTAAAGAGACATGACCAAATGGATATAGATGTTGTGTTAGTTCCAGTTATTTGACCCAAATATTTGTAAGTTTAATACCAGGCTAGGGCAGTGGGGAAAAGGTAACTTAAATAGTCGGTTTCGAGTGAGATAACACATGATTATCAAAAAGGGGTTCGAACAAAGAATGAGAATAACATACCCTAGTGATCGTAACAAAAAGTCTTTTGTGAACTCAAGCAAAATTTGTAGTTGGTTTGAAGAGTAAAAGGGGAAGCTTAAATATTCAAAATGATTTTCGGTTCGAAATTCCTATCAACTGAAGATGGTCGGAGCGTACAACAACCGAAACGTCATACAAATGGCAAATGAGATGAGGACAATAGTCCAAATAATGTAAATAGTGTAAATACTACTTCTTCTTCGCAGAAATACAGACAAATATTAAAATGACCTTTTACAACATTACATATAATACTAAATTTAAACCAGCATACAGCTCGAAAGCCATTCAGTTTTGAGGGATATTGAACATAGTGAATCTCCCGCGAGATAGTAAAATGTGTATATGCGGAATCCTGTTTACGAATTGAGTAAAAATTCTAATAGTTTAAAAAGACTGCCACCAAAATTTACTTTTTTACATTCATTTTATGTTAACAAAAGATCAGCGTTTTATGAGATGCGTGAAATAATTTAAATTAGCAGAGAATAAAAATATTCTTATAAATAAATATTTGAGGCTGAAATTTGAATATGATCAACAATATTTTCCCTTAATAAAAAGCATATACAAAATCTGTAAAAATATTTATCCCACAAGCTTGAGATAAATACATTCAAATTTAGAGCCGATAATTTGTTGGAAAAACAGCAGATATTTTGTTAGATAAACAGCAAAGATTTGTTCACTTACGTCTTTTAGGGATGTTTGTTTTTTCAGATATGTTTGTTCGATCGTTTCCTCTGAAATACTTACACTTAATTACTGAAATAGTTGCATATTTTTTCGAGTACAAAACTAATGCTTAATGACATTAACAAGTAAGATAAAACGTTTCAGCTATGGTGGGTTACATGCATCTACATATTTCCTTATTTGTAATTAAGTGGTCAAAATGTACACATTACACACGCAAAAAACAACACGAATCTGTCTCAAAAGCATCCGTTCAAGTATGATATAAAAGTTTCAGTCATTATTCAGAAGATGGTATTGGTAATATGAACTGACTTTATTCGATAACAAAATAACAAAAATAAAATCTTACATCGTTCAGACATGTTTTATTTTTTTCTGTTGGAACAGTCAGTATGAAAAGAAGTACGACTAAAGAAGATGATATAATGCGTGCATAAAATTTTTAAAATGCTTATGAAATAATAATAATAATAATAATAATAATAATAATAATAATAATAATAATAATAAAACAAAACAAGAAAATAAATTAAATCCGATGAAAAACAATTTATATGGTATTATTTTATAGAAAGTCTACGTATTTATTGATATATTTATTTTTATTTATCTATTGATTTAATTTACTTATTTAATTTATCTTATTCTGATAACCCTATTTTTGACCAGCGACTTTATTGAAAAAATAAATGATAGAGTGGACGAACAAATTATTACATATTTTTTTTTTCCGTTGATCGACCGTTACGCCCAAGTATGTTTGTTTTTTTTGCTTTCAACCAGCGTCTCTCTATTTGAATTTTTCTTTTTTCTCAATATGAAATTCTGTTTTAATATAAACAGGGTTTTTTTTTCTTCAGATATTATCGAAATTTTTTTTTTTTTTTATGAAATTCTGTTTTATTTTAATTAATTTATCTATTTGCTCTTTAAATGAACCTAAATAAAATCATCCGTATTATATTTCCTTTAGCTGTCGATATTTCATAATTTTTTTTTTTTTTTTAACAAAATACGTTAGTATTGATGTGTTGTTTCGTTGAGCCGTTGCTAGGCCAAAGTTTTTTTTTAACCAGCGTCTTTCTACTTGAATTCCAATCGCGTATATGTCAGATGTTGCTTGGCAGCCCATTTAGGAGAAGGAAAACTCCGAACAACAACCCGCAACTCAAGGTGTTAATCGTGCCGAAGAGTGAATGGCTACTGCGTTATGAGGTCACAAACGATCCCCTACAGGATCCGGGACTCTGTTTGTAAAAGACCGTTACCCAACCTGCCGGGCAACTTTGGGTGGACTTTTGGACCCGTGCGTCACTCGTGGGAAAAACATGAAAAATACAAATAGAAATAAAAAGTCCAGTATGGCTCTTCCAGTGGATAAACAGGGAGCCCGTCCTTCAGGAGGAAACCTACCTGAGGTCGAAAAATCTGCCATAGGAACAAACTCCTACACAAAGAATGAATCTTCAGGTCCCCACAACCAGGATAATCCTAACGATGGTCCTGAAAATTCACCAGCTAGATCTACAACCGTATATTTAAAGAAAGAAAAAATAGAATGGTCTCGTGAGGAGTACAAAGTCGTTATGACTGCATTTCATGAAGCGTTACTCAAACCTCAAAAAAACGTGACTCGCCAAACATATGACATTTGGCGTGAAAAAGTTGGTCAAGCAAATAGAAAGTATATTGACGAAAATAAATTAGCCAATGTACGTAGGTGCATTATTCGTAATAACCGACTAACAGAGGCTGAAATCAATGAAATTAAAAGAATTGTAACAGGAAGAGACGAATCAACAAAATATGAAAAGAAACCGGAATCAGAAATAAAAAGTAATAACATCAAACAAGCCACAGGTCATAATGTAGAGACCGTGAAACACGCAAATCACTGCGAAGATAATGCTGTAAGTTTAAAAGTGCTGGAAAGGTGTGATCTAAGTCAGATAAAAGACAAAAACAAAACGAGTTCAGAACACATCGAAGATAATTATTTGACGGAAAATAAGAACAATATACAGGAAGCCAGGATAGAAATAAAAAACCATCTAAGTCAAATACAAAATATTACAATGGAGGAACGTGAACGGCTCCCAAAATTACAACCAACAAAACATAACCTCCGTACTATTAAACTCTACAATGCAGCACTGAAATCAATACTGGATGAAGACCCTCATACAAATCTTAACGAAATAATATATGCATCAGCAACAGCAGCAACAAAAAAATTGAGTATCAAAATAAAAACAAGGCAGTCTCGTAGACGTGAAGATCCACCTTGGAAAAGAAAAATAGAAAAAGAAATCGAACAACTTAGAAGTGAACTGTCAGTACTGGATGAACTGAGTAGAGGAATAAATGTAAGAACTAGGAAAAGCAGAAGAGCCGAAAGAAAATATAACATCAGGAATGAAAATGACGTCTTATCAAATAAAGAAAAAATAAAACAAAAAATCCAACTGAAGGCTCAAAGAATAAGACTCTATGAAAAAAGAGCAAGATTTTACAGAGAAAACAAGATTTTTCAGACTGATACAAAGAGATTTTACAGGGAAATAGGTAAAAAAGAATTGAAGTGACAGTACCCCCCAGAATTGAAGAAGTCACACAGTTCTGGGAAAAGATATGGGCTTGCCCTAAAGAACTTAGCAAGGAAGTACATTGGATTACGCAAGAGATAGAACGAATGAAAAATAAACTCGAACAGACATGGTCTGTAATTACAGAAGATGATGTTAAATATGCACTAAAAAAAGCACACAATTGGAAATTCGCAGGTATAGATAAAATTCTTAACTTTTGGCTATATTATTTAAATGCAGCACATAAAAAACTAGCCAAAGAACTTCAAGAAATGGTTGACGATCCCACTAAAGTTCCTGCATGGATGACCAAAGGAATTACATTTCTTCTACCCAAGCATGGTGACACAAACAACCCGAAAAACTACAGACCAATTACATGTCTTCCGACAACATATAAACTATTAACATCTATTTTAACAAAACAGACATATTTATTCATAGAAATAAATGACATGATACCGCTTGAACAAAAAGGGTGCAAACGTGGCTGTTATGGTTGTAAAGACCAATTGCTAATTAACAAAATGATCCTGGAAAACTGCTACAGTACAAAGAAAAATCTTAGTACAGCCTGGATAAACTTTCGAAAGGCATTCGATAGTGTGCCACATGACGGGATTTTAAAGACTTTAAATATATACAAGATATCGCCCGTCATCCTCAATTTCATCAACAGTGCATGTATATATGGAAAACAACCCTTTACCTCAATCATATAAATGGAACCTATCAGTCTGATGAAATAAACATCAAACGAGGTATATTTCAAGGTGATTCTTTATCTCCCTTACTATTCTGCATACCATTAATAGCACTAACCAGTCAACTTAATAAGACAGTATGTGGTTATAAAATAGGACAAAAGAAAATAAGCCATCTATTTTACATGGATGAATTGAAGTTATATGCTAAGAATGATAATGAACTGGAAGGTCTTCTGCAAACTGTAAAATGCTTCAGCGAAGACATTGGAATGAAATTTAATTTGAATAAATGTGCTAAAGCTACAGTTTTACGTGGATCTATACAAGAAACATCCTCAATTAGCCTAGACCCTGCTGTAACAATAAAAGAATTGAAACCAGAAGAAGCTTATAAATACCTAGGTGTAAATGAGAGCGAAAACATTCACCATAAAAAAATGAAAGAAATAGTGAGTAAAGAGTACTATAGAAGGCTACGAATGATATTAAAAACTGAATTAAATTCACAGAACAGAGTTATGGCCATTAATAGCCTTGCAATCCCAGTTGTCCAATATAGCTTTAATATCTTAAACTGGACTCTAAACGACATCAGGCGAATGGATGCTAAAACAAGAAAGCTTCTTTCTAAGCATAAGATGCATCATCCAAAGGCTGATGTAGACCGTCTATACATACCCCGTAAAGAAGGTGGAAGAGGTCTTATTCAGCTGGAATTGTCATACAAGACAACAACTATTGGCTTACTAACATACATAGAAACAACAAAGGATTGGATGATACAATTAGTAAGGCAACATGAAGAAAGAAAGAAAAAATATTCAATAATAAAAGAAGGCAGTAAATTCAAACAAGATTTCCAGTTAGTAGATTCTGTAGAAAAGCAGAACGGAAGCCAAGAGCCGGCTATTGCGGCAAAGAATATGAAAATGAAAGCCAAAGATCAAGCTCTTGAACAGATGAAACAGCGATGGCAAGACAAACCTCTGCATGGCCAATATCCAGTACGTGCCAATAAATCCAATGTTGACAAAGTTAATACTCATCGATGGTTACGTGTATCTGGATTATAGTCTGAAACTGAAGGCTTTATTCTTGCAGCACAAGACCAAAGTCTTTTCACGAGAAACTTTCAGGCAAATATTATGCATAATAATATGGATCCAAAATGCAGGTTTTGTGATAAACACCAAGAAACCATAGACCACCTAATCTCAGGCTGTTCTGTGCTTGCCCCAAATGAATATAAAAATCGCCACGATAGAGTTGGGCAATATTTACATTGGACAATATGCAAACATTATGGAAAAGCTGTAGGCAAACACTGGTATGAACATCACCCAGCACCGGTTACAGAAATAGAACATGTAACCATTCTACGGGATTACACCATCTACACAGACAGAAAAATTGAAGCAAACAGGCCAGACATTATTGTTAAAAACCAGAAGGAGAAAACTTGTCTATTAATTGATATGGCTTGTCCAGCGGATTGTAACATAGCAATCAAGGAATTTGAAAAACTGTCAAAATATAAAGACCTGGAAATTGAAATAGAAAAAATGTGGAAATTGAAAACAAGAGTTGTGCCAGTGATAGTAGGTGCACTTGGAATGATAAAAAATGGAACAAAACAACACATTGAAAGAATCCCTGGAAACCCCAGCTTAAGAGATATACAAAAAATTGTCTTATTAAGTACAGCCCACACACTAAGGAAAACTTTATCTATGTAATGCTGGAGATGATAGGGAAGATAGAAAAATATGAAATGGAGCCATAACAACACGCCACTACCTGCCTTTGGTCTCCCCGCAGACTTGGTTGGTAGTGAGACCAAAGCAGAAATCGAAATATGATGAAAAATGACATAATAATAATAATAAGGAAGTTTGTATGAGTATTTGATACATCCTTCTTTAGCGCTCTTTATTTTTGTAAAACAATATTACATGCGACACACACACACGTATATATATATATATATATATATATATATATATTTCATTTATATATATATATATCACATTTATATATATATACATATTATAAATTAAAACAAAACAATATAAGTTTTAGCGTGATTCAAAATATCCTGCAAAATATTGATAAGTCGTAAGAAACAAATTTATGAGATGATAATAAATTACTGTTAATATATATATATATATATATATAGTAACGAATAAATATATGTAAAATCCTATCTACTCAGCACAGCAAGTTTTCGAAGACAAAGAATACACAGACAGAACAACAACTATTAAAACATTAAATCCTATGAAAGAATGTTGGCTCCAGTAATATCCCGTGTTTCTGCCCAAGGCGATCTCTAAACGATTTAAATGACTTCTTAAAATATATATTTATATAAACTTTTATGTATCAAGTACAGTTTGGATGAAATTGTTTGCCAAGTTTTTAAAACAAATATATGTATCTGTATATACGTTTTCTTCTGTATGTATTTGTGTGTGCTTGTGAGAGGGAGTGAGCATTTGTGTATCAAACAAGACAAACGGTCAAATTCGCAGAAATGACACCATCGCCTAACTATAAAATCTGACGGATAATGCATTCAAAACTTTAGTTAAAAATGGAATAGAAATACACCACTAAACGCCAACATTATATTCAAAACTGAGAAAAAGACAATCAAATGAGAAGTCTTTTGTGAACTCAAGGAAAATTTGTAGTTGGTTTGAATAGAAAAACGGAAGCTTAAATATTCAAAATGATTTACATTTGTTCGTTGAATCTGCACTTGTTAACATAATACAGCTGATTTTCAGAGGATTATTTTTCGAAAGGCATATCTTGCAAGCATGTTTAGCAATAACGTGCTCGATATCAGAGATGAAGATAAGGCATTATAGGAAAATATTGTCACTTATCTGTGAGTCTTCACTCCTATCTTCGAAATTTTGTAAACATATGAGGATACCATCATTCACTAAGTCTTATCCGTTTTTTCTTCTGAGATATTTCAATATTATTGTGTTTATCTATTATTCGTTCATTTTCTGTGTAAGTCAGTGAGATTTTGATTTTTTTGCCTGAAGAATCTCAGTTTTTCTGTTTATCATTTTTCATCTATTTCATATTTCTTTATTTTTCTTTTTTTACTTTCTTCCATTATCATCTGGGTTTCTGCTGAATTTTGAGGAGTGTTGGATTTTCGGTGACTTAATATATTGTGGTGTGCTGACGCTTGGGGTGATAGTTGAATGTGCGTGTGTGCGTATATGTGTTTCAGTGTGTTTGTGAGTGAGGATGTGCTTATGTGTAAATGTGCACACACAAGCCTGACTTTCTTTTTGCAACTGGGTATGTATTTACGTACGTGTGTTCACACATTTGTACACAATCCCGCTTATGATTGGCCATTTATTATGTATGTTTTTAAATGTAAATTAGAGTCTTTTAGAGATAAATTGGTTAATTTCATCTTTAGCACTTTTTGTGTACGAATTTCATTTTAGTTTTTGCATCTTTTCCAATTTTTCTTTCATTATTATTCGTAATTGATTTTCCTTTCGACCATTGTATTTACAATTTATGTTGTATTTTTCTGTTGGATTTTTTGATAAGGTTTTACTGTGTTTGCTTATTATTTTCCTCATGTTATATATAAAGCTGTAACGGATTTGGAGTGTCATTTCATCGATGATTCTTGATAGTTTTCTGTTTTGGGGATATTTTTTTTTCAATTATTTGGAAAAATATTTTTCTTATTTTTGTTTTGTGTTATCGTAGGTTGGCCTGAACAAGATTATGTCACTTTTTCTGTCGTGTTTGTTTGGTTTGTTTCATTTGTGTATTCTTGTTTGTTTCAATAACAGATATTAATTAGTGCTGCTTCCTATATTTGTACTTCGTATTATTATGTTAATGATAAAAAACTACAAGAAAATTCAACAAAACAACGCCAACAAATGCGAATGTCGAAACAAAAACAACTGTCCATTTAGCAGAAAATGTCTAACATATAATATGATACATAAAGCTACCGTAACAAATAAGAGCTAGAGAAACAGCATTTAACAAAGTTTGAACACTCACAAAAAGACTTTGAAGACGATAGATACATAAACAACACATCATTATCAAAATATATATATAACCAAAAATAAAAAATACTATCACCATTAAAATTAAAATTAAATCGAAAATCATAAAAAGAGCAGACCCACACAATTGCAACAACAGAAATTGTTGACTGTGTTTGGAGATAAATTTAGAAATAATCACATTTAAAAATCAAAGTAAATAACTAAACACAGAAAATGAAATATTGGGGAGATGAAAACACTGAAATAAATATTTATTTTGCCAGATAAATACGTAATGCAAAAAAAGAAAACAATTACAAAGTAAACGGCAAATCTATTACAAACGCATTTTGCCACAGCTAACACTATATTCTCACCATTAACAAACGAAAATCAATTAGAAAAGAATAACCACAATATGAATAAAAACAAATGCACAATATCCCCAAAAATCTACCAACTAAAACAAAACAAAACAAAAAAAACACATGTTAAAATTAACATATGTAAAAACAAACATGCCGTTAAGATAATTACAAAACATACACAAATACACAGGAGCAGGCATATATACACATGCACTCACATACACATTTATACATATAATATATATAATAATAGCAATTACCTCATTTCTCCAAGTTTTGTTCACCTCTCCTGTATCAACCTTTCAATTTTTTTTATTCAAATCACTGGATTCAACTACATTCACTGGGCCATGTGTCCTTAGGTGTTCAGTTCGAAATTATTATCACCTGAAGAAAGACGGAGAGTACAACTGTCGAAACGTCGTAAATAAGCTGAAGACAACAGTCTGAACAGTGTAAATGATGTAAACAATTAAAATAACTCATTTCAGAAATATAGACAAACAAACGATTATTTTACATTACCAAAACCTATACGAAAAAACCAGACGTCTAAACAAAATGAAGAAGAATTAAAAGAATTATCACTAAAATTAAATTAATTAAAACTGATAAACACAGCACATTAACAGACATGGTCAAACTAGATTACTAACATTTCCTAGCAGACTCGAAATATGCCAGAAAATCAAAGCTTGAAAAGGCATAGATATTAAAGTAAAGTACGGCAAATGGCCCAGTGAATAAAGACGTTGGATGGTTCCTGTGACTTGACTCAAAGAGTTGTAAGTTCAATTCCAAGCTGCAGCTGTGGTGAACAAGTAACTTACAGGGTTAGAGGGAGATAACTTATGACTATCATAAGAGGCACTACTACACAAGGAATGGAGATCATTTTCAGCAGTGGCTGTAATAAAGGGTTCGGTTAGAAATTCCTAGCACCTGAAAAAGGCCGGAGTATAAATCGGCCTAAACGTCGTACAAATGGCAAGAAAGATGAAAACAATCGTCGGAATTATTTAAATGCAGCGAATGAAGAATGTGGGAAAGACCATAGAAAAAAATTAGCAAGATAAGCAGTGACTAAAAAAAAATGAAGATGTATAAATCAGATAAAAGCCTAGATAGGGAGTGAATGTGTTTTATGGGAACTGTTCAAATTATTGCGTTTTCACCATAGCCGTTCTTGGCTGCATCAGTCAGAATCTGTGCTGACGACGAAGCATTGCGACATTGAAATCCAATGAATCTTCTAACCCAGCCTAAAATTTAAAAAAAAACAGATTTAAGTAGTGATAAACAAAGATTCTTGGAAGATTTACTGTTTAATGAAAGCCTTATACCACACTAATATGGATTTAGAAAATATATTCCTTTTATAGCATTGTGACTGAGATTTTTTCGTATTTTCTACCATCGCCAGAGGTCGGTGTTCAGATTCAAGTAATTAAATAAAACACTGAATGTTTTTATTTATAGCGGTCATGAACCACTTTCGACATATCGAATGAGGTTAATTAAATTTGGTTAGTTATTTAGCTTTTTGCTAGGCAAAACAACATTAATTCATATCAACAACTTAGGTGAGTATTTTCTAACTTTTTACATTCCAAATTGCTGAAATATATATCAAAATAATAAAAGGAAATTATATTTTATATGATCGTCATAAAATAAACAGCTTTGTTCTGCTTATTAGAAGATAATCTGTCTGAATTATCATCTACCTGTCAGAAGACAGGAAACAACGTATTGCAAGCAAGTAACAAATCTTGAATGTAGTAGATGTTACCAGACAGCAGACAACAGAGTGTAGTCGATAAAGAAGAAGCTGATAATAATTTCACCACAGAATAAAATCAACAATTTAGACGTCAAATATACCCACACTTATTGGATGGCTACGAAGGTTTCAATTCACATTTATAAAAAAAAAACTATTAAAACAACTTCTATCTGTTCAAAGGAAAATCAATATAAAATTCAGAGATATTTTGCAAGAGATTACCAATTCTATAAACCCAATCAAAAACCACAAGAAACGAAGTAAGAGAAAGTAAAAAAAAAAAAAAAAAAAAAAAAACGAAAGAGAGAATTGCTAAAGCAATCATACTGGGTTAATTTGATATAGGAGTTTTGAAAATCAGCATAAAATTTCTGGTATTAACTACAACAAATATAAATTTTAAAAGCAGATTAATTAACGTCTATGTGAAAAGAGAAACGAAAAATTAATTTTATTGTGTATAATTGTTTTTGAAAGGTTCTTTCCGTCTGATTTATACAAGTAGATTTTCTGTGGGATGTATGTGGTTATATATCTGTGTGCGGAGTTAAGTTCTAGGGCAACAATAATGTTTTCTTTGTTCTGCGCCGTGTCTTTTCAGAAGCCGAGTTATAATGGACATCTGCAAATGAAAGCTTTCATATAAATGCCATGTAGAAATATTTAAATTATCAGCTGTATGCATCTGCTTAAGGAGATCAGTCGTTAAAAATTGTTTCAACGAGGATCATCCTAATTTGAACCATATGGAATGACGCTACAGAATTAAAAGAAATATACTACGAGATGGCAGTAAAACATTATTTTAAGACCTTCAACATTAGCAAAACATTAATGTCACATGTAACTATGAAATGAAAATGGTGATATAAACAAGATATTGATAATCCATACAACATCACACAAAAGGCAAGGAAGGAAACCTACGTTTAAAAGGAACTGATGAACCTATTTTCCTGGGAAAAGCTTTTACAAGTAGTATTCTATAAATTTCAGTTTAAATTAGAACTTGTACCTCAGTAAATGAATGCCCAGAAAATTTTAGGAAAACAGGTAATATTACCATTCTTCTTTTATGTGCCGTATCCCTTGGGGGAAGCCGAGTTCGAATTCCAGCTGAATACATTGCCTTCAAATTTACGCGCAAATACCCTTGAAAAACGTATTAATCCGTCTATTCCATCCAGTTATGGTTCAAATAACAGGACAGATTGGGTTCTATAGCTTTGGTCGGCAACCAGTCTACCGCAGAAAGCAATGGCAACCTACTGCGGGATAATTTTCTGCCAAGTCAGTCATGTCTCTTTCTAGAGATGATCGCCCGAGCGTGTATCACGTATGACACATAAATGACTGATCCCTTGAATCCGATCATGGCCTTTCATATATCCCTATCAGATGAAAGCAATTAACATCTTTTCTCTTGTTACTTGTTCCATACACTGCTCTGCTACCCATTTACTGAATAACATAAATTTACCAAACTCTTTCGGTTCATATACTTTCCCTTCAAAGTCCTGTCACCGCAACCATTTAAACATTGACTAACTGATTCATTCGTTTTCTAGGACTTATTAACTTTTTGCATGTTGTTTAAAGCCAGAAAATATTTTTAGATTCTAAGACATTTTTTAGATAATAATGGTTTAATGACACAGGTTTTACTAATTACCCCTTATCTGGGGAGGAGGATATGAACTGGATTCTTACCTTTCCTAATGGTATTTGCGCGTATGTGAATATAAGCAATCTAATCGAAATTAGATCTCGGCTCTCTTCGTAACAATTCCGGACCATTATCCCTTATATCAACCACAAATCCACGTTTGCAACACCTTGTAAAACCAATTGGTTACTAATCTAGGTACTGACCAGGCTCGACGTTGCTTAACTTTGTTGATCATTCGTGAAACCGGTGTTTCAACGTAATATGGACGTAAGCCTCCATTTTAACAAATATGTTAGGTACATCACATATTGTTTCAATCTGTTTCTCTCGTCTTTAATCTATGTCAAATTTTCCTATTCTCCTTATCTTGTTATGTATCCCCAAATTGTTAACTATCGTTTATTCATTCTAAATATTTTTTCTCATATCCACTAAAGTTAAACAACGTTGAACCTTGTCAGTACTTTGATGAGTAACTGTTTTGTAAGATTGAATGTGCAGCTTGTTTAATAGATAATTGCACAGAATTATCAATCGAAGAACCGAGATTCAATTTAAGTTTTGCTTGTTTTAGTCACTCCTGCTACTTGGAAAAGGCATGAAACTACTATTTCTTCCCTAGCTATGGATTAATTAGTAATACTTTTATAACGTTTACTTAGCTGAAAAGAGGTTGATAAGCCGTAGATAACGAAAAAAGCCATCAAATACTTCTGAAAAAAACTTATCTTTGTTTTTTTCAAGTTGGTTCATTTGAGAAGAAATTTTTCATTCACTGTCCTATAAGATAATGGATATTAGATAATAGTTCAGCGTCCTTTTTCTTTTTCTAACGAAATTTCGCTACCTCTTAATGCTTTGTTTAGTTTTAAAGACATATTTCGCTATTCTAATATGCTTTCAGATTTCTGTCTCTTATTTTCCATCCACTGTTATAACAATTCACAGATACTAAAACATGTGTACGTTCTTATTCTAAACTCTTTCATTGGTAGCCTCGTAACTTAACGGCTATAAATTCTGTCTTTTTAAAAGTGATTACAATTCTTATTTTTTTAACTTTTTAGTATCTTGTCTAGGATTTGCTGTAACCAACACGTTGTCATCTGTGCATATGTTTTTGAAAATTGGTTCCACAAATGATAATATCTATTAAGTCTTTTCGCTGTTCCATTTAAATATGTTCGATGTGAAGAGTCATCCTAAAATTAAGATCACTACAATCTTAACCAGTTCAAGTTAAGATCTAACTGTTTTCTTGTCCACATTTTCCCATAAACTTGGGCCTTGTCCAGGTTGAACATTAATGTAAATTAAAATTATTTTTATTTCTCTTTGATTACACAGTTCTTTCTGTTAGAATACAGATGGGTTGTTGTTAGTATATATTCCGGATAAGTCGTATATCTTCCCAAATATTTTTTCTCGCAGTTTGAAATAGATTTTGCGTCGTACATTAACAAATGATATTTTATATTCTACAAATGATTATAACTATCCAAAAAATTAATATAATTATTTTCATTTTTGCATATTTATATTGCTCCCTTTGATCGCATTTTGATAATAAATATTGCATTTTTATTCTTGCTCTCTGAGCAGCATGATTCCAAATCCAATATATTGGGAAATAAAGAAACTAAATGGATCAACACGTAATCTAGGCCCAAGAATCACGATCACAAAGACAGATATGAATATAACTAAAGAAACAGTTGATCATAAAATGTCGAATATTAAATTTGAGTTTTTCTTTCTGAGAAGTTATTAATATTTGTAGTTAGACTGCATAAACCTGAAGAATGCTCTAGTAACAAAATAATTATTAGGATTGATTGCAAATAATGTGAATAGTAGATTTAAATTTAAATCCATATATTTTCTACTATATGACAGCAAAATTTGAACGAGCTCTTCAAGGATGAAAGAGATGCTCAAAGCAATAAAAAGGTGGTTCCACAGAAAGATGCTGAGTATAACATTGATCGAGCACGTGAACAGCGACAAGTTGTTGATGAGAATGCAAACGATAAGAAAGCTTATAATTAACACAAGGAAGAGGCAGCTGGCGTTTCTGGGACACGTAATGAGGACGGATGGATTAGAGAATCTAATACTCATAGAAGGAAAATTAAACAAGGGAAATATTGTGGCCTATTAGGGCCAGGATGGAAGGCAAGCAAATAAGAATGTAGTTTAACCTGTGTATTGGAATAAGAGAATATATATACAAAATAAGAGTGTTATTAGTCAGCAGACGGATGTGTCCGTCCGAACTGTCAAGTTACATTATGTCTCGCTTGCTTCTCCTAGAAAGTCTGGCCGGCTAGCATTTATGAAGGAGGAACAGTTCATTCCAATGTAGATAGGGCACCATAACAGGAAAGTAGCATGAAACAGATTTGATGGTCTTGAGCAAATGGATTGTAGAACGGAGTCTAGGAGAGGTACAACGAGAAAATACTAAGTGCGACAAGGGACAGGACAAGTAGAATCACCTTTGTCCTAAAACGACACCGCACTTAAAAAAGAAGAAAAAGTAGTAGAAGAACAAGAACAAGAACAACAAGTCTCAGCCAATGGGAATGACACTTTTGACTAGGATCACTGCTACCATTTTGCTTGACGTCTACGGCAACTACTTTAACTGCCCTTTTTAGGACAAAGCAACTGTCGTTTTAGGGCAAAAAATAGATATTCTCTAGAATTAATAAAACTGCCTTTTCAGGATAGGAAAGTCTATGTAACTGCAATGAGTACCAGTAGCGATTTCCAACGTTGTAAGCAGTCCAGTTCAACCTGGCTGTGACTAAGTGACTCGTCTATTTCGACCCGCCAGCGATCTCCTGCATAGCAAACATATTGCGGAATGATTAAATGTCGATGACTAACGTGGTCTACATGTTAATTTCCGGATCCACATGTACTTCGTCAGATAGCTCAGTCTATGCCACCCAACTGCAGCAACATACGACAAACCAGTCTATTTATACCGGTGCAGCAACGACAAACAACTCAGTCTTCATTCCCTGGCCTTCGAAAATCTAGCAACACGCAACGATCTACTGAAGCCTGTGAGCGTTGGACATTGCATAATCAGCAGTAGTTTCACGCCGACCTAGGTGTTCGTTTGAATTGCAACATAATAAAAAATTGTTAGACATTGGCAATTTTTGTCATTCAGCATCTTTGTTTTTCTTTTGTTATCCTTGCCTTTCTTGAGTCACTTCAGCTTTACTTAAAGACCTTCAACATTCTACACATAAAAGGTAGTTTATTTTTTATTATTCTATGTAATACTTGAGTTTCTACAATGTCTACTACTTGATATTCGTCATATTTACACTTTAGTAAATCTATACTACTGTTTGTATTTACGCTTAAGCGTATTAGCAAATATTTGGAATAATTATAGAAAAAGTCTATTCACACGGCAAACAACTCCACCGGATATATCTTCGGTTTACAAATCCGCCAACAAATCTGAAAATTAACTGATGTTTTTTGTTATTAGAGCATGCCAACTGTTTAAGATTTATTTTAAACCAAAACAAATTAGGTCAGAATATATTGCGAGTGAATAGTACATTAAATCTGTTTTGAGAATTGTTGTAGATTCCGGGTAAAATAATAAACAACACAAACAGATATGGAAATAAAAAAAAGTAGGTTATATTGAACATAATATACAAATTGGAACATGGGTTATTCAATTCAGGAATACTATTAGTAGAAATAAATATATACAAATCATGAAGTGAAATAGTATGCCCGAGTAACTTATTCTAGCTGAGTGGAGCTCAGATCTGATCTGGTCTCTGGGTAACTTCGGTATCTGTCGAAACTCTTCGATAACTGTAACGGATCTCTACGATTATTCTCCGCTGTGAACTGCAACTACAACTGAAATTCCAGATCGCTGTTCTCTCTATGGCGGGGTTATGTATACTCAGTCGAGTCGATAAAAACCAGCTTTAAAAAAAAATCAAGACAAAATCTTCTCCGCCTTCTACCATATCAATGATCAAATAAATACAGTTATGAATATATAAGCAGTAAAAAAGAAAAATTACCAAGGAAAATATTGTATTAATCATAATCATTCGCATTATAACCGTCTTGGTAGCGAGGTTAAAATCTCATATTAATGATTATAAGAGTAGCAAGAAGGTAGAACGACTATTCGTTGCAGATAAGCAGGATATTTCATGATCATTATCGAAATTTCTGTCGATTTCTTTCTTCATATACGATGTGAACCGATCCTTCCTCATTAAGGAAGTAAGTTTGCATTTACATAGTTCCTTTTTTATACGTACTTCGATTTTCAATTCTGGGAAAAAAATAGAAAAAAAAACATAACAATCTAACTAAATAAATAACGAAGGAGTGTCTTACATTAAAGTCTGCTTAAGTAGCGGGTGAATAAGTGCGTTTCTTGATAGGAAGAACAGCATCAAAAACAGAGAGAAATAAAGAAAAACAGAGATGTAGAGGATAAAGAAAAGAGAAGCTACAAAAGTGAAATATAGCAACAAAAAAGGCAAATAGAAAAATATGAAGATAAACTGTATTTATAAAGAAAAGAAAAGATGAGCAGAAAGCCAAGAAATAGCATTTGTAGGACTAGATGAAACTGGCGCTGACTGTTCAACAAATAGAAAGCAAAGGATGAAAATCTCTTTTAGGCAATCCTCTCTTGTGGTTGATGTTACAGAAAGCGTGTGCTAAATCAAAATGTCAAATCTTACCGTGCTGCTCAAAACTTAGATGAAAAGAACTGGGTGGAGTTTGGTCTGCATCCTCTGGTCATAGCATCTTGGCAGTAATCGTCGAAATCTTTTTTCTGCCAGGTGAAGCTTGGTGATCATGACTCTCCACAATATCCTTTCTGTTGTAGCTCTTAGTGGAGTTTGTTTTTCAGCTGTATCACTTAATCTCTACCAAACATTTACATAAGCTTGTTACATATGCCCTGCTTCTGTCACTCTTGCATTTAATATGTCAATTTCTCTTATTCGTCTTTACTCTTTATGTACCCTAGAAGTCTCAAAGGTTTCTTTCTGATTAAAAGAATGCGTTACTTTTTTTTATTTCCTTCTTATCTAAATCTTTGTCGTTCATCACATATTCACCCCATTGTAGTCTCAGCTTTCACCTCGAAGTAATAGGTTATCATTTTATTAATTTTGATTTAAGACTGAAATTTAACAGAGATTACGGTTGTGTGACTAGATAAATCATGAGCTCTTATGAGTGTCACAGACTGTTGATATTCGTTTTGTCTATTTGTCATTTCTTCACGATTTCTCCAAGAATAAATACATGTAAAATATAGCAAGAAACATTTATGCTGTTGATGTTATCTGTTATATAGCGTTGAGGTTCACACAGGCATTGCCAAAATACGCCCAAAATCTATATCTAACGCAAAATAGAGACAGTTACCTATTTAAGACAGAACTGGTTAAATGTCCGTAAAAAGCAACATTTCGAAACCTGATATATAGGTCAGTCAAAAGTTCCATATTTTAAGAAGTTGAGCTTCACGAACATATATTGATTTGTCATTTTAAATTCTGCAGTTAAATAAATTCTAATTTAAGATCTATGTAGCACATAAAGTGAAAAGTAACACCTAACACTTTCAATATTCAAACAATCTTATTGGAAACAGGAGTATCAGAGGATAGAAAGGTTGGGTATTCTACTCATAAATTAAGAAACTTGTTCTGTTGATGAAACCTACAATTGTAAGAGAGAGAACATTGGTGTAAGAAGTAAATTTACAGAATAGGAACAACAATAAATTTATATTAGCAATTAGAGAAAGTCCATAAAAAGTATGAGAAACATAACAGACCTAGTGAGTTTCAACTCAGAGGGCATATTGAAAGAGAAAAAACCTGAGGAAATTGCTCGTGAAAACGTGTCCTGTTATCCAGAATCAGACTATATTTTTAAGAAGCAGAAACAGAAGCAGCAGCAGAAAAAGAATGAGATGTATTACATATTGCATGGTTCAAAAGTGGACATCAAACTATTGTGATATTTCGAGGCATGTGTGATATTATAACATGCTTACTTACATTTACACTCATAGCGAAATCACATCCATGGTAACATTCAATCTCATTTACATTTGAATTGATTTCTCATGTATAATACACTTTATGACAATCTTATTAACTGCGAGATAACATTCTTCTGTGTTGCATGCATCTTCAATATATAAAAGTTTATTATTCTCTCCAATTTTATATTTGTGTGCAGCTTGACAGTGTTTCTTCTTTTACTAAGCAACCCCTATTTTCCACCAATATTTACACAAGCTCGTCATATAAGTGGATCGATGCCTTTCACAATATTTCTTGACCTTAATATGGATCAGGAAGATTTGGGTTCACATGCTGTCGTTCGTCATTGTGAATTCTGAATGATTTGAGACATAGGCACTGTTTTTACTGCCATATTATTGAAGACTCATTCGTTTATTCACTCAGTTTTTATAGAATTTTCAGTATCTTTCTGTAGAATTTCATTTATGTTTCAGTGAGTTTATCTTCCTCCATGGGGCGATCCAACATTAATTGTCGTATGAAATGATAGATATCACTTAGCAATCTAGTCTTGTTTTCTTTGTTTCAAAAGAAACGTTATCTTTTAAACACTTTTTAAAAGTTCACTTGAACTAAATATTAATAAAGAAATCCCATTTTTAGGTATTTCCCTGAGATAAAACAGTGATCATTTAATGAAATCTCATTATCAGAAGGCTACAAGTTCTAACGCTTAACTTATAAATTACAGCAGAATTTGCAATGAAAAAAAATATAAAACCGCTGTCATTAATAACCTAATCCAATGCGCTTAACATATTTTCTCATCTAAAAAAAAATTCGTTAAAGAATCAAATAATATTAACTAAACACTTATCAGTAATCTTATTTAAATTTATTTACAAATGGAATTTTGTGTGTGTGTCTGTGTGTGTGTATATATCCGTTACCTATAAACTCTGAAACGGCTGAACCGATGTTCTTGAAAATACAGTGTACTATAAGCGTAGCGTCTGCAAGTGTTCTTAGCTAGGTTTTGTGTCGAGGTACCCCGGATAAATATCGAAAATCGATAATCGAAAAAATCCGGTTATAGAAGGATTGGTCCGATTTTAATCAAAGTCATAAGAAACGATATTCAGAAGCTTAAAGGTTGCAGTTCTTACAATAGTGCAGAAAATCGATAATATATATATATATATATATATATATATATATATAAAAGGCAAGATGTTTGTGTGTGTGTCTGTTTATCTGTCTCTATGTCCTTTATACAAATCCACAATTGTTATCCGATTCTCAGTAAACTTCACTAATATTCTTGAAGCTGAGTCTGAGTTCCAGGACCATGGACTAGTTTTAAAGCTCTCATTACACCCGAGCAACACCGGGTTATACTGCTAGTATATATACTAGGCGCGATTGGTAAATTGTCGCAATTATTTTATTATTTCAAATATTCTTTAGGCTGAGTCTGAGTTCTAGGACCATGGATTAGTTTTAAAGCTTTCATTACACCCGAGCAAAGCTGCACTATACTACTAGTGCTTACATAGTTGCATACGTATAAAGCTTACAAATAAATCAACTTTCATTTATACAACAACAATTTTAATAATAAATGATGTATTAAACATAATATCAAAATCAAAAGCACCGCAACTAGAAAGAAGACGAAACAGCAACAAACATTACATATTTATGCATGAATACAACTGATGCACTACATTTTTTGCAAAAAATCAAATTAAGCAGTTTATATATTGAAAAATATATTCTAAACTTTCAATCTTCTACATAATGACCAAAGTTGTATATGAATGTATTTTTTCACTCGGAGAGTGTTTCTCTGTAAATAATTGCATAAATCATCATAATTAGAATAGGCTACGCATATACTTACATGGTGACTCGCCTGCAACATATCGGAACATATTAAGAACCAACATAAGTAGCATTAAACAGTAACCTATTGCATTGTAGAGTTAAACAGCTACCGAAGAACAGTAACAAAATACTAGCAAAAGTCAAGTAGTAAAATCAAACATATTTTCCTTGAAAACAAAACTACCATCAATAAATGAGAATCATTATAACTCGCATAATCAAATACATATAAAAATAAAAATCCCTTATCGTTTAAGTCGAATAATTCATTACCAAAGTTACATGACTCACAGATTCTACAAAAGTAATCATTTTTCTCTATTTACCCTGATGTTGACTTAAGAAAGCCGAGAATTGAAACCATGCTATTTTACATTTCTTCTGAAATGATTCTCTGACTATTTCTGACTGAGGTTCCTTTTTTCTTGGAAAACTCAATCATAAAATTTAATCGATAAATATGTCTAAAAATTATTTGCTGTCTAAATACACATAATACACAGAGGTCTCGCTCGTAACTGCGCCGTACATATGATAATCAAACAGTTTTCGTCTTTGTAGTTCGATAACCAGATATAAGGAGTGATGAGGTTGCAGAAATTATCCTAGAGCTATGACTAGTATCTCTTGATTGTGTAATACGGTGCAGAGTTCTATACTCCGATATGGCATCTTCCAACAGTCACCCTCTTTTGTCATAAATCTCTCCTCAAGTTATTTGACGTAAACATCCGTGTTGAGTCTGTGTCCTTGTAAGGAAATGACAGGCGGCATAATGCCGACATCGCTATTGATCACACTGGACACCATCATGTTGACTGAATATATCATCTATTCATTTCCAAATCCTTTGCACTCTTTTCAGCTTGACACCCAATTATTCTGAAATGTTCGCATAGAAGCTTCCGGCGCGATTGACAAGTATTCCATTCCTAATTTCTGGAGGAACGAATTAAGTCATGGCGTTTTTTACAGGTGATGCTCAACTCAGCCTACTATACTCTGCAGTCTAAATAAAACAAACAAACGTATTATAACGCAAAGTAAAAAATAAAAAAGGGACAATTTACCCATCTCATTCATATATATTTTAACAGACGAGAACTACCTTTGCCTCAGGTCCAATAAGTTCATCGACAAGTTTCGTTTTGTTGGATAAAAGCAGGCAACTAAAAAGAACCGTGTATCATTTCAATTTTTGACTCGTGCTATATTTTGTTTGCTTGCTTTCAGGAAATTATCAAACTCACAAAAAGGTACACAGACCTGGATAACCGTCGTTATCTGTGCTTAAAATCTGACTAAGCACTTACGAATATTTGTTATTTACTTATGTCCTGAGAAACAACTATTCTAAGAATTTCATCGGTCTCACTTGCCAATCAACACTAGTTCAATCTAGGACATACACCGGTGGATTTATTGAATTTGAAGTTTTTCTTAACATCTTCTGGGTTATATAAGGAAGATACAATATTTTTTAAAAAATTTTTAAATGAAAAATAATGTTTTTTTGTGATTATTGTATTAACAAGTTTCAGAGAATAAAAATGATTTTTAAGATACAAAATCCTGCTGTTTAATTCAGAACAAGAGAAGCAGTTCGATTCGGGCCTATTTCTATTGACAATTAAGAGAAAGGAATTAACCCAACAAGAATTCGAACTCGGCTCTCCGGATTTTTCACTAAAGGGAATTATTCATTAAACTCTCTGCATATCCATCTCCAATGTTAGAAAGTTTAGCATTGATACTGCAGTTGTTTTGAGATATTTTCAGTATAACACACATCTGTCTTTGTTATTGTCTCGCCTAAACTTAAGTATATTAGTGAAGCTGACCTATGTCAGTAGGATGGAAAACCTGTGTTTGATCGTCATTCACATTTTTTGCAAACATTTTAACCACTTGGCGTTATTATATACTTAGAATCACACACAATGGAAAATTATTTGGTATATAAAGACAAAATACATCATAGAAATGTTAACACTCACATGTGCTATTAAATAAAAGACAGAGCAGTGAATAACCTACCCAGCGATTTATTAATAAAAATGTATGTAGGAGGGATCGCAAAATGATAAAACATACTGAAACTTAAACATACATGAAATTGAGGAGAGCCATGATAATCCACGTTCTGACGGGACACGTCATATTGTAGATCAACAATTCTAACTTATTATTTAAGTATGGGGTACACATTAAGTATCGAAATGACTGCTATTGCTCTAGAATTTAATCTATTTCATTTAAGGATTATATGTTAATATTTCTTTTCGGATCAAAGATTTTGGGTTTCCATATATTTTTCATATTTGATTTATAAATATAAAATTCTTTTGTAAGGTGAATGTATCATCCTATCTAAGAATCATACTTGACAGCTTTACATGAATTTTAATAAGCGAACTTGCAACAATTTTTACCGCCATTTGCACAGGAACGACAAGTATATGCATACATAATTTGAATACTACACTCGCATGTTATAATTATATATTTAAATATTCTTCATAAATTCTAAAGATCTATGAGCAATATCTTTTGTTCAGATGTAGCGTCTCGGATTCACTCACTTTCGCACCGCCGTAATTTAACTTCCCCGAAAATTTATCTGCTAATACTTTCATGGTAATTGATCCGATGAATTCGTCACTATGCTACCACGATTTATTAACTTAAGCTCTGTACAAGATTGACGACACTGTCCCCTTAATTCGCAGGGGAATTGGCTAGATATAACTGTGGATTCTATAGTAAAAATTTATTATCCTGAACTTCTTGTTTTTGGAATTCACTTCCAGTCTCATGTTTTTTAGCCGACTCTGACCTTGAAAAAATTAAATGACCTTGACAAGAATTGTTCTTCCACATTGTAAACGATTGTGACGAAATAACTTAACTGCTTTACACACACACACACACACACACACACACACACACACACACACACACACACATATATATATATATATATATATATATATATATATATATATATATATGTATATATGCATTATGGTGAAGTTTTGAAGGTTGTCATAAACCGTTTAGTAAAATAAAGAAATGTAAATAATTTTTTGGTATTACCTATTTATTATAATAAATAGGTAATACTCATCAAGTTCTTTAACTTCCTTTATTTTATTAAACGCATTGTGACAGCCTTCAAAACCATAATCCTAATATACACAATGCTTCAAGCAAATTACAAAACTTTCCATATATATATATATATAAAATCCTACCTCTATGGCACGACTCGGAGTTTCATGCCTTATGCAATCATAGATAGATAGTAATATTTTTATGATGAGAGTTTATAATTAAAACATAATTTTCTGCAACACAAAAACTGAAGTCTTTCTGTATTACTTTTTAGTACCTCGTCAAGCAGAGAAACATTTTCTCTTAGGAATTGATATATATATTTAAAAATTTTAAAAACAACACAGTTGCTACCATAACCATTTAATTACGGCGGTGTTGTGGAATTCAAAATGCTGGATTGGTTAACCAATAGAAAGTTTCTCATTGATTCGACAATTGCAAATATTGGTATTATTATCTTTAAGGTTTTAGAATGATGTTGATTACTTAGGTTGTTATATTGGTTTAAAACTAATTAATTTAGTTTGAATCGTACTCTTAATGTTATTAATACAGCTGTAATGTAAATTAAAAATAATGTTGTTAGAAATAGCATTAGATTTGCATCCAGGAAGTCTACTTTTTGTGATTGATTGGGATGGTCTTATGGTTTTAAAAAATACTAAAATTAATGCTAAAAAGATAAAGAAATTGATACATAGGGTATTTCAATGTCTACACCTTAAGGTTACAATAAAACCAATATATTTTATTTTTTGTAAATAAAATAAACTTTCGAGATTAACTAAAATTAAAGAAAAGTCATAATTTGTTCCTTTTCTTTAAGCTTTATTCGAGGCAAATAATCACAAATCTTCTTCAGTGTATAATCTGTTCCAAATTAACAATCCTGTTTTTTTAATTACTAATTGAATGTACTGTAGTAACAATTATTGTATTGGTCGACTATAGAGACAGTTATACATATATTTTGTAATGGACACTCAATCAGTTTTCGACAATTACAAAAGTGACCATCTCACAACTATAACATACCTGTTATATAAAACCTTCTTTGTAAACATTGTTTTATAAAGAATTTGCCCACATAATACAGAAAATTAATAGTACAATTTACACCAAACATGTCGTCATCGCGCATTTAATATTAGTCTTCATGGACTTTAGAAATAAATGATACAAAAATCTTTATATTAAATAAACGAAGACAATTATTAACATTTTCCTCTTCTTCTTCTTCTTCTTCTTCTTCTTCTTCTTCTTCTTCTTCTTCTTCTTGTGCAGTATCCTTTCAGAATGTAGGCGATCATGGACTTCCAGGTACTCCAGTCTCTTGTTGTTGTTAATATTTTTCCTCGAAGCATCTCTTCCAATCCCACTTCGCTATCCATTTGCTCAGGCCTATTATGTAAGTCTCGCGCCCCGTTCCCATCTTAGTCTTTCCGTCTACCCGTCCTGTGTGCATTAGATTCTCCAACCCCGCTTTCCTTATTACATGTCCCAAGAAACTCAGCTGTCTCTTCCTGATAATGAATAGGAGGTTTCTTCTCGTTTGCATTATCTCCAACCTCTAGTTGTTGCTCACGTGCTCGATAAATATACACTATCGATAAAAAATTAAGTCCTTAAATCTTTAACTTGCCATTTCACATAATAATGTTTACTACTTGGATTAATCTTATATAATCCAAATTTACAACGTTTAATGTAATCCTTACCAATAAGTAGATACCTCAGGAATTTTCCGCGACAAAAAGAAATGCTTATGATTTCGTGAGTCTTTTGCAGATACCAGTAATAACTAAACAACATTAGATTCAAACTTTTGCCACTTAAGTTCCATTATTTATTTGTCTGTCAATTCATATACGTTTGAAGGTCTACGAGATCTACTGATTAGACAAGTATGTTCAGTATACATTTGAAATTGGTTCACCGAGTGTGTTTTCGCTGGGGAAAAATACACCAATTTGAACCGCCATCCATTGCTATCTATCTATCTATCTAGCTAGCTAGCTAGCTAGCTAACACATATACGTTTGCAAGTCTATGAGACTTATTGATTACAGATTTTTGTTCCGTTTGAATTTAAATTTGGTTCACTGAATGTGTTTTCGTCCCGGGAAAATTACAATCCATTGCGCAGCTATCTATCTATCTACCTATCTATCTATCTATCTACCTATCTATCTATCTATCTATCTATCTATCTATCTATCTATCTGTCTATCTATCTATCTATCTATCTCAGGTTTGTTCACATGTCAGTCTATTTCTCTTAATTTGTTTCAGTGTATTTTTATATAAGTTCCTTCATTGCTTCCTTCCTGCATTCGTTGCTTTGTATCTCAAAAGTAAAATATTTTAAGATCAGTTGAGTAGAAAATATATAATATAATGTTTATTTGATTTCATAAATTAGACCGATGTAGTCATATCTTGTACTCGTAATGTACGTTTCATTTTTGGATTTTTTATTTGCCCGAAAACATTTCTTTTTTCATTGTGTGTTTAACTGGAAATCATATGAACGTATTTTGAAAAGACACCTGCTTTGAAGATATTGGTGAAATATTCTGAATACTATTTCTTTTAGATATATACCATCTCAAACATTATCATTTTGAATTGACGCTGCTTATATTATTAATATTGATGTTATTATATCTTGAAAGAATTATGATTTTAATAGTTTTTTCTTTCGATATTTATAATAAAATTCAATTTTATTTTCATTTAATATATCATTTTATACTATTTTACTCTCGATATAAGCTATTCTGTCTCTCTTCGCACAGGCTTACAGGCTTACGGCAACTTCACGTTCAAAACACCATTTCTAGAAGTTAAGTAACGTCGAGTCTAGATGAGTTTAGATGAGTGACCGCTTGGAAATACATAATGCTGTAAGACTAATTAGGCGAGTAGCATAATAATGTGAATTTGCATCTTTACTCCCCATCTATGGGTTATATAAGAAGACTTGTATCAACAAACCTTATTATTTCGGAAATATAATTAACTAATGTCTAGTTAGATTTTGGCAGAAAATAACCGATAGATATTTAATGCTGCTAACCATAAAACAACCAACTATCGCTTTCTCTCTCTCTCTCTCTCTCTCTCTCTCTCACATATATATATATATATATATATATATATATATATATATACATATATATAACGTTTTCACTGCAATCCATTCATCCTTTACTAATGTGTAACCGACACCTATATCAAATATCTTTTCTCTTCTGTGTTTTTCCTTTCCTCTTACTTTATTGAGTAACACAGATTCGCAGGGCATCGTGCTTACTTTCCCCTCCTATTTTGACTTTTGTGTGTCATCACAATATGGTTAATACAGGTTTTCAAAAAGTCTTGCGATATTATGCTTGATGGAGAATTCAAGAGATAGCCTGAATATGTCCGCGAATATGTCCGTGAATATGTCCAGAAAGGATTGCATGCTTCCTACCTGTGGCCGTTGTAAATATTGTCTCTTTTCGTCCAAAGATAATTTTAGGATTCATACCGGAACAAGAACTCCTTCAAAAACATTTCGCAAAAATGTTTATAACACTAACAACGGTTTTATGGAAAATAAATATGAAAAATAAACAACTTAATAATATGTCGCTATTATCCACCAAAAGATTAAATTATTTCCTTGCTGGATGCTTATTTAGTAGTAACAGCTATAATACAGTGTAAGCAAAAATAGTTTTTATTTTGTGACTCTGTTTACTCTAGTCACGGAAACGAAATCTCTAACGACCCTGTTTCTTGGTCCCGATCGTCTAGGAGTTGGCAACATCCTTTTTATATAACTGATTACGGGCTAAATATTTACATAAACTGAAATTATCAGGACCCAAAAAATTCAGAAATAACATTAATCCTTTTTTCCTATCGACGAAAAGAGGATGGGGGTGAACTTTGGTTTTGTTCAAATTTCTTGAATTTCGGCGGGTTAACTTTTAGTTCGATTCTCTATGGAACCGATCTTAAAATTGTTATTGTTTAAAACACTCTAAAATCGCTTAATTTCTGATGTTTTACACAACTATTCAAACTACGCTTCTGAAAATGTTAATTATTATCCTAATGGTCGTCCATCAAAATCACTAGGTGGCAATTTCATGTAATCTAATGTTTAAACAGGGCCAGTTCCCAGTTACCAATATTTCTTATCAGTTAGTAGTCTAGTATATATCTTGTTCTTGTTCATATTTAATATTTCTACATTGTTTATTCTTTGTTTTCTGACGTTTTATTTCATTTGCTTCTATTGATTCTTTAATGCCACTCTGGGAAAACATTTATTCTTAAACTGTCTTCACAACTTTTTATCCTTGTAAGGGACTATTATTTTCCTTGCTTTTCTCTCTTATATTTATTTCTACAATTTTCTTCTCTTATTTCAACACCTTTCTATTAATTTTCAATGACAATTATTTTCGATTATTCTTTCATTCGTTCATTTTATCGCCATTAATATTCACGGTATCAAATTGTATTACCTTTCCGTTTCTTCAGATTTCTAAATATTATTTTCTTTTTATTGATATTATTTGTATTAATTTATATTTTTAATACTATTATTTCTATGAATTTATATTTGTAATAGATACATTAATATTCATGATATCAAATTGTATTACCGTTCCGTTTCTTCAAACTTAAATTTGTTTTTTCTTTGTAGATATTATTTGTACGAATTTGTATTTTTGATATTATTATTTGCATTAATTTATATTTTTAATAGTTACATTAATCTTCAGGATATGAAATTGTATTACATTTTCGTTTCTTCAAATTTCTAAATATTATTTTCTTTTTTTCTTTGTTGATATTATTTGTATGAATTCATATACAATATTTTTCTGTGTTTTTATCTTTTCTATAATTTCTTTTAGTTTACCTCTTTACTTTAATTTTATCAGTATTTTAATTTGCAGTTTCTTCTTTGTGGCTTTTGAACAATTTTTGTCAATAGCCAATTTTCATCATTATTTTATCTTGCTTCTTTAACCGAATGTTTCTTTTTTTTCACATACGTTAAGAATTTCTGTTCTCTTGTTTCATTGTTTCTTTTTTGTCACTGTTAATCTTGCAGCATTTCTTACCGTCTTCGAAGTATTCAAAATGTCATTCTTTTGCGTTCTATTTTTAGAGTTTGTTCCTTTCGTAACTATTGATTCACTTCCTTTTCTTTTCACTCCTCTCTATATGATTTTTAATCTATCATTTCTTCTTCTTTCATTTCCAATGACTAAAAAATCCGTTTCCTACTTTATTTGTATATTTTGAATCCATTAATATGTCCTGCATAAGAATTTCTTAATTTCCCGTTCCTTTGAATTTCTCAAAATTATTTTGTCCTTCCTTTCTTTCTTTCTTTCCTTCTTTCTTTCTTTATTCTTTAAATATTTTTATCGATATCAAATCATTTTCCCTGTTTTATATTACTTCATTTACATAATTATTTTTTTCTAATAATCTATTTTAAATATTAAACTATTTACTGTTCTTTTCGACCTTTTATTCGGACTCTCAATAATTTTTTTCATACTCTCTATTTTTTACTTTTCTCTTTCTTTAAATACTTAAATTTTTCCTTCATTCATTTATTCGTGTTTCTTATTTTCTATCTTTTCATTTTGTGCTTAATATTTTGTGTAGTATTTTTATCTTTTTATTCATTTTTTATTTCTGTCTTTTCTAATTACACGAGCTTCATTTTTTGCTTGACCAATTTATTCCTTTCTTTAATATGACAAATTACCGTACTGGGTAAGAATTTTTTTACTTTACTTTTTCTATTTCCTAACAGTCCTTTATTTATTTCTTAGCATATTTTACCTGTCTTCTTTTTACGTCTTCTTCGAACTCTATACAATATATCCATTTTTTTCCTGAGGAGCTCTTCATTCATGCACCGCGGTCAAAGAGTTCACTCTTTGTCAGTCAGTCGCCATAATCGACTCTCTTCCAGCATCAATCTGACAGTCTGTCCGCTTTGAGTTTCGTTTTTTATCTAAATTCTTACCCAACCCATTATTTTCACTCTCCGAAAGTCGGACTCCTTTTAGTCCAAACATTGTTCTCCTTTTATTCTCATTTTTTATTCTTCCTTTTTTTAGTTTGTCTCCATTTATTGCATTTCTTTCATCATTTTTGTTATTTGCTTCATTTCTTTAAATATTTACTACGAGCAAGATTTTATGTTTGTCATTTGCATGACGTCTCGTATGCGATTTTATTTCATTTTTTATAATATTATATTCTCAGTGATTCCTTCGTAATTTCTCTTATGTTTTACATTATTTTTTATTTTTTTGTTTTCTTAATCTCTCATTAATAATTTCTTCATTTCTTCATTTATTGTCATAGATTCGTGTATAAAACGAAATTTAAACCAGCAGTTTATCACAATATTAGTGGCTGAATTCAATTTCAATTGTGATAAATATTGAGGATCTGTTACAAATATACGTATATATGTTACGGTAATTCGTCTTCGAACATCGAACATGCAATGATTTTGCACCACAATAGAGCCGTCAACTTAAAAAATATTTAAAAAAATATTATGCATAGAAACAAAGAAAAACATCCATACAATTTCCTCATTCTAGTGTAAAGAATTTTTTTTAATATTGGCTTTATGTAAATGCTTCAGACGTTCTAATACGTTTTTAATTCCAGAGCATTGTTATCAAATCAATCACTGTTTTCCCAGCATCCTCAAGAAATATCTGCCAGAAACCTCTGTTCTATCGTCCTTATTTTCTAATTCTAAACAATTCAAATATATGTATGTTTGAAGCATTTACAATTACTTTAATATAGAAACTAAGGGAATTAAATACAGCATACGTTTGCGCTATAAGTGCAGGGTAAAAATAAATGTGGGCAAGTTTAATTTTTTTGAATTTACAAATCAAGTAATGACACGATATTTATTTGTAACATACTGGATATATATAACTTGGTGTTTGTTGTGTTCCATCATTCAATAGATAATATATCAAATATTAATTTAAACTGTTGGTTGATTCTTGTGAACGAATAACATGCTAATCATGAGACAAAAACAGCAACGATGAAAACCTATAAAACAAAGAACAATTTAAATTATGATCATTTTGCTCTATCAAATATTACTATTCTTATAGTAACTTTTGAAAACACGAAGACACTGCATGATGTTCCATAAAGTGAAAGACATTATTTAGATGCTAGGCGATCTTCTCAAGTTATGGATAGTCTGTCAATAATTTGATCAAACTTTTAAATTAGATTATACAACAAAATTGAGGAACAATTGAACATCTGTTGTAGTTTCATAAACTCGATTTGTTTCAAAATATATTTTGCTGTTTTCACAGTAATTTACATCACATTTTAATGGTTTTAAACTTGTGCTTATTTATTTTACTCCGTATTTATGTCTAATAGTGTAAAATGTTTGTAAGACCAAAATAATTGTTCGAAAACATGGCAGTCTTCTGAAATAGCCTCGATCGATTTAGACATTCATGTAGATTTTATGTATGGCGTCGTAATCTTTTAGAAATTTTAAACAGATATTTTTGGCAGATCAAAAATTAAATATCTTCAAAGAGTAAATCCTATAAATGAGTTAATTCTTACATGTAAATAAGTTTCAATACAATATACACTGTTATTACAAATTCACTTTATGCCAAATAATAAAAGAAATAACATATCACGTTAACATTACTAGCCGCGGTGCCAAAATTTAATAAGTAGAAAATAAAATTATGATATAATCAAACTGTTTATTTTCCATACGACCAAACAAAAATATCCTTAATACTATTCGAAGTTCAGTAAAATAGTGATAAGTTCAGAAATAAAATTATTTCAGTATAATGATTCATGCACAAGCTTAAAAATCCTAGTCAGTCAGGTAAGTGCCATACGTGATACACGCTTGGGCGATCATGTCTCGAAAGAGACATGACTGACTGGGCAGAAGATTATCCCGCAGTAGGTTGCCATTACTTTCTGCGGTAGACTGGTTTCCGACCAAGACTATAGAACCCAGCCTGTCCATAACTGGAAGGAAGAGACGGATTAATACCTTTCCCAAGGGTATTTGCGCGAAAGTGAATACAATGGATTCAACTGAAATTCGTTCCGAGCCGATATCCACTGTACCACAACGCACATCCTAGTAGATGTTCGAAATGTTTGACAGAATGTTGAACACAAAGTCGGAAGCATTTAGAGAGGCATTGATATGGAAAAAATATAGCTGATATCTTTTTCCGAGAAATAAACGTGCCGCTTCTTTAATTTGAACACTGTAGAATAAGCGACAAAACTAGATTTTGGAAGTCAGATATCCTAAAATATTTTAAATAAATAACCTCATGAATCCAACCGAAATTTAACATTGTGTTTGTTCCATTAATACCTAAAATATCCTGTGTAGAAACGCTTAAATTCATCATTATCATATATTCACGAAAGATTGATTTTAGTTATGATTCATCTCATACTTTTTCGGTAGGCTTTATATACATGAACATTTTTCTAGCAGGCGATTTGTATAGAGTTTAAAAAGCTTTAAAGGGTCAAAGTGAAAATATATTCCTTATAAAAGAACGTCTCATTCCAATTTCATTCCCATTTATTTTAAACATCTGAACATGAACAAGAGATATCCCATATATATATATATGTGTGTGTGTGTGTGTGTCCTCATATATACCCATTTAAACATTTTTCGTTGTTAAAAACGACCAGAAAGGGAGATATTATTTATTATTTGTTTATCTTTTCCAGTATGCTTACCTGCTTCGTTTTTGCTGGAGAAAAACAATGTAAAAATATGTCACAATTTTCGTGTTTCCAAACGCTTTCAGTCTCTGCACAGACCGTTTTTCAAGGATGTTATTTTTCCGGTGTTTTAGTATGTTCTCATGATTGACGGTAATGCAATTTTTATGTTTTAGTAATATTTTTTTATATAAAGCTCTTTAAAGCTATCAGTTGATGCGCGTCGCTTGATATCTTATGAGCGTCTGTCTATTTTTATTTTCTCAAAATCCATTTCCACTGCTAAGGTTGACTGCAAGAAAACATTGTTTGATATATAGTAACTGCCTTAAATATTGTGATTTAAATAGTATTTGTCCATTTGCAACCAAAATGTTTCCTAAAGGTTCTTGTAAGTCATGGTTTAATAAATATTTTTATTGCTTTGCTATTACAGAGTGGGTGACATATAAGGCGTCCCATCAGTATAGCCAATATAGGTAAGTGATTTATGAAAAGAAACAGAGCATTGAAATTTATACACTTTATTAGCCACTGCTAGTTTAGATTTGATAGTGTTATTATTATTAAAATACATGGTTTGTTGTCTCCGATTTATATACTATATTATAAATTTTACATGTTTTTGGAACACTACTTCAGAAATATTGTGTTTAATGTACCTTCGTATAGAAAATTTATTCTGTTTATAATTTATATGCATTTCGTTGCAATAAAATATGTTTGTGCGTGTGTGTGTGTGTGTGTGTGTGTGTGTGTGTGTGTGTGTGTGTGGGTGTGTGTGCGTGTGTGTGTGTTAATCATCAATGAATAAATATTAATAATGTGCGAATGGAAAAGTGGTAAATGTTGTATAACAGAGCAAAAGTATATATTGATAAATATAAATATTATCCTACGTTTTGCGCACGACTCAGTAATCATCTTAACATACTGGTCTTTTTTTCAATTTGAATTAAATATTAGCGTTCCTTTCTTGAAGTTTGTTATCGGGATTGATTTAATGTAATAATATCTTTAATTTATTAAATGTATAATCATATTAGGTTAATAGCGAAATATGAAAATTGAACAGGATACTAAAATATGGTAGGAGATAAAACAAGCCAGATTTATTATTAAATTTTAAATAGAAATCTATATAATAAAGGCCCGTTAGGTTTAAATCGGGGCTGCAAGACCGAATATTAGTTTGTTAATATTTACAATTTCTCTAAAAAAAAGTAGCGTAAATGACACGGTTAATTTTTCTAGCAATGTATTTGTTGGCTTATGGTTCTTCGTACTAGTTCTGTGGAGTTTCGCTTTGAAAATGTCATGTTTCGCCAGATGAATGGGGTCTAGATGGATAGCCGCCTTGGCCCTGCGCTGGCTGATATTTTGGTAAAATGCGTAAACATTTTATTAATTTTAGGTAGGTTGATGGTGCTTTTGCTACTTTTCCACTGACAATGAGGCTGTACACTTTTTAAATAAGCTGAACTCTTTACACAGAGCTTTATCTTTTACTATGTAAGATGAGAAGGGTAAGTGCTTACCTGCTTTGGACGTTGTTTATGAGGGTAGTATAGGGGTTTTCCTTACGACTATCTATCGTAAACCCAACTTTGTTGGCCTGTACATGAATTGGTGTGCGTTTACCCATACGTCAATTAGAATAGTTTTATTAAAACTTGGCACACAATGCGTTCAAAATTTGTTCTCCCAGGAGACTGGACTCTGAATTGGAGAATATCATGGAGATTTTCTTGTGCAATGGCTATCCGGAAGCACTTATTAATTATATTATTAATAAGAAGACGAGAGAATTATATTCTCCTAAAATCTTGGGGCATTCTAAGTGCTAGGTATATTTAAAAGTTCTTTGGATTAGGGATAATGGCCAACGTTTAGTTAAGCAGAGCAATAAGACGGTTTCTATTTGTTTTCCGTCTGTTGTTCTGTGTTGTATTTTCATACTATCTCTGCGTTTCTGTTGTTTCGTAAGGATGGTTTGCCCTATATCAAATTGAGTAATTAGCTTAATTAATTTAATTGCCAGTGTGCTGTTGGTTATGTAGGGCATACCACTTTACATTTAGAAACGAGGATTAATCAGAATGTTCCTTCGAAAAAGATATTTGGCAAACTACGTAAAATGTGTAACCATCCCTTTATAAATATGAATTTGGCTATTGCTCAAAATTTGGTGGAGAATATAGCATGTGCTTAGCTCTAAAATAAAGAGTGTTTTAGAAATATACGTAAGAATGGCTCCAATAATCATTTGAAGATTTTGGAATCGGTCTGTATATTATAAGGGAAAACTTCTCTCATCCGGCCGAATGATTTTGTAAAGTCACTAAATTTGTTAGGAGATATATTTTTTAATTGTCACTCGCTAATGTTTACCCTTCATTTCATCTCCCATCGATATATATATTGTCATCCGCAGACAGATCTGTTTCGCTGTATCACAGCTCATCAGTACGGTTTGACTCCGATTGCTACACAAACCAGGCTCGAAACCCGACCGATTTGGCGTCAGTCGGCGACTCTACCCCTGGGTCACGAGGCGTTCGGTGGAAGAAGGCAGTCTTTTTAGCGCATATCATATTACGCGCCCAATAGCTAGAGTGCTCAAATTCATTTTTACTGAATGAGCGATGCGTACACGCTAGAGTGGCTACTGTTTTTCAAAGTCTACCTTTCTTCTAGAGTGCTCAATCAGGGTATGAGAGCGTAATTATATATATATAGTCATCTGCAGACAGATCTGTTTCGCTGTATCACAGCTCATCAGTACGGTTAGACTCCGATCGCTCCATAACCCAGGCTCGAAACCCGACCGAATTGGCGTCAGTCGACTACTCTACCTCCGGGCCAGGGGCGTTCGTTGGATATATATATATAGCTTCGAGAATCTTTGGTTTTTCTTTATATATATATAAAAACCAAAGATTCTCGAAGCTATATACATAAAACAGTTGAAAACTAACCTGAAGAAGATAAACTATGAAATCTTCACAAATATCCTTAAATGGCTATAATTAATAACAGAAGCAATTGGTTTATTCCAATAGTTTCCCATACTTAATATTTCTTGTTTTCAATTTCGCTTGGTCATTTGTGACATCATGAGCTGTGATGCGACATTTGCTTTCAGGGTTTTAAATGCACGAGTTTGTTGTTGCTTGGAAATATTCCATGTAAACGAAAACAGTTTCTCATTATGGCTTGTCAGTGTTTAAATATATAATGTAATTTACATCTTTGAAAACAGCTTATCTAAGTCGAAAGCTCAGATTGGATTAATAAATATTATGTATCAATATTGTAATTTTCTTTCTTCATTTAACGATAATGCTATTAAGCTTAGCAGAGAATATGAAAAAAGTTACAAAACATAAATACACAAATCTACTCGTCTGGAGTTTCTACACCCGACTTCCCACCTAGAACTGATGCTCAACTGAATGTCGTCCATATTACACCCTCGCTTGTCTCTAAGATACTCTCAAAACTTGACCCCCACAAAGCGAGCGGAGAGGACGGAATCCCAATCATAGTCTTAAAGAAATGTGCCCCCGAATTTTCCTCAGTACTTTTTAAGCTCTACTACTTCTGCCTATCTTCTTCCTGCTTTCCTGCCTATTGGAAATCTTCCTCTGTAGTTCCTATATTTAAAAACACTGGAGAACCTGGGACCCCGCAAATTACCGATCTTTGGCAAAGTGTTCGACGCCATTATCAACGCCGAGGTGGTTCAGCATCTCACAGCACACAGGCTACTCTCGGACAAGCAGTATGGTTTCCGCTTCACCAGGTCTACTGCTGATATACTAACGACCATCACCGAGTATATATATCAGGCACTCGACAGGAATGGTGAAGCCCGAACGGTTGCCTTGGATATCTCTAAAACGTTCGACAGAGTTTGGCATGCTGGCCTTCTATGCAAACTGCGGAGGTATTGTATAACTGGACATTTGTTTGAACTAATGCAGTCATTCCTCTCTGATCGCACAAGGAAGGTGGTATTAAACCGACATGCCTCCCAGAACTACCATACGAACGCAAGTGCCCCTCAAGGCTCCTTCCTAGGTCCTACGCTCTTTCTGATAAACATTAATGGTCTCCATAATATCCCAAGTAGGTATGTACGCCGATGATACCACTGTGTACTCTCTCCTCGACCAGAAATCTGGTGTAGGCGACAAAGCTAACCTTGCAGCCGAACTTGAAAAGGACCTGCAATCCGTAGTGGACTGGGGTAAGAAATGGCTCGTAAGCTTTAATGCTTCTAAAACAAAGCTACTATCAATTAACCATCATAGACAATCGCACCTACCTCCCATTAGCATGGACCAGGCTTGCCTCCCAGAGAGTAAAACACTACGCCTCCTTGGTCTCACACTTACAGCGCACCTCAAATGGAATGATTATATCGAATCCAATGCTAAATCCGCTGCTATGAAAGTCGGTTCTCTGTGCAGGGCCCGGAAGTTTTTTCCGTCTGAATCTATCTTGCACCTTTATAAATTTACCATATGCCCGTGCATTGAATACTGCTGCCATATCTGGTCGGGTGCTCCTGCTATTTTCCTCGGTCTTCTCGACAAGGTACAGCGTAGGGTCTGTAAATTGATCAATACCAACTTGGCAGACCGCCTGCAGTCTCTCTCTCACCGGCGCGACGTCGCTTCCCTGTGTCTCTTCTATAAATACTTTCACGGCTTCTGCTCCAATGAACTTGGATCATTGCTGCCCCCTAGATACGAATTTGCACGAGAAATTAGATTAGCAACTAGATTCCACCCTTTTACAGCGAAACCGATAAAATGCAACCGTAACTTCTACTCCAACAGTTTCTTTTCCCGCACTTCCCGACTGTGGAATTCCCTTCCACATGATTGCTTCCCCGACGGCTACAATCTCCAGGAGTTTATATGTAAGGTCAATAGACACCTCCTAACACTAACTCGCTACCATTCTTTCAAACACTCTTCACGTCTGCCCATCCCTCATCTTCGGTATCCTTACCCATCTATTACCTTCCTTCTGATATTTCGTACACCTAATCACGCCTCTTCTTTACCTTACCCTATGTAGCCCCTGCGCAATAGTGGCAATGGAATGCTTTGCTTGGGGTGAAATGATTAGAAAAAAATCAAACATGCATTAATAAAAAATGCTGCACAAATACACACACACACACACACTATATATATATATATATATATATATATATATATATATATATATATATAGTTTTTTTCTTTTATTGTTTTTCATTTTCGTTGTTACTGTTCTTTTCACTTTTCCAACGATTTATCTTCTGATGAAATGTTCGATGAAGCGACATTTGAGACTAACAATAAATTCCTCGTTTGAAATAGTATTCCAATTTTGTGCTTCTAAACATTTGTTTATATTGGATTTCGACATCTATCATATCCAATTGATAAATATTATATTTTAATTGTTTCAGGTAAATGTTCAAACAACACAAATCCTTTTAAATGACAGTGTATTGAAACATTGCTTGAGCCATTTGGTATCATTGTTATATTATATATTAAAATCTATCAGGTGAGAAGTATATGACGCATACATAAGAAATATTATCTAATTTCCTTTTTTGAGATCAAGCAAATTTCCTGAACTTGTAATCTCATGAAATATTATTTGCAATAACAAGAAACATTATCAGTCCATTATAAAAAACGATTTGAAAAAAAGCTTAAAAAACAAAACCAAAATGATTAATAAAAATCAAAACACGAAAAAAATTAAATATGAAAGCTCTCCAGAAAAAACAAACAACCAAAATAAATATAAAGAAATAAAAAATCAAACAAACAATAAAACATATCATCTAATACAAATGAAGCAAATGAAAACAACTAATAAAAAAGAATAATAATTAAGACACAGCAAAGACAACTTGACAAGTAACAAAAAGTATAGAAAAAATTAGTAAAGAATATACAAAGCAAGAAATGCGTACCTGACACATTATCTTTTGAAAAATATTTCAATTTATATCCAGCTTTTATTTGACTTCTTTATTCTATTTCTATTCAGATTTTTCTTGAGTCAGTTTACCTCTATTTTCTTCTTTTTAAATATTTTTTGTTTTGTATTTTCTTGCAACTGCTTTCAATTTTTTCTTCTTCACTTTCTTTCATTACTAATTTCACAATATTTCGTCATGTGTTTATTATATTCGTTTTATATCTCTCTTACCCTTTATTTTCATTTCTTTCTTCCTCGCATTGTTCTTCAAAATGTTTCCCCTTTTTTCCCGTTCAACAAATATTTTGCTTTATTCAATAGCGCGGCAACACTTCCTCAATCATTTTCTGTTTTTCTAGTATCTTTTATTTCTATATATCTTTTATAAATTTCTATATATCTTTTATAAATCGCTTTCATTTTTTACTTGTTAATGTGATTGTGGAGACCAAGCCATAGCATTTCAATTCTTGAAGCGGCTACATATGGAAGACCTTATTTTCAAAAATTTAAAAAAAAACATTATGCCGTATATACAATTTGACTGTCTTAAGAATAACAATGGGAACCGTTTTTTGTTAATTGTGTTGCTACTGACCAAATATGGAAAAGTAATAATTTTACGTTAAATAAAAAAGTATTTATATTTCCTAGTAACATGAAAAAAAAAAAGAAAGTTTGGAAAATCTGATACTCACAGAAAATATGAACGCTAAAAGCAAACATTGACTAATCTACTTAACGACATCGTCTCAACAGACGGTTGAATAAATGTGGTGTATAGCAAAATGACAAACATTATTAAAAGGTACAAATAAAATGAGATTGTGGAGCGCAATACTCAAGCACATCTTAAAGGAAAAATGAAGATCTTGTTTAGGCCATTTATATTACCCAAACATTTTAACAAAACTTTCATGTAACTTTGGCGGTGACATGGAACGCATGGAAAAGTGTATTTTTGTCTTTGACAGAAGAATTAATTTACAATGTACAGTTACAATGCGAAATCATTTCAACAATTTTATTTCTCGTCCTTTTATTGTGATCATAACTCCGACTTTCATTAAATTGCATGAAGAATCGATATTGTTTTTCAAAAATTTTTATTAGATTCCTTTCAGAGAAAGATATGTTTTACTTTCAGAATTATATTTTCTTAGCCTCTAAAGATCAAACATTTCATATAGACTGGAAATGCCAACATAAATCGCTTAGGAAATTATTATTCAAAATTCACTAATAGAAAATAAACGGCAAATTTCTTAGGTTATCAATAAGTATTTAGAATACAGAATAGAATAGAAATGTGAAATTTTACTTAACTGTGAGACGTTTTTACCAATATTATATAGTTGAAACGAATAGATATAATTGTAAGTTCTATCTTAAGAGTTTCTTCCCTCACACATTTATACATGGCTCTGATTGCAACACAGATGCTTAATTACTCTCTTGAATTACTCTCTTAAAGCATTTAAACCTAACATACCACGTCTTCAACAATAGCGTCATAAATATGATATTTTATTCTGGATAGATATCTTTTGAGAGACGTATCAGGTAATAGCCAATAAAAGCCAAGATTGAATCCATGATCAGGAAGAATCTAATATACCTGACACTTTATCCAAAACATATATCTTAGTTGAATTTCTTATTGTAACGATTGGTGTAGAACCATTTTTATTAAGTTCGATACCTTAGAATTGTTTGCACTAAACTGTAGTAGGTTTTATAAATTATCTTTTAAAAGGAAAAGGGAATCAGTAATCATAAGATACACTCTTAAAAATACGGTATCCCGTCAAGTAACAGTTAGTATATATAACTTTGCTAAAATGCTCTAAATGAAAATTGCAACTTCAAGATCATAAATAGAACACAGGAAATGGCAATTGTATTTCCTTTAGTTATCTAAACAATATATAAGTATCTCAGAGTGTTAAAATATATAAGTACTTCGTAAGCTATGCATTGTGATAGACAACAGCTTAAATGTATGTATGACATTTATTACAGTATTGGCTATAAAAACTTGCTTTCATGTTATGCTTATATTTACAGAAACATAATTCTGATTCGCACCTGTATAAACATATAAACTTAGTCATATAATCGCCCACTCTCAAAGAAAATAACCCCAGAGAAATAATCAATATTTATTATATGCGCTGATAATTTATCAATAGGTAAATGATATGCGCTGTCTGATGAAAAAATAAAAGTAAAATAAAGACTGGTGCTGTTAAAAAGAACTTGCAAAATATATCAATTTTAATCTCCTTGAAAGTAGTCACATTCTGAATTCACACACACTTTATATAGTATTTATCGAAGCATTTCTGAAACTCACCTTTGGGGATAGTGAGTAGCTGCTTTGGTAACCAGACTACCGCAGAAAGCAATGGTACCCTACTGCGGGATAATCTTCTGCCTAGTCAGTCATGTCTCTTTCGACACATGATCGCCAAAGCATGTATCACATATGGCACTTAACTGACTGATATATCCATGCGGTGGACAAAAAATAAGCATCTTGAAATTTCCAGCACTTTTATTTCAATATGATATAGGACCGCCTTTGGCATTAATTCCATCATAAATTATCGGCTCCTATAAAATTGAATTGTTTCCAGAGGGATTTGTATCCATTCTTCAGTTAAAACAATCTTCAATAGTTTCTGTTATGATAGTAGAGGATATCGACTCCTCAATTAATTTAAAAAGCGAATCATAAATATCCAATGACGTTAAGATGTAGGGACTGTGGTGGCCATAGAAGATGTTCTACCTCACTAGAATATTCTCCGTGCAATTCAGCTATAATTTAGCAGTATAAAAACGTGCATTATCTTCCTGAAAGATGTCATTTCTCTCCAGAAACATTTCCTGAATAATAGAATGTAGTTGATCAATTAAAATTCTTAAACTGTCCTGACCGTTGATTCTACCATGAAAGAAAACTATTAGTACGCCAGATGTTCAGTACGTCCTTCCAGTTACCTCCATATTTATCAGTGGAAACAAGCATGTTGCACCCAATGCTTCTTTTTGGCTATATACTCACTCGGTGGTGGGAAATAAGGCAGAAATGGACTCATCATAGAATTACATTCTTCTACTACTATTCTGACCAATACTGATCATTTTTACACTTCTGTGAACTCTCTACAATGTTTGTTTTATTTTATTATTGCAAACCTCCCATGGAATCCGGCATTATATAACGCCCGGCTTTTGTTTTTGCGTTTCTTAATACGCAAACAGGTTGTGTATAATTATGGTTAAGCAGTTTTAAATCATAATTAAATAAAACCGGTTACTGTAGTTTTAAAAATGCTCAATACATATATAATGTAGAGCTTTTGAATATTTTTTATTTTTAAAGCAGGTACTTACGCAACCTTGGTTTCAACCTTCATCAGATCTTGTGTCGGGGTGTAAAAATCTTTATTTTAAATACCAATTATATATATATATATATATATATATATATATATATATATATATATATATCATTATTAAACCAATAAGGCGTGTTTTCATTAAATACGCTGGAAAAATAAATTTCGTATTTATACCCATAAAATTTTCAGTGAGAAAATTACAAATGTATATAGGTGTATCCTCCAAATGCTTTACTTATTATACAAAGGCGTTTGATAGTTTACGATACAAAAACATTTTGTTAATGCTATGTAATTTGGAACTATTTGGGAAAAATATTAAAATAACTTAGAATTAAAACTACATAGAGAAATTGCTGGAAAATGAACACAGCTGATAGTCACCAATGGAAAGTGGATGCAAGCATGCGTGACCTCACAAAACATATTCAAACTTTACCGTAAGCAATAGTGGGAGTCCTACAGAAATTATTTTTTGTGGCCATAGTCTTCCTCTTCTTCTATGTGTCATGTCCCTTCAGGACGTTGGCGATCATGGGTCTCCACGTCTCCCTATCTGTTGTGGCTCTTAGTATGTTTGCTCCTGTTGCTCCTGGTAACCCCCGTACGTCATCCACCTGATCAGACCCTGCAAATATGTTATCCGCTGCCTTTCTCTGTCTCTCCTTCCTTCTATCTGACCGGTCAGTATCAGGTTCTCCAGGCTCTCTTTCCTCATTGCATGTCCCAGGAACTTCAGTTGTCTGTTCCTGATGCTCAGCATCAATTTCCTTTTTGTTGCCATTCTTTCCAACACCTCCTCGTTGCTTGTATGCTCAGTCCACGATATCAGTAGCATCCTTCTGTAGAACCACATTTCGGCCGCTTCCAGTTTTGTCCTCATTTTCGATGATATTGTCCAGCATTCACTGCCGTATTGAAGAACTGACACCACGTAGCAGTCTAGCACTCTTTTCTTCGTTTCTATTGAGATTTTCCTGTGTTAGTATTTTGCTCATCTTCTGGAACGCGTCCTTTGCCATTACAATTCGCCTTCGGATCTCCGTGTCGCACTTTCCATCTTCTGTTAGAACATTTCCTTGGTACTTCAATTTTTGTACTTGCTTGACTCTGTTATCCTCCACCTGCATTTGGCATTTTGGATTGTATCTTTTGCTGATGACCATGCACTCAGTTTTCTTAAAGTTTATTTGTAGTCCTTTCTTGTCACTCTCCACTGCTACTTTCTGTATGAGGTCTTGTAGCTTCCTTTCCGTGTCCGCAATCAGCACTGTATCGTCCGCATACCTTATGTTGTTCAGGTTGTGGCCTCCAATAACAAATCCTGGCGTGTCATCTAGGGTCCTCAAAATAAAAATATAGATGACACAGCTTTGTCAGTCGACGCAAGAAAAAAAACTAATAAAATATGTAAAGAATGTAGTAAAGCAAAACCAAAATAAACAAAATGAACATAAATAAAAAAAAAACACGCACAGAATGTCTTGTCAATAAAATAAACAAACAATATGCAGTCTTCGAATCAAGACACCAAAATATCTGAACTAGAAAAATTTAGTTAACAGAGGATTAAAATGTGACACCGAAATCTGAAGTCTCGTTAGACATTTTTTATCATTTTTGTTGATTATTATTTTTTATTATGATGATAATAATTTTTATGATGATAAGTTATTTGCTTTCATGACTACATTTCGAAATGAGTTTCTATCTTTGTGTTAGGATTTATATCCTCTTCTGGACATGTAATATTTGTTATATTTTCCTCATAAGAGAAAAAGTATTGTTTTTAAATAGTATATGCTGGAGTTAGCTTCTTTGAAAGATTTTTATTTTACTGTTTTGAATTTTCATTCGACAAATACGATCTGCTGGTAGTTATACCACCACATTTTCTGTTATCACAAGTACATTTGCCTGAATTGTTCATCTGTAATTCGTATGAATATTTTTTCTTGCTTTCTTTTTTCTTGTTCTGGTAACTTCGTATGTTAGGTTTATAGAGCCCGTTTAAGTTCCAGTTGAATTTTGTTGATAAATCACAATGAAAACCACTATAAAATTTTGATTTCTACGTCCACATTAACTTTATACATAAACACACTTAAACCTTGAACATTTCACAATAAATACAGATGAATTTAAACTATACACACACACAAATGCAGACACACACACACAAACACGCACACACACACACACACATATATATATATATATATATATATATATATATATGTGTGTGTGTATGCGTATGCGTGTGTGTGTGTTCCTGCATTAAAAATAGATTTATCAAACATTTATTTTATGACAATGTTCACTCATGAAATGCTAAGTGATGAATTGAATTTACATTTTTATGCGGCAATAGGAATCCAGGCAGTATTGTCAAACATCAAATAAATTTTCATAGATAAATAAAATGTGTTTGTCGATCAATCAATATGCATAGCATAAGTTATCGATATTGAATCACTTTCTATGCAAGCAAGTAAATACAGGAATGTTTGTAACATTATCTCGATATCACTGAATATATTCCCAATTTGTTTTTTTGTTTTTTACTTCATTACATAAGAGTATATAAATTTACTTTTTATTACTTATATATACATGTACAAATTCCCGTGAAAGAGACGTAAATCCATCTTGTTTTCTCCCCGAGTATGATAGAGTGGAATCACTAACACTAGATAGGAGTAGGTTTACACTGAATACAAACTGTAAAAAATGTCAACGGAAACAACTCCACTATCTTTCCCAATAAGGAACGATATTTTGTGAATAATAATTTATTTGGTAGTTGAGTAGGAATGTATGGAAGCAGGCTGAGTTATAATTCCGGCTTGATACCCCAGCTAACTGCTCATTTCCGGACTGTCAATTAAATGCACACTGGCTATGAGAATATATACATAAAATCACGAGGCCGTGAAACCAATTGCAATAGAGGGTTGAACCGGTGGTTGCCACCTGGGCCTGCGCGACAGGCAGTTGCATGGGCTGGGCAGTTTTTGCACCTTAAATGCGCGCACGCGTTGGGGCTCCCTCTATTAAACCTTGCTCTAGTGGTGGAGATAATACATACATACTTATATATATATATATATATATATATATTTATGTGTGTGTGTGTGTGTGTGTGTGTGTGTGTGTGTAGAAAAAGAGAGAAGGAAAAAGGCACCTGATCTCATATAGAAATGATATTTACAAGACATGATGCGGGTTAGGTAGTCGGCTCTATTTACGGTTCCAGTATGTATCTGACTTCACTCTCTATCGCCTATTAAAAAAACCAATGAGGCTGCATAGAGAATAATTCTGTCATGTTTTGTTGGGGGCTGTCCAGACCGTATATTCTAATCTCGATTGAGTTAAAAATGTCTCCGAGTTCTTCCGGGTGAGAAATTATTTTCTGTCATCCAACCTCTAATTCTAAACTTCTAACTGCTCTATCATTACTTTCATTCATGGTAAATATATAGACGAACTACACTCCACGTACCGCTAATCGTAATCATCACCAAATGAACCGCCATACCACTTAAATTTGTGAATCCTTCGACATCCTTTCCTTAATACATCGGTGAAAAATAAATTCAAATCAAATAGCTTCTTTCCGCGAAACATTGCACCATGGGATCGACTTCAAATCGTATAATTCCCCTATCTATCTATCTATCTATCTATCTATCTATCTATCTATCTATCTATCTATAAACACTACCGGCTATAATTATTAGGCAACCCCAGTGTTTAAAAAATGATATATTCCATACTATTTATCGTATTTATTGCCAAGTAAATCATTGAAAATGAAAATAGAATATTTGCTTTGTTATTACTACACAATAACCTGTGCATCAAATGAATATATAAGTATTAAATAATTACGTATATTGTAGTTTCATCAATGAAATAATGAAGAGAAGTTTGGGTGATCCGGACGAGTTCATTTTGGTAATAAATACTAAAGATATTGTCAAATACACCATTTCTTAAAAAAAACTGGCATGGCCGGTAATATATATATATATATATATATCGAGGCAGCAAGTAATTTTCTAAACATATGTTGTTAAATGTAAGAGACAATGAATGTCTATTCTGTTTAATCATGAGCCGTTCTAAACGTCGTACTTTTGCTTTAATTTCAGTTGAAAATAAAGACAAAAATTCTCCAACATTTGGATAATTATTTATTTCTTTTCTTCTAAGCTTTCGGCTCACATGAGCCATCTTCAGAGAGGTTGTTTAAACTGAAATATTATAAAATCCACCATCACAGACGATTTTATTTTGTGTTGAAATAAAACTCCGCTTGGCAACGGCAATAGTTACCAAAAATAATAAACGCAGTTCTTAAGTTTGCGATGCGGTTTTATGACGTCACACCGCGGGATAGCGCGAAATGACAACAAAACCATCTAGTCAAATGCAATGTAATATGTTTTTATTGAGTGTTGGTTGTTTCCATTTGATGTACATGGCCTCCAATATCTGCAGGTTCCTCTTACTGTGTGTATGAGAAAGGATCATCGTATTGTTGACCAAAATCTGTCTGATATTACCTACATGTTTATGTTTTTCAGAGAAATGTTTTTTAATAGTACTCTGATCAGAAAGATGACATGTAAGTCTACGGGAAAGTGTGGTTGTGTATATATATATATATATATATATATATATATATATATATATATATATATATTGTCATCCGTAGACAGATCTGTTTCGCCGTATCACAGCTTATCAGTACGGCTAGACTCCGATTTCTTTTTTACCCAGGATTGAAAGCCGACCGAAATAGCGTCAGTCAACGACTCTACACCTGGGCTATGGGCGTTCGGTTGAAGTAGGCAGACTTTTAGCGCATATCATTATACGCGCCCAATAGCTAGAGCACTCTAATTCATTTCACTGAATGATATATATATATATATATATATATGTACTAAAATATAGTTGTAAGTAGACATACAGTTTGGTAGGCTAAACTTTTGCAAGTGTAGCAGAATACAAATATTGGTCCCCCAGCAATTATATCAGAATAGTGAAACCAGCATATATAACAAAATAGAATAACAGAATATAACCGGCCAGAGAAGATTATGATAATTTATTGATGATAAATTGATGAATTCCTGCTAACTAACCCATAACCGGGGGAAATACTTTTTCCAAGTGTATTTGCGCTGAGGCATGTTATTATGACTAGAGTTTCTCAAGCACAATTAAGTCATGTAAAGACGTGTTTTATACGGGGCAATTAGTAATGACCGAAATTAGTAGAATTTGTTGTCCAGCCTAACCTTGCGTCAACTTAATATGGCTAGATTCTTTCAAGTCTATTTTTGTTGCTTACAATATATATATTGTTGTGCGATTTTCCCTTTGTATATGGCCTCGACTGAGTATACATATACTCCTGCCATAGAGAAAACAGCAGTTAGGCAGAGAGGAGCATTTGCAGAGATCCGTTACTCTTATCGGAGAGTACCGGAACTCATACGTAAGTTACTGAGAGATACAGAACGTACCCAGTGATTACTACCGCATCATAAGTCAGACGAGTTCTGCGCTCCACTCAGCTAGAATAATATACACGGATATCCTATTTCCAACGACTTCACTTCAAGTCTTGTATATATTTATTTCTCACTAACAGTATTCCTGGATTTACTAATCTGCGTTCAGCAATCAACATACAAGAAACGAACACGGAAAAAGAAATGGCGTTTTCGCAAAATGCCGTGTGAAATGCGATCGAAAATTTTAAATACTCCATTCATGAAGACAAAAAGTTTGAAGAATATTAGAGGCGATATACAGGTGTTTTTAATATCGATTGTTAAAACTGGACAGAAAAGAAAAAAATAAGGCTTTGCTCAGAAAATTAGGTGCAGAAGAATACACTAAATTTGTCGATTATATTCTGCCAAAGAAGACAAACGACTTAACTTTCTATTAGGCAGTGACAGGCCTTGTTGAGCTATTTAATACAAAAATCTTTTTGTTTTACAAAAGATGGAAATGCCTTAATATAGTGAAAGACGCAAATAAGAACTATCCAACATTCGCAGCCATCGTCAACAAACATTGTGACGACTTTAAATTAGCTGAGCTAGATTCAGACATATTTAAATGCCTCATATTTGTCCAAGGATTAGTCGCTGCTAAAGACAGCGAAATGCGAAAACGAATGTTGACCAAACCCCAAAATAAACCAGGTTCAACGCTGCAAAAACTATCAAAGGATATCCAAAAATGCCTAAATATTTAAAAAGAAAGAAAAATATTGTAGAATCGCATATTCATCTGTTAAACAACTATTTTCGATTTTCACCCTCCTCAAAAATAAAATAAGATTTTAATGACAAAATTACAAGATATAAAACAACCAAATTTAATGACAAAGTTACAAGATAAAAAAGCTAATGACAAAAATCAAATAAAAGCAAGCCCCCACCCTATCTGCATGTTACAGATGTGGTGGATTACATAGGGTTAGAGATTGTCGGTTCAAATACAAAAATTGCCTAGCGTGTGGAAAGATGGGACACAAAGCAACTGTATGCAGAATCAAAAAGCAATCTAGTAGGGAAGGATCTACTAGAGTGGAATATGAAAACAAACAAAACACATAGAAATATGTAGAACTTGAAATGTTGAATAAAACAACCAAACTACAATTAGATTCAAGTTCGGACTTAACAATAATCAAACTACAGACATGACAGAAACTGAATAGGACGACCATGTTACGCACACACAAAATATTGCTAAATATGTCACAGAAAAACGGTCAACTTCGAAGGTGAAATAATCGTGAATGTGAAATTTGAGAGGAAAAACAAATAAATTAAAATATATTTTATGAAAACACAGACAATCTAGTAGGAAGGAACTTGATGAAGAAATTTATTTACCCATTAGTTTTTTGTTAAATAAATAAAGTGTGAACCTTCAGAAGCCACCAAATTAAAAGAACAGTTATTTAAACAATGATATAAAAGATTATCATTACCCATTGGCAAACTCGGAAGAAATATTCACCAAACTTAACGGTGAGAAAGTATTTTCGAAAGTTGAACTAAGTGAGGCGTATCTACAGAAAAGAGTACAACTATATTATGAATAATCACCCACAAAGGACTCCAAAGATACAACACGTTTACATTCGGAATAAAGGTAGATCCGGCAATTTTGCAGCAAAACTTACGGGACAAAACTTTGCCACTGTTTATCTAGATGACATTCTAGTCAAAAGTGATGTATGGAAGACCACGCGACACATATCAAGAAGGTTTTCAAAAGAATATAGGACTTTGAGTTCAAAGTAAAATGGAAAAAATGTAACTTTCTTCTTAAAGGAAATAAAATATTTAGGCCACATTATTAACGAGAATGGCAGAAAAATAAACCCAGAGAGGGCAACAGCAAATAAAAACATGCCTGAGCCTAAACACGTCGCAGAATTACAATGTTTTATCGGGCTTGCAAATTATTATGGAGAATTCATTGATAGTATGCACAAATTGATGGCATCTCTCAACGAACTAGTGAAGACAGAAGTCCAGTGTAACTGGTCGGAGGATTTTAAAAAGGCCTTTTGGGAAATTATAATGAAACTGTCATCAGACGTAGCATTGACACACTTCAACCCCAATCTTGAAATTATTATTGCATGCGACCCATGCTCACATGATGTGGGAGCTTGTATTTTACATAAAATACAGGACGGCAAAAGAAAACCGGTAGCCCACGCATCGATATCGCTGCTTCCGTCCGAAAGAAATTATTCACAAATAGAAAAAAGATGCACTGGGCATAGTATTTGCCATAACTCGCTTTCATAGATATATCATGCAGAAACCATGGCCAAAGATGGACAAACCTTACGCTCAGTACACATTGACAGTTACTATTACTTAATAACAGTAGACAGTTTTAACAAATGGCCTGACGTTTTCAGGAATAAAAATCCACCAACCGAAAATACCATAAACTTTTTGCACGAACTATTCACTAGATTTGGCGTGGTAGATTGTTTAGTAACAGACAATGGTACACAATTTACCTCAACTGATTTCCAAAAATTTTGGGAGTCGTTCCAAGTAAAACACATATAAATAGCTCCTTACCATACACGGTCGAACGGATTAGCCGAACGTTTTGTGGACACTCTAAAGGGAGCATTAAGAAAAGCTAGGGAAATACCAACGGAAAATGCGTTACAGCAATTTTTACAAATATACCGAATTACATCAAACAAAAACACACCATCTGAGGTGACGTTTGCGCGCAAGATACGGTCTGTTTTTTGATAAATTGCTGCCATTTAAAAATAAAAACCGGAATACACCCATAGTTATGAAAAGATTGTTCAAACCAAGTGAACTAGTTTACTTCAGAATGTTTAAAAACAAAGAACAATTCTTTTCCTAACACACACTTCTTAGGAAAACACTTGTTGAAAATATACGCATATACTTAGACAAGAAAATAATAAACGAAAACTTAAAATTCTAGAAGCTATCTACATCAAACAGTTTAAACCTAGCCTAAATAAAATAAATTTCGACACCTCTACTAACATACTTCAATGCCTATAATCGACGGGAGAGGTCATAGTTAGTATACTTACCCCTTACACCATAGTAGCAGCAGTTCCCAGACAAATCCCTCATGCCACTATACAATCAATTGACCAAAAACCCACTACCACCATTCCGTCTCGGCCTACAGCCATGTGCGACACAAAAAATGAACCTGTCCAATTTTCTCTGTATAACTCCACTCTGTTAATAATAATTTAAATGTTCTATGTTCACTGAAAATTAAATATGCGTCCTTTGATAATGGCTTATGTAAGCCGAAAGCTCAGACCTGATAAAAAAATCAACAATTATTGCGATTTCTTGTCGTCTTTCCATGACAACACTATCAAGCTAATCAGATCTTACGAACGGATTTTACACAAAATAAATAAGCAGAACTTGTGTATATTATTCAATGAAATTTGTATTTTTTTTTAATCATTTCACCCCGAGCAAGGCGGCAACGCCACTGATGTGCAGGGGGTTACATAAATGTAAAAAGATTAATTAGAAGAGAGTGAGGAGTAGAAACTAGTTAGAAAGGAACAATAGAAAGCAGGAGCGATGACAGATACATAGGTGGAGAGAAAGGGAAGGTTACACAGGAGTGGGGAGAGAGCTAGAGTCCAGTGGTTAGTAGATGAGTATTGACTTTCCATTTAAATCTCTGGAGGTTGTAGCCGTCAGGAAAGCAAGAATACGGGAGCGAGTTCCACAGGCGGGAAGTACGAGAGAAGAAGCTGCAGGAGTAGAATTGTCGTCTGCATTTGGCTAACCTGACTGTGAATGGGTGGGACCCAGTTGCCAGTCTGGTTGCACGAGTAAACACCTGTTGAGGAGGCATCAGTGACTTAAGCTCGTCCGAGCAGAAGCATGAAATTATTTATAGAACAGACAAAGGGAGGCCACATTTCGACGATGGGGAAGTGGCTGCATTCGAGTCGCCAGATCAGTACCTATCACATTACAGACTCTCCTTTGGAGCTTGTCAAGAACACTGATGAGAACGGCAGGGGCGCCTGACCATAAATGGCAGCAGTACTCCATGCACGGACGGATGGTTGACTTGCGGTATTAATATATATATATATATATATATATATATATATATATATATATATATATATATATATATATATAGGATTAGCTGGCTGGGATAAAACGCTGAGTGATTGGAATACGATAAAATAAGCTAAATAATAGACAGGAAAGGTTTATCTCTGTCACACCTGATACTGATGAACGTTTTCAATTTGTTCTTTATCTTACCATATATTTACATATGAGTAAGTGGTACAGATCTTGCCATAATTATACATGTGACCATAAAATACTCTCAGTAATGATACGTCTGAGACTTGATAAAAAAGCAACTGAAAAAATATAGTTCTTGTGTGCCCTAAGTAATCCAAACATTTTCAAGAAGTATGCAGTGTTAGTGAGAAATAGAAATAGCTTTATCTTCATCACTTATTCAATGATGTAACACCGAACACAAGATACGAGACTTTTATTAAAACACCTAAAATTGTTTCAGAATGAGAACAGCACATATTCAGTGGTACAATCTCACAAAAAATATTTTGGAATTGTTGTAACAGTGCAACAAAGTAGCACATAACCAGCCTATATCTTCATTTTCTTTACTTGAATATCATTCTCAGAAATTATGTTGATACCATATAAGATAAAATATTAACATTTCATGAAGTAATAGACATCATGCCACAAAATTAAAGATGCAGATTACGCTGATGATTACTGATACTCTCCGCTCAGACAATTCAAAAACCATCCCTCATATTCTTGAACATTCACCCAGAAGTTTCAATCTCCATGCTAGTTAATATAAAACAGAATGCCAATGATTAAATCAAAGTGGAACAATTAAAAATGTATATGGCACACATCACGACTGTTTAGAACAATTTATTCATCTAGTAAAATCTCCAAGCTTCAAATTCAATGTAAATACATGCGTTGATAAAGTATGGGAGTGCCGTCGACAAATTGTCTCTAGTGTTAAAATCTAGATTCCCAGACAACATGAAGAGGAACCTATTTCAAACAAAGGTTTCCGCTGTGTTATTGTATGGCTGCTCAGCATGGATACTTACCTTCAAACTGGAAAGTAGAATGGCTTTGAATGTCACTTGTAGATATTGATTGATGAATAAAAGATTGTATTGAAACATTCGTCCAGTACCAGCTTTAATGTTAAAGTTGGAATTATATGAAGGATAAATTTCTACAAAAGAAATAATGAAAATATCAGTCGCTTTCTCAAAGGGAAATTTCGGTGTAAAAACTTATAAGACCGTTCAATAAACCCATTTTCAGTCAAATAGATTTCTCACATTCGATAAAATTTCACGGTCTTTCTTAATATTTTATTTGAAGCAATGTAGACTAGTCGAGCAATATACGCTATTTATTATACGAAGTTCGGTCTGAAAGTTCATAGGCTAACCGAAATTCACTCCAGGAATGTGTCCATTATAAGTTTCGTTGAGGTGAAGTGGATGTGCGTTGTGGTGTGGATGTGCGTTGTAGTGCAGTGAATATCGACTCGGAAAGACAAATCGGGAAGTCGAGTTCAAATTCCCTCGAAATACCTTGCATCCACTTACGCTCAAATACCCTTGGTAAAGGTATTAATACCACTCTTCCTTCCAGTTATGGGTTATGCAGCCTTGGCTGGCAACCAATCTACTGCAGGAAGTAATGGCAACCTACTGCGAGATAATCTTTTGCCCAGTCATTCATGTCTCAAAAGAGACATGATCACCCAAAGCGTGTATCACGTACAGCACTTAAGTGACTTACTGAGTTGAAGTAGTTGTCAGTGTGGAATGAGATATAGAGGAGCCGAGTTCGAATCCAAGTATTCATTAAGCGCAATCACCATTAGAAAAATATGAATCAATCATTTCTTCCTCCAGCTATTGGTTAAATAACAGAGCAGACAGGTTTCTATAGTCTAGGTTAGCAACCAATATATAGTAGAAAGTAATGACAACCTACTGCGAGAAACCTTATTCCAAGTCAGTCATATATTTTTCGAGATATAATCACCTTAGCGAATGCAACTTATGGCACTTAATTGACTATTAACATAAAACTGCTTACGGTCAATATATATCTTCTTTTGTTTTTTGTTTTTGTACAATTCCTTTGGTGAAGCTTTGAACATGTCGGTAAAAATATTACGAACAGCAGATATGTTTCACACATCAACCATAAAATACACGCACATCTCCTGGATGAATGTCCTGATGAAAGAAAAAACATTCTGTTAGTTTTCATTGTCGTTTCTTCTTGATAGCATTTTGTAAACTTCTCGACAGGTTAGCATAGTACTTTTCAATAATTGTGTGACTCTTTTGAAAAAAGTCAATGAACACAAGTCTCTTTTCATCCCCAAAAAGAAAGTCCATACACTTCTCTGTAGATTAAAGAACCCTGGTTTTCTTTGGAGCAGGTGAGGAGTAGTATTTCCAATACATTCATTGTCCCTCTGTTTCAGAAATAAATTGATGAAACCAACACTTATCCTGGGTGAGAACACTTTCAAAGAAACCAGCTGTATCTTCCTCAAATAAAGTTAGATCTTACAGTAATGTATTCACCCTGTTACGCTTTTGATTTGATAGCTGAAGGCACAGCATGCCCAAGCAAAAATGTTGGTCTAACCACATTCGTTGTACAGAATTTCCTCAGTTCTTTCACGGGATATTTCAGTATCATTAGCTATGTGTTTTATATCAAACTACCTGTCATTCATCACTATGTAGTGAAACTTATCAATGTTTTCCTTGGCGGCGACAGTTTCCAGCCGTTCAGATTTTGGGTCACAATGAATATTCTCTTTCTCGTCTCATTTCCGCCGTTTTCTAAAGCAGTCAGTACTAGTTAGTTATTAATATTTTCTTTTAACAATCAGATTTATGTTTACCGGGAAATAAACAATAAACGTTGATAATAAAAAGAGTTCAAAAATTTGCACACTGCAAGATTTCACAGCAAAACAACAGTCCTTCATAGTATGTCTATAAATATTTCATCCCATCTTCCTAGTTGATAGTGCTATTGAATGTCTTCGAGTTATTACAGTTTCTATTATTAAGTAATTTACATCGCTTGCTGTGCTTTGTGGTGCAATAGATATCAGCTAGGAAAGAGAAATTGAAGAGGCGTGTTCGAATTACATTTAAATTCATTGCATTAAGTTATACACAAATTCGTTGCACTAAGTTATACGCAAATACACTTGGGAAGGGTATTGACCCGTTACTTCTCCCTCCAGCTGTGCTTAAAAGTACGCATGATTGAGTTCTTCAGACTTCGTTAGTAATAAGTCTACCGCAAAAACAATTGTAGAACTACTGCAAGAAAATCTTGTGTCCAGTCAGTCATGTCTCTTCCGAGGTATGATCGCCCAAGCACGTATCACATAATCACATATAGAAAATAATTGACTGATGCTACTAATGAATCCACGAGATCTGTTGAAGAAACTGTTAATCACAACTGATCTGAAAAAATGGTTGTCCTGACTTTTATATAAAAAGTGAATTTAAATCTTAGGTTTTCGACTTTTTTCTGTTTACTTAAATCGAGAGTCTTTATAAAAGATAAATCTTTCAAAGTCCCTTGAAGTTCAGCAGAAACAGAAAACCACAGAATTATTCTACTTTTGTCCTTTTTTCATTTGGAAATAAATAGCATTAAAATTTAAAAAGACAGGACATATATTGACATATGGCATTTTTCCACCCCAATCTTGGACTTAAATCAAGTTTTTACAAATAAGAAGTTCTATTCAGCGATCAACTTTCACCCAGTATGGTTAGAAATCTTTCAGAAAATGTGTTTAATTTATTCCCATTATTTAAATGCAGACGATTATCCTTATCTTTGATTTTGTTGTCGATCTTTATCAGTTGCATGTCAATCCGGGTAACATACAATGAAATTTCAAACTAAACATTTAATTAATCTACGATGGTAAAATGTTCTCTTTCTCCTTGCTCACGTTTACTTCTTAATTTGGCAATTCTCGGTTACTTCTCGCCACATTTCAACTGAGTCTGTGTACACACAGACCTATCAATGGATTTAAAATACAATTACTATGTGATTTCATTCAGCAACTATGTTTAAATTCTTCTTCTTCTTCTATGTGCCCTGTCCCTTCAGGACGTAGGCGATCATGGATCTCCACGTCTCCCTATCCCTTGTGGCTCTTAGTAGGTTTGTTCCTGTTTCTCCTGGCAACCCCCGTTCCGTCATCCACCTGCAAATATGTTATCCGCTGCCTTCCTCTGTCTCTCCTTCCTTCTATCTGTCCAGTCAGTATCAGGTTCTCCAGGCTCTCCTTCCTCATTGCATGTCACAGGAACTTCAATTGTCTCTTCCTGGTGCTCAGCATCAATTTCCTTTTTGTTCCCATTCTTTCTAACACTTCGTCGTTGCTTGTCCACGATATCCGTAGCATCCTTCTGTAGAACCACATTTCGGCCGCTTCCAGTTTTGTCCTCATTTTCGATGATATTGTCCAGCATTCACAGCCGTATTGAAGAACTGACATCACGTAGCAGTCTAGCACTCTTTTCTTCGTTTCTATTGAGATTTTCCTGAGTTAGTATTTTGCTCATCTTCTGGAACGCGTCCTTTGCCATGCCAATTCGCCTTCGGATAGGTAGTTGAAATTAGCATTTTTGGTTTGTGTATTTGTTCAGAGTAATTACAAGTTTGGTTCCTGTCTCGAGCAATGTATACTTGTACACAGTGAAATCGATACGATAACTGAGAATTACTAAATTAGATTAAATAAAAAGTTCAGTTTAAAATTCCTTGTAAGTTAGTCAGATAGACATATAACTGATGACGGCGGAGGCACAATGGTCTAAAAGTTGTGATAAAACGAAAACGATGTAGACACTAGTGCGCATGTCAATAATTAAAATAAAGTAAGAGGTATATTACAACTTCATGATCCTTGATTAGGAAGCCTGTGAAGAACATGGGTTCACAGTGTCATATTCATTTTTTATGAAGCCTCGCGAGAGATCTCCGAGAAAACTAACAAAATTACACACAAAATTTATGTTCCAAATATTTCCATTTTGTTGCATTAAATTCTCAACTACGAATTATTTTATGTACAGAATCCGATGCATGAACTCTCGTTTCAATCACACAAAAATGAAAATAATAAGGACATCTCCCTTTAACAAATATATTTACCAAAATTAAACAAACTAATCTTAAATGTAAAAAGTAAATTTTCAATGCAGCCACAATCATTAATTTCAGTTCATCTTTTGTGTTACAAGGAGATTTATTGGTCTCACGCTAAAACTGCGCCTTACATTGAATCATCAATGAGGTTACAGCTTTTGCATTTTCGTGGCCAGATGTAAAGGAGGGTGTAGTCGGAGAAACTATCTGATAGCTATTCCCGTGCGTGTGGCAGGGCAACGTCCTGCTGCCAAACATAAGGTCTTCCAGCAACTACATTCTTGCCCCAGGGCTGCACTAGTGAATCAAAGCAATTGATAGAGGTCTCTGTGTTGAATTTGACGCCCTAGAGGAAAATGAATGGAATGATAACGTAACCATCACTAGAAATCACTCCAAACAACCTGATGCCAACTGGATGTATCATGCAACATTTCCCCAATCCCATGCATTAGTCTCAGATTGACTGCTGAACAGAGGTTGGTTTTTTTCTTTTAATACATTTTATTTTACATATATATATCTTCTTATCTTTTCAAAAATAGTCTGATTTTTCAAAAAAACACTTTTTGTGACGTTATTTTCTCAAATATTAACCGTTATTTATTTTTTATTTTTTTATTTTTCATTTCTTTTCTCATTTTGATATAGGCTGACTGTTGCTGAGGAGGCGTGAAATCTCTCTTAGGCATTTCATGTTGAAATGTGTATTCAACATTTTTGAATTTTGAAAATTTATTTTAATTTTTACTGGCTCTGTAATTTTAATTACATTGAGCTCTCCCCCTGTATCATTTTTAATATTAAAATTTTTAATATTAATTAGGATCAGGTTCTTGGAATTTAACTTTCTACTTTTCCGTTTCGGATTAAAGTAATTTAATAAAATAATATATATATATATATACTCTTTTAAGAAATGCTATATTCATGAGATAATCTTATCGATAACAAGCATAGAACATATATACAGTGTGTTGCAGAAAAACATTTGTCAAGAAAACGATATAAGCAATAAAACAAAAGTTGTATATTTAGAGACCCGACAGTTTATTTAGCAACAGTTAGGGTTACTTGCTATATTATTTTTTAAATGTAACCGCCGCCGGCTACGACGACCATCTCAAAACGGGTGCGAAATTAGTCACACACTTTGGTGATCATGTCCTTGTCCATAGCGGCGAACACCTCCACGATGGCAGCTTTCAGAAAGTCGACCGTGTTGTGAGTGTACTTTTTTGTCTTTTCCCAAAAAGAGATATTCAAGTGTGTTGTAATCGGGTGAGAATGGCGGCCACAACTCGTGAGACCGGTGGTGATGAACATTGTTGAACAGCTACCCCACGGGTCGTCTTGGCATTGTGTGCAAAAGCGGTATCCTGCTTGAAGACATAGAGACATCTAAGGGCGACCTCGTCTATCCAGGGCATCACCATGCTCCTCAGCACCTCCGGTAGATCTCAGCGGTGACTCTCCACCCTGTTAAAAGAAGTACGGATGCATGACGTCCCTCTCGCTGGAGATGACACTAAGGACCATGACGGAGGAAGGAAACTTTGTATGCTTCACGACGGGAACCTCATCAATGTCTTTGCAGATCGAACCTCTCGTTCTGCCTGTTGCTCGTCTGGCCCAGAGAAGAAACTCAGCATTCTTTCATAACAATGTAATTTTTGTTTATTTATTCATTTTAATTATTTTTATTGATTTTTGTGTGTGTGCTTTTTTTTTTCAAATTTTAATGCATATCACATTTTAGAACATACCATTTCCAACCAACATAAAAACTTAAAGACAAGTTCTATACAGTGCCAAACACCCGAGAATGTTCAGGCGAATCTAAAAATAAATAAAAAATAGAATTGCTGTGTCCACAAACTGAATTACACAAAGAAATTAAAATATGCGTAACATAAATTTTATCCAAAATAAAGGATGAGTTTCAGAAAATTAAAGGTGTTTACTGAACAATATGTACAAAAGAATTGTTTAAATTGGTCCGTTGAATGAGCCTTGCGAAGCACACTATTTCTGTTCTATTACCATGTCTTGTACTGGTTCACTGTATGACACATGACAGATGATGCTAATCGTAGGCTTTTAGGGGGATATAAGATTTCCCTCTTTGCATTCGGTTGTCTCCTATAAGAAGTCTATCCACTCTTTGCTAGCAGTCACCAAGTTGATTTGCATTCTGTGTTTCCTTCTCATAAACTGGTTGCCAACCAAATCTATATGTAGGCTCTTGCTTGTGATGCAATTTATCCATAGCTGGTGGAAAGAAGATGGATTTATACCTCTCTCAAATATATTTTCGCGTTAGTAAATGTAACGAAGGACTGAAATTCGAATTCGTATCTCCGATTTATTATTACAGATGTTTCTATTCCCAAACGTTCTTCCATCTAGATACTAATAGTGATCGAAGACATATCCGATATAAATACATAATATTTGTACATCTAATAATCTATTTGTTGTAATACCTAGAGTTGAAAAACAAAATAAAAAAACAACTTAAAAAAAATGTACGTCTATTTCAGATACTGGAGTCCACTAAAATTTGCCTTTCATGTAAATAAAAACGTCAGATTAAAAGATAAATCCATTAATATTTTTGGACTGATCTGTTTCTGTTTTGGTAACGAAACTAAGCAAACATGGAATTTCGAAGAAAATCTAAACATTAAATTTATATGAAAAGTAAAACTCATCATTTATTTTATTTTATTTGAGAGAAAAAAAGAACCCAGATAGATTGTTTGTTTTCTCTAGCCCAGCCATCGAATGCGTAGGAACATAATAAGAATTTCTGCTATGAAATGAAACGCAGGCTGGAATAATGCAGGAAGATTCAATGAGTTGTTCTAAAATATCTCGAGTGCCCAACACGAAATATGTGAGACATACAATTTCAAATAAAAACTGGGATTTTATTTCAAATACGGGTAACCACTAACAAATAATAAATATATAAAACTATAAATTATATTTATTAAAGTATGTTATTCAATAATTAGATTATATTTAAACGATGAACTTGACCTCACTAAATAAATATCAATACCTGAAACAATATGTTGTTAATAAAATTTTAGTATTTCATAAGTTTTAAATTAAAATAGAGTATACTGAATATTTCCGTATATATAATACAAAATTCTAAATTTCAATATTTTGATTAAAATAAAAGAAGCAAATAATTAATTGAAGTATTACTTAATGTTCTTTATGTCTTGTTATTTCAATTGATCATGGCTCTCTACACGTTTCATTCTTTTTATTATGTGTAGTTGTGCTATAAATTCTTAGGAAATAGGATGGATTGTTTTCCACGGCGTTCTCCACTGATGGAATTCCGAATAGTTTTATAATTGTGATTTTCTAAACATAGCTTAGATGTGGCACAAGTTCAAAATAATGGGGCACTCAGTGAAGATCAAACTCACATCTCTATCGTAAGGATTTTAGCAAGCCAAGCTTACAATCCATTACACCACGTCGAGGAGTTTTACATTGAGAGAAACTCCAATCTGTTGTGATATTTACTTCATAGGTCTGACAGTAAAAGTTTGGGAATATCACTTGCTCTAAGATTAGATGTGCGACTGATGTAAGGGCTCTGAATTGTTAATTGGAGAGTCAAGTTCTAATAACCACTGGGATCATTATATTTATTTACTTGCAAATATGTTTTGGGAAAAGGAATTATTCACTTTTTCTCCCTCCCAGCTATGGATTAATCAGTAAGAATTGTATTGCTAAATAATTACCTCTCCGAAGAAAATATCTTCCAAACAAAAATTATATTCTAGCTTTAAATAACCTGAAAGGATTTGATAAACCGAAAAAAAAGTATCACTCACTCTACCAATCGGACAGTAAATATAGCTTTATACCTCTTTTTAGGGATAAACTTAAAAAATAACATAAAAAAGAGACAGTGACGTAAACTAATTCAATATTTAAAATTTAGTAATATTCAACAATATGCATATTTAAAAGTAAGTATGATTTTTCGTAATACATGTTTTAAATATTTCAGAAAATCGTTTACAGCGCCAGATAAAATAAAATTATATAAAAATATTTTTCATATAATAAACACAAATGAAAAATATTTATATCTTCTGTTCCACTATCTCCTTCTATATTTGCGGCAAATTCAGAGCATCATTTACCACGGAATACACATTCTACTGTTGTCGTCAATCCCATAAAAAATAAAAACAAAACTCATTCGAAAATCTAATAGCGGCCGCATGCGGCAAGCAAATGAACAACTATCAGCATTGGCGAAATTATTTGGCACCCCCGATGTGTAGCTGGGTAAGAATACCATGAGTAGTGACTTCAATACTCACTGTTTGTTCATTCACAAACAAAAAACTGCTTGTGATATAAAGTCAACATGCCAAGTGATTTGGCTAGTCACCAAAGAAAAAACATGCGCCCAGGGGTTATGCTTGAGGAATATGATGCTATTTCTTTACAATAATATATTACGGTTTACATGGATTGTTTTAGCAATTAATTCATTTTGAGCAGAAGATATTTGCATCAATTAGTTGAATTGCCTCATGTTTTAGAACACCCATCGAATTAATCCATGTTAAAAAAATGAACCACTGTAAAATTTAATTTAGAGTATAACATATACAATATGTATTAAAATCTAATTAAATAAATAAATTTTAATAGAAACACATAAAAGCATATATATATATATATATATATATTGGTGTAATATAATTTTTATGTAGTCACTGGCACGTACTCATAGACATTAAAACGCACGCACACAAACACACACACACACACACATATATGTATGTATGTTTGTTTATAGTATGAACATGAGGTTAAGCTTACATATGTGTGTGTGTATGTGTGTATGTGCGGAGTGATAAATATGTATGCATTGACACATGTATTCAAGTATGTATACGTATCGAAAAAAGCGCTTCAAATATAGATAGAAATTTAAAAGAAAAAAAGCCGGAAGACATTCTAAAGTATAGATACTGGGCTGTCATAGAAGATGTATTGAATCCATGGTGCAATTGATAAAGTGTCGTCTAAATGAAGCCAAAATCTGAACTCGTTTTAACAGATGTATTTACCAAAATTACGCAAAAGTATTTATAAATACTAAAAAGTAAATTTATTCAATAAAGTCGCCTATTGGCTTCAAAAACGGCCTCCAAACGACTTCGCAATCTCTTGCATCTTCTTTGGATGGCCTGCTTTTTTATTTGGGTAAATGCTGCCATAATCCTTACTTTCAGTTCACCTTTGACGTTTGCTGAGCTATCGCTAAACTACATCCGACACATAATAATCAAAGGGTTGCAATCTTGAAAGTTAAGTGGCCAGATGCAAAGTTGATATAATCGAGGAAATTGTCTGACTGGCATGACTAGGTACCCCTGCTTCTGTAGCATGATGCAGAATACTGTTGCTTGACATAGAGACTTCTAGGAGCAAACTTATTAAGCCAGGAGAGAACTATAGCCTCATGACATTTAATATAGGCATCCACATGGAGTCTGAGGCCATGTGAGAAGATGAATGGAGGTATAAAATCGCCATCACTAGTGATCACCTAGAACATTAGAATATTAGCTGAATGTATTATCCAACACATTCGAAATCCTCTGCACTGTCCTCAGATAGACACACAAAAACACTTACATGTTTACATTGGAGCATCCGGTGCGAATGCTACGTTGTACAGTATGTCGTTTCAAAACTTCTCGCTGATTGAATTGCTCCTTTGTACTTAGAGACGGTTCCCAACTGACCCCACTCTACTGTGCAGTCTGCAACAAGAGAAACAGACAATGCACTTGCGCAAAATTAAGATTATAAAATGGTCAAAATTTACGATATATATATATATATAATCGTATATATATATATATATATATATATATATATATATACGATTAATATGGAGAAGTTTGTCACTTAATTGAATAGTCGTACTGACTTGGGAGTTTAATGAAGTCACCATTGTGATGACCTCATTCATCAGGGATTTTTCTATCTGCCCCGATGAGTGAAGCCATCAGAATGGATACTTCACTGAACTTCGTCGTCGGCATGACTGTGCTCAGTTAAGTGACATAAGTTATTCATATTAATCCTATTAACACTCCATCTCTATGTAGATATCGAGCACTTTAAGACAAAAACTTATATGCGAAATATATGTAAACTACTGAATTTAACTATAATATATATATATATATATATATATATATATATGTGTGTGCGTGTGTGTGTGTGTGTGTGTGTGTGTGTGTGTGTGTGTGCGTGTGTATCTCTGTGTGTGTGTGTGCGTGCGTGTGGTTAGCCATCGGATATGTTAAGTGACATGTCTGGTGGAATATTGCGCATTTTAACATTTATATACTTCTTTCTTCCTGATCTTTGTATAAGTGCCCGCATCTCTCTATCCCACAAATCGATAAATTTTCGTCTTCTCCATTATATTTAGCCCTAGTCAAACAGATACATTTAATACTTCGGTAGAGGTTACTGTTCTTCTTTTTCTATTTTGACTCCACTGATTTTTTATGCTTTGCACGAGCAGCAATCATACAACATCTATTCGGAAACATTCTCCCAGTGGCAGAAGTACTGGCCCGCTTATTGTCTGATATTTGAGAAAGTTCCTTCACTTTCCATAGAATGGCCCAATGCGTCGCTAAATATTGGCCTTGCATTTCACGACCATCTTGGATTTATTCATTGCAATTCTAAGCATCTTTGATCAATTTACATATATATTTTTTTTTACCTTATCATTCTCCCAACACTCTGGGGTATTCACTGCTACGGAACAATGATCGAAGGCGAATCAAGTTTAGTGATTGGGATACATTGTTACAATCGGGAGAAAAGAGTCTGAATCAGAACTGAGTGGAAATAATAGGAAAGAGAAAGAAATGGATAATGTGTGAAGAGAACTCAGAAGAATTTCAAATAGAAATGAAGAAAAATTCAAGTGAAGAATCGAAAGAGAAAAATAAAAACGAGCGAAAAAATATAGTAGAAAAAAAAGTAAAAAGCAAGATGATTTTTAAAATTTCGGAGAACGAAATTTAGCGAAAGAAGAGATAATAATAAAATACGCTTACGGAAGTAATCATGATAATGACGGAATTAATCAAAACTTGACACTAAGCGGAAGAACAGGAATATTCAACAAAGAAATTGAATGGAAAGAATAGCCAGTGGTGAAGATAAAATTATATAAGCTCAAAAATGTAGCTGGGAATAAAAGAAAGAAACAAATGAAAATATCTTATTGTGTGTTCTGCATAAGAATTAAGAAACGCCATATAAAGTACATGATAGATAGATAGATAGATAGATAGATAGATAGATAGATAGATATGAGTAGAATGAGATAGATAGATAGATAGATAGATAGATAGATAGATAGATAGGAGTAGAATAGGATAGATAGATAGATAGATAGATAGATAGATAGATAGATAGATAGATAGATAGATATGAGTAGACTGAGATAGATAGATAGATAGATAAATAGATAGATAGATAGATAGATAGATAGATAGCCATGAGTAGACTGAGATAGATAGATAGATAGATAGCCATGAGTAGACTGAGATAGATAGATAGATAGATAGATAGATAGATAGATAGATAGATAGATAGATATGAGTAGATAGATAGATAGATAGATAGATAGATAGATAGATAGATAGATAGATATGAGTAGACTGGGATGATAGATAGATAGATAGATAGATAGATAGATAGATAGATAGATAGATAGATAGAGTAGATGAGATAGATAGATAGATAGATAGATAGATAGATAGATAGATAGATAGATTCAGACAAAGATACAGAGGATGGGAGTTGAAGGCATAGAGATAAAGTAATAAATGTAATCGTAGTATTAAACCGGATATACTTTGTGGGGCAAAGGATATCGGTTGAAACTGATAAATTAAAGATCTGCGCTTCAAATTCCAGTTGAATTCACTTACGTGCAAATACTCCTTGGAAAGGTATTAATCCGTCGCGTCTTTCTGAACCTACGGGTTAAATAGAAGAAGAGACTGTAGATTCTATGGATTCTATAGCCTTGGTTGGCAAAGAACTACCGTAGAAATAATGTCAACCTACTGCGTAAACATACTCCAGTCAGTCTTATCTCTTTCGAGATAAGATCGCCCACTTGTGGATCACTATATGGCAGTTAACTGACTGATTTACTGGAGAAAAAATTTATATTAATGTTCCATCAATAAAAAGTTTGAGCGTAATACAAGTTAGAATCCATATGGTGTGTGACATGAATGAAGCAGACGTCGTAGGATGATCCGGTTATTGAGAAATGGCAGACAGATAAAAGGACGTTAAAGAGAAAGAAATTCACTGATGAATAAATAAAATGAAAATGAATATATCTGCAATTAAAATTGTTGAATGTAAATAACAAAATGCAATGAACGAAAATTGCGAAACATTTGTAAAAATAATTTTAAAAGTAGAAGATAATAGCATAAGATAATAACATAAATGCGAAGAAGAATTGGATAATAACCCCAAACCCCTAAAATAACTTGTGAGACAAAAAGAGTATAAAAGCACCAACAACTAGAGAGAAAAAAAAAGAAAAAAAAAACTCATTAAGGGAACGAAAGAAAATGACAATCAGAGCAAGAAGTGTAGTTTTAGTTGTCGTCGTAGCATAATTAGCAATACTAATAGTCGTAAGCATCCATGTATTTCGCATGATAATTGTAGCTCCTTTTGCTCAAACATTCAGTCGTTTTTTGCGATCGGTGTCTTGAGCGTCTTGTCACTCTTCTGCAGGTGTAACAGACGGAGCTGGAAAGTGAAATGAATGTCTGACATTGCTCTAATTGCTTTTTCGTTGTCTTCTGATCTCTAAATGTTGGTTTCACCTTTTACCTGCCTGTTTGAGTCGGCTTTGAAAGACATGGTGCCAGACGCTGTGGTTGTCAGCTAGCTGTCCCCAGCTACCTGTGAGTTTTGGATCTCTCTGTCAAACGTCTTTGAAACGCAGAGTAGGCCGTATAATGGACGGAAAGCGAAAAATACTTTTAAAAATACTATGAAATGACTTGAAACGAAATAACTACAAAGCACCCACCTATGCAAGATGGATAGGCAGATGTAATAAATAGACTTCCATAGATAAATAACTAGATAGATCTGAATAGTCTGAGTTAGAGCTACTGTGAAGAATGAATATAAATAAGAATAAAGTAAAAGGGAAGAAATACTCAATTATAAGAAACCTAACGAGGAAGACAGAAAATAAATTATATTTTATGAGATAATGCAAAGAAATGGATAAAATGTATAATAAATTAATACGAAAAATCTAAAAATGTGGAAAGAACAAGAGAAATTTAAACAGGATAAGACCAAAGTACTTCAAGAAACACTGGAAAAATAGTAAATATTAAAAATTCACCGAATAACAAAGAAAAAAGATCGACTTATGAGATTATGTCTGAAACGATGAGGATGAGCCAGAAAAAAACCATGTGTTTTTTCATTCGATAATGGTTTGGTGGAAGAAATAGAAAACCTCGGCACTTTCGCGTTAATACAAATTGGTTGAATGAAATTAAAAAATGGAATCAGGTAAATAATCTATTAGATTATATTTTCTTAAAACTACCATTTTAAGCAAGTAAAAATTACTAAGTTTGCAAATTTTCTTCTATTTTGGTTTGTATTAATATATTCTTCAAATATTTTACTGGTGGTCAGATCTTTGTAGCTAAGCACAAAGAAAGTTTTCCAAATAGTATTATTATAATAACGTAAATATATATATTTTAAAATATGTATCTCAATGAAAATGTCTTTCTAGTAGCATGTAAGAGAACTTCTATGGCAACTCAAATTGTGCTTGTTCCCAGGAAAATGTATAAAAAATAATACAGAAATTGATCTCAGAATTAAAAAAAAACAAGTTGCAATAAATTTTATAAAAGGGAAAATATTATCTACTCAGAACATTTCGCAAACATCACAGCGTTTTTATTTCAGTGGATAAAATCCATGATGTTACATAAAGAAATAAGTGTAATATGAACAGGAAAAACCCAGTAACTGCCGAAAATAAATAAAGAATATTGTTTCAGTGGAGAAGCAGAACATTCATCACCCGATGCAGGCAGTAATATTTCACTATATACATTTTGTCGGTAATCAATGCAATCAACAAATGTCTGTATTTCGTCCCATTGAGATTATTGGCAATTTTTAGTGGGCATGTTCCGCATTTGGAGCGTGGTTTATTCTCACAATATTTCTTGATTTACAAAGCTTATAACTTTATCCTGTAAGTTATTTTGTATTTCCCTAGATAATATAAAGCAAATACTTATCTCTTTCGGTTGTATTTTATCCACTGATAATAACACTCTGCTTGTCCACTGATTGCTTCCGATATGAAAGGCAGTATGAATGGACGCATGTATTCTGGGCGGTTGAACACGTAGAGAGCGAGGCTTCAGTAAACGAAGAAAAGCAATAGTAATAGCTTGCAATGCTATTGAATTTCAGACATGATCAGGTTCAACAGTGTTCTTATCAGGCCATATGTGTTTGTGCAAAAACCAATTGAAAACAGTTGACCGGAATCATAACGGGCTAGAAAGACCGAGTCCCCTTGAAGGGGCTACAAAGATGAAAGCGTAATAGGAGGCAGGGGACAATAGCGAAGGAACTATTCAATTACGGTGGGGAAAAGCATTTTATTGCTTTTTTTTGTGGTTTGTTAACATTAGGTTTATGAACAGTTGCTTTTTCCCTCAATTACATTTTTTTTCATTTCTTTTCCAAATTCAAGGGAGATAATTGCTGCCGTTTGGTAAATGCAATTTACAGCTTAGGACTTTACACTGTGACATGAAAATATGTACTTTCCTTCTATAGATTTCTCTAAAACAGATTTTGTTTGACCTTTGAATCAACACATTTTGCGGCCTAACGCTTACATGTATAACCACGTCAATATATCGTTCATATATATATAATTTATCACGTGAATCTAAATTACTTTCGGACATTATATATATATATATATATATATATATATATATATATATATATATATATATGCATCCATTTATTCATTTTCATCGGAATCTATCTATCTATCTATCTATCTATCTATCTATCTATCTATGTTGGAGAGTCATTAAACGCTCAGTAGGATATATTTCGTCATATCATGAACCATTTCGCGTGGTAATGTTACGCACCGCTTATTCAATAATGAATTGGAGCACTCTAGCTATTGGGCCTGTTTCTACGCGCTAAAAAGCCTGCCTTCTCCTACTGGACGCTCGTGGCCTAGGGGTAGAATCGTCGACTGACGCCAAATCGGTCGGGTTTTAATCCTGGGTTAGAAAGCGACCGGAATCTAAACCGTACTGATGAGCTGTAATACAGCGAAACAGATCTGTCTGCGGATGACTATGAAATATATATATATTCTCTCTCTCTCTCTCTCTCTCTCTCTCTCTCTCTCTCTTTTGATATCTAACACTTTTCTAAAAAAATGATGCTTGTCTAAATTGCTTTCTACCAGTAAAGTACTAAATAAATATCAATCTTTACACTAAGCATCATGACCCGACACACACACACACACACACACACACACACACACATATATATATATATATATATATATATATATATATATATATATATATATATATATATTACAAGGTGAAATGCCTCTGGATATGATGAGATAAATTCAACTGACAGTTTACCGACATTCTGATATAGATAGATAGATAGATAGATAGATAGATAGATAGATAGACATATATATATATATGTATATATATATATATATATATATATATATATATATATATATATACAGTTAATAATTGGTTAATAATTAGATTCCACAGTTGAATATTTTTTTAAATGTGCCAAATACGAAATACAGCCTGATGATGGTGTGTCAAAGACCGGATCTTTAAAGCTATTAAGTTGCAGAATGCTATAATAAAAATAAAAATAAAAATAAAAATAATAATATTAACTATATATATAATTCTAAAAGCTTTTTCTGAACCATGTATATTTTCTTTTCCTTTTCACATCCCTAACACAACTAATCTTGAACTATATGTAATAACATTATTTTAATGTTGAAATTATTAAAATATATAAGTAATGGGTTGAAACCGATCATATAACATTAGTTACAGTTCATTTTAGCAGAGATAAATTCGTAGATGTAATAAGTGAAAGGATATTTGACTTGATACCCTCACTGCATAAAAGTGTCGAAATCTTAAACTTAGAAAAAACAAATCAATTAAAGAATATTACTGAAAATTATAGTTTTCGTTAAGGAATATTGCTAAAAACTATAGCTTTCGTTAAGTAATATTGCTAAAAACTATAGTTTTCGTTAAAGAATATTACTAAAAATGGTAGATTTCGTTAAGGAATATTACTACAATCTATTGATTTCTCTAAGAAATATTGCTAAAATCTATAGGTTTCTTTCAGAAATATTGCTAAAACTATAGATTTTTTTAAGTGATATTGCTAAAAGCTATAGTTTTTGTTAAGGAATATTGCTAAAAATTATAGATTTCGTGAAGGAATATTGATAAAAACTATAGTTTTCGTTTCCAATAAGAATTTCTGATTTTCTAATTGCCAAGCCATTTTGCGTCTATTTTCTTTTTTTCATACTGACACCCGAAATAATTCAAAGTGCGATAGTTTTTGCAGTTTTATTTATTTGCACTCTTTTGCTTTAGCTAATTTGTTCCTGGGAACCATTTGCCTTAAACGTCCCTACATCAGTAGCATACAATATTTTTATTAAAATTATTAATTCACATTATAAATATCTCGAGCCACCAGTTAAAATTATTTACTGCGAAAAGGATCATAATCTTCAAGCGGAACAAATTTGCTTTTCAACATCTCATAAAAAATAGTTTGTTTGATCGAAGAACCGAGGTAATTACATGAGAAATGAATCTTTCTAACTGGAGAGAAGCTATTGAGAATTAAATAGTCAATGTTCAATAACTATTTAACCTGATTGCAAAATACATGAAAGTCACACACACACACACACACACACACACACACACACACACACATATATATATATATATATATATATATATATATATATATATATATGTCAGCAAAGAACATGAAATGCTTCTATGTAGAAAATCTCTATATAGGTACATGTACCATTTCTGGAACTAAATGGAATTTTGATAGGTTGATTTTTGATTGATTAATTTTTACCTTTTATCTAAATGTTCAGATTTTAAGGCCAGAAAATATTTTGGATTATTAGAATTAACTGGTGACCAAATTGATTTACTGACAAGCGTCGTGTTAATTAACCCATAAGAAGGAGAAAAGTAGTAGGTTTTTATATTTCTCAAGGATATTTGCGAGTAAGTGAATAATATGTACCCCGATTGGAAACTAAGAGAGCCAACTTCGAGCTAATTCTGAGGTGTTATCTATTACACCACCTGCCCATCTAAGGGTAAAGAACCTGATATTCCCAAGTTTGATTAGATATTGGGTCGGAATTGTTGATCTAATCCTTGTTGAGTTCGCTGTCTTAACTTACGAGGAATCATTTTTGGTTACACATATCTATGAACTAATTAGCGAGACATATCTGTAAAACATTACTATTTAAAAAAATCTCACGATCTATAAATATTTTTGTCATTAAATAACTTACAAATAGTAGATAATCATTAGATAATGAATCTAGCAATCAAAAAACATTAAACAAAACACCCAATTCTAACATTACTCAACATTCAATTAAATATTCAAATATAACATATAAAACTGATATGTTTTTTGTGAAGAGAGGCATACATTTTATCAACCAATAACTTTGAAAAAATCCAGTAAATAATAAGCAAAACTATTATAAGAAAGGTGTCTTTTGTTTTGAACCTATTGACATTTTTTTAAGTAAAAACTTATAAAACTATTGTCACATTACTATTGATATACATTTTGAATTTTGAGTTAGATCCGCACAGCAATTCTTTAACGTTATACAAGGAAAAGGTAATAAAAGAAACTATGACGTAACTAAATTTTAATTATTAATTCAACTGCGTTCGCTACTTTTTTATGCGGTTAAAACAAAGGCAAAATATATTAGATTTTTCTATGGGGCTTCTACACTTTGATCAACAAGAAATTCTCTAATTGTTGTAGGTACAATATGTCAATGTGCTTTATCTAATAAATGAACATGATAAATTTAAAATTTTTAGTTCACTTTAGTGTGTTTGTATGGCAAAATATTGTAATCACAAAAAAATAAAATAGATATATCCTTCCTCTTTTTTTTAAAAGAATATGATTATGAAAATAAATACAACAGTGGTAAATTGAATTTTCTATTCTATATATGTGTCTATAGAATTTTCTATTCTATATATGTGTCTCTAGAATCCCCAATATTCGTGACGTAAATATATAAAGTTCTAATTTCAGAAAAGGTATGCTACTAAGACCTGACAAGAAAATCTAAGCAAATTTCATCAGGTTAGGTTTTGAACTATGGCTTAAATAGACTTTCTATTTGCAGTTTACTCTCTTATTCTAGGCAAGTGAATATCAATATCTGAGGTGTTAATCAGGAAATGTTTGTTTGATATGAAATGACCAGTCCACTGCACACGCGCAAATACACACATACATATATATCGCACAACTGAGTGGTAGTGGTTATGAAAAATAACAAACATTTATACCTATAATTAATAGACATGTTTTTTTAACTGGGATGAAATGTCTGTGTTTCATGCACGAGCAACTGATGATTGCATCATGTCAGTAATTCCGTGTTAACCTACCGGCAGTGAATAAACACACACACACACACACACACACACACACACACACACACACACACACACACACACACACACACACACACACACACATCCCTGTGCAAATTAACTGAAACAAAACGAATAAAGTTTTTCTTGGATCTTTCATACTTTCCTTAATCACGTATACGTCGTCCCTTGGCCTTGTTTTTTCTCTTCCGACCTTTATGTTCTGGACTAATTGATCCAGTTTTTTCTTCACCTGGATGACACGATTGACAATTGAAAGGCTGATAATAAAAATATCTGCGATCACTTTATAAAGCTTGTCAGTGTATTCGTGCAGCGTTGCAATATATTTAATCTGACATACATAAATGCATATTTACGTAAAATTAATTTTATTCTCGGCAAAATAAAATGTAATGTGAAAAAATACTATTTGCACATTGTAATAATAACTTATTAATAAAACTATGTGAATTACTGTCACAAAATATAATTTATATCAAACTCAGATATCTGATGAATATATATATATATATATATATATATATATATATATATATATATATATCTGTGTTTGTGTGTGCTTGTATTTGTGTGTGTATTTATGTATGTGCATCAGTGTGTACTCCTAAAGATGTGTGCGTTACTGTTACAAGATACATTTTACGTCAAACTCAGTTACCTAAAGCTGCATATATATTTGTGTGTGTGCATGTATGTGCGCATATGTGTGTATGTGTGTTTAAATATAGATTCCTTCAAAATAGCGAAATCATTCAACGAAAACTTTGAATGCCCTTGGTGCCTTTGTAATATAACAATGTTATTCACCTAATAAAAAAGTATTGAACGAACAAATTTGTTACTGTTGTATGATATTATTTTGGATCTTTGCCCATCTAATTTCTCAAAATTGGCAACAATATTTGAATATTTGAAAAAAAAAGTAAAAAAGCGAAGTCGACATTGATTCGGAATTACTCTCATTTTTTGAATACCTTGCTGAATTTATGTTACTTTGGCTTTATTTTTTTCCTTTTGTGGAAAATTTCTGATTTTTTTAACTTGCGTTTATCTTTCATTGTCAAAGACTTTTCCTTTTTTGTTATTTCATTTTCTATAGTTCCTTCCTTATTCAATCCTTCTTTCGATGCTTATCTGAATTTCTTTCTTAATTTCACTTCATATTTCGCAAATCTTTTGATTTTTGGTTTTTGAATTTAACCCAATCTTATTCCTAATCTTCAGTCTATGATATTTTCTTTTGATTACTTTTATTAACTTTTATTTTTCATTTCGTTTTTATTTCCATTTTTCTCCTTATATTCCATTTTAATTTATGTTTTAATCAATTTGTAATTTAATAATTACAGTATTTTAAAGCATTCTTTCTTTATTGTTTTCATTCCTTTTGTTTACAGAGACATTTCTTTCTTTTTATATTCATTTATTTCGTTTTGTCCTTCTGTCCTTTCTTTCTTTCTTTCTTCCTTCTTTTCTTCTTTCTTTCATTTCTTCCTTTTCTTTTTATCTACCATCGTGATTTCACTTTCTTTTGCCTTCTTTTGTTTTACCCTCAGTCTTTCTTTCCTCATGTCTATTTCTTTCTTTCTTTCTTTCTTTCTTTTGCGATAATGGCTCGTAAATTTTAATGCTTCCAAAACGAAGCTGCTATCTTTTAACCATTATAGACAATCGCTCATACTCCCCATTAGCATAGAACAGGATAGCCTCCCTGAGAGTAAAACAATACGCCTTCTTGGCCTCACACTCTCAGCCGATCTAAATTGGAATGACTAAATCGAATCCATTGCTAAATCCGCTGAAAAGAAGGTCGGTTCACTGAGCAGGGCCAGTTATTTTTTTCCGTGAGTCCATTCTGTACATATACAAATCTACTATTCGCCTGTTTATTGAATACTGCTGCCACATCTGGTCGGGTGCCCCTGCTATTCACCTCGGGGTTCTTCACAAAATAAAACGGAGAATCTGCAATGTGATCGATACCGACTTAGCAGCTCGGCTGCAATCGCTCTCTCACCGGCGTGACGTGACTTCCCTGTCGCTCTTCTATAAATACTTTCACAGCTTCTGCTTTAATGAACTTAGATCAATGGTGCTCCCTAGCTATGAATTTACAAGAGCTACTAGATTAGATAAAGTGTAACCGCAATTTCTACTCTAACAGATTATTTTAACGCACTTCACACCTGTGGAATTCCCTTCCATATACTTGCTTCCCCGATAGCTACAATCTCCAGAAATTTAAATATAAGGTCGAAGATATCTCCTAACACACTATCTCGCATCCATTCTCACAAGCTCTTTTTCCATCTACTCCATCCCAAATTCTCGGTATTCTCATCCGTCTATTACCCTCCTCTTGTTATTTCCTATAACTAGCCCCTCTTTCTCATCACTTCCTCCTATGTAACCCCTTGCACAGCATTGGAAGAAAAATGCCTGCTTGGAGTGAGATGATTAAAATATAAAATCACATCTTCATTGACTTACTCACCTTCTTTCATTATTTCTTTATTTTGCTTCCTTCCTCATATCCTTCTTTCTCTTTTATGTTACATCTTTATTTTATCTTGTTTTACTTATATTTTTTATTTTTCAATTAATTCATTCTTTTACATTTATTTTATTTTACTTATTTTTATTTTGAGTTTATTTTATTTTACATAATTTGCAGTTCATTCTTCGCTTCGTCTTTCACTTTACCAATGACTCTTCAACTGATTCACGTAACAAAACTCATCATCCGAATTCTGATGAACAGAGCGCGTAGCTGTATCTGACCTGAAACATAATAAGAACAGTATAGTTTCGTGAAGGACCGCTATATTTATGTTTAGATTGTTATCAGAAATGGCAATAAAAATGCAGGAGGACGTGTACCTGTGTTTCATCGACTGTACAACGGCATTCGACATAGTACGCTACAAAGACCTGATAGAGAAGCTTAGCAAACTAGACATAAATTTGGAAATACCTTAGTGTAATCAAGAACATTTACTGACAGCAAGCTGTCTGGATATGAAAAAAGTAAGTTCAGCACGTACACAAAGACAGAGAGGGGTGTAAGAAAGCATACTTGTTCTCACGAGATCTATTCACCCTATCCAGCGAGATCCTATGTGACACCACTAAATGTCATGCGAGGATTCATTTTTGGCGGTCGCAATCTGAATAATATAAGATACGCAGATGATACTGTGCTGATAGCAGATACAGGAAAGAAGCTACAAGACCATATAGGAAATAGTTAAAGAAAGTAGAAAGAAGGGATTATATATCAACTTTAAGTAAATTGAATGCATGGTAATCAGTAAAATGAGGAGCTGAAAATGTCAACCACTAGTTAGTATTACCACAGTCAAACAGATGCAGAAATGTTAATATCTGGGAAGTGTTCTAACAGAGGACGGAAGGTGCAACACGGAGATTTGATGGCAAATTGGCATGGCCAAGGATGCATTTCAAAAGCTGTGCAGAGTATTAAGAGACAGGAAAATTTCACTGAAAACAATTAAGTGAGTACTAGATTGTTATTTGGTGTCTATTCTTCACTATGATAATGAATATTGGACAATCTCATCAAAGATGAAGGAAAGACCTGAAGCAACTAAAATTTGGTTCTACAGAAGGATGCTGAAAATACCAGAGACGGAACACGCGAGCAATGACGAGGTTTTGGAGTTGATAGACACAAACAAACTGATAGTTAACATCAGGAAAAAAAGCTGACGTTGTTGCGACATGTAATGAGGAAAGAGGGCTTAAAAATACTTGATGCAAACATGACGGACAGAAAAAAAATGGGAAGCAAGGCACAGCATCTTTGATCGGAATGAGCAATTTGATGGTGGAGCGAGGATTTAGTGGAATAACAGGACGAATAAGTTGAGGAGGGGCGTGATCGGCTACGTCCTGAAGAGACACGTCACAAAGAAAAGAAGGTGATCCGCCCCCAAACAAGGCAGTAAAGTTGCTTAAACGCAAGAAGTGACGAATTGTGGAAGAATAAGGAACACAAACCTTGACAGTGAGAAGAATGAGAAAAAAAGTAATTATGAAAACAGTAGTTGTTGTGATGAAAATGACGAAAATTTACAGGAATTTTGAAAAAAGTATCAGAAAATGTTCACAAGCGTAGGGAAAAGTGCTCAATAAAATGGGGAACATTAAAACCTCGATAAAAGAGCTTAAAATATCTACCTGCTCATCGTTTGAAATTTTTGCATTTGTTGCAAAAAGTACATATTGTATATATGATGTGTCACAAGACAAGGAAGAGAGTCGGATTATTGTTTACCTGCTAGGTGGCATCAAATACTATAAGGGTTAATGTTTACAAAATTGTCATAGTCGTTTATTAACTTTACGATGCCTTAGTAAATGTGTGATATTTTTAGTCTAGATGAAGTAAGGAGTAAATGTATATTTGTTTGTTGTCACCTTGCATTAAGTAGGGTCTCACAAATATCTTATTAAACGTGTGGTCAAGTTTTTTATACTGGATATATTTTATTAAACTTTGAGATTTTGTGAATGTTGCAATTGGAATAAAAGTCAGGGACATTCTGGAATTTATTTTATTTGTTTCAGAGGTTAGAAGAGTGACTTTTTGTACTTGGAAGCCTAACTGATTAGTTTTTTTAGTATTGTAAGGGGATAATTTTTATTGATGTATCATCTAAATACTTGCCCTATGTGATTATCAGAATAACTATTTTGGGAAAAGATACAGTTTATGTGTAAAAGCTGGCTGTAGATTATTGATTTGTTTTCGATTTTTAGGGAACTAGGTTCAGTTTATAATGATGTGGAGATGTAGTTGTAGTATAGACGTTTAGGACATTCAAATATAGCATAGAAATGTCTGAATATTCCATTCTGAAGTGATGTTGTTTTAGAAATTGTTAATGCATTATTTGACGTTAAAGGAAGTGATGGTACCATATGACCATATCAAAATGTTATCCTCTTTTATCTGTAGTATTGGAAAGATTGTAGATGTTATTTACTTGACATATTTTGTTTCAGGGCATCCGTCAATATATGCACGTAGCGCTTGGGGTGGTTCTTATTTCCCATCCCTGTGCTTCTGACCCGTTGATTTTGAAAGTGTTATCGGTGAATATGAATTTTATTATGTAGCCGATATTTTGTATGATATATTCGTGAAATTCATTTATACGTATTAAATTTCGATTTCCCTCGTTGTGTGGGTTGTTGGAGTATGTCACATAACATCCACAATAAAAAAGAGTGAATCATTTGGTAATCTACTTATTTTAAACAGACTATACCACTGCTAACGTTAAATGGGTTCTTTTAGCATCTTCTTTTAAATACCAAAAAGAATGTCAAAAGTCCGAGTTAAAATACAATTAAAAAAACTCAAACATTTAATGTTTCATTAAATGAGAAAGACAAAGAAATTGTACATATCTGTACATTTTTTAACTCTTAGCGCTTTAGCAGTTTCCCCTGTGATTAAATTGTATTTTTGTTAAACGAGTAGTATTTTAGTAAATGAAGATTTGGGTGAATCGATATATGTGTTCTTGTGAACGAGTAAATCGCAATGGGACCCGATTTAGATTAATTTCGTTTAGGAAAGTCTATCCTCACACCATTTCCCCTGTTTGACCTTGTGCCAAAACTGCATTTCTAAGTACAATAACTAGACACCTACTAGGTTTAATTAGGATTTTATGTATAATTAATGACTAAAGTTATCGCAGTAACGATTTTTCAAACAACTACATTCTGATAAACTCCTTTTGTTTATCCTCATAAAGGAGAACTAGATAAAATGCAGAAAAAGATATATACTTCTTTGAATAGTTTTCGAATAAAAGTTTGGTACCCTTTTTTTGTATGACAAATGTTTGTAGTTTTTTTCGGGGTAACAGCAAAGAAATAATTAGATTAACCACAATAACCGAATATCTTCTTTATATGAGGTGAGAGGTCACAGTTTATTTCATTTATCGGCTGTTATTAGTCTAAATTATTCTACGTCGTTTTAATTCTGGACTGATGCGAATAGGATTCTTGTAAAACATGTTTGTTGACACAAAATATCAAATACAATGTCCTCCTTAAATAACCCTTAGGTAATCTTGAAATACGTTGCTCTGAATTTTGAGAAAAACAGTTTCATCGATTTTGGACAAAAACAAATGCTGCTTTTTAAACACTAATCAAAATGTACCATAAATAATTTTGAAATTCAAAAATTAAGTGTGAACCTATCGCAGCATCAGTTAATGACTAAAAGATTAATGCATGATCATGTAGGTTAAATTCCTTTTAAAAGTTTTATTTTGAGTACTATATTTTTTGACAATTATTAGAAAAAGTTGATTTTGTATATGTAAAAAAGTTGGTATTAGTACATGTGTTAAAAATGCAAGGAGAAATAATGAAAGATACCAAAAAGCGCCGGCAAAAAAAAAAAGATTGATAGGTTGACAGAAAAAAACACCACATTTTTTTCCTATTAATCTTTGGTCGTATGTAAGATTTATAAATCGAAGTTACTATTTATTGCTTCACTTATCAAACCCCAACATTTTTTTATTTCTTTTGTCAGTGTATTTGAATATTTCAGATGGCATTATACCAAAATTATTCTCTTTTGTCGACCTCAGTATGTTTCCTGTATTTAAGATATTTTTTGGGACTATACCAAATTTGGCTTAAGTTCTTCCATATAACCAGAGAAGAATAAACAAATTGTTTATATTTTGAAAGAAGCTATTCTAACGTTTTTACTTGATCAAACAGTTCACAGAACTCAAGGCTATTAACAACAATCTGACATTATTTTCTCTATAATTAATCACGACTTTCTTTTGAATTGCTTGATCCTTACACGTAAACCCCGCTAGGATATTGGCAATATAATCGTAAATATTTTTAACCAAATAAGCGAAATGGTTAAAAAATGAGTTTTTGTTTATATTCAAATTGCATAATTAAATAATGCCAATTGTGAGGAGAGATTATGCAATGAACATTGAAACGCAACCGATGGCATCGATTATCAGCATCTATAGTGAAATAGAATTAATAAAATGAAAAAGAAATACAAAACAATGCTTCTTTGTTGTTGCGAATATTTTGAACAGATTGAGTGCACAAAACATGTTTATCTCCGCTACAAATAATTAACAACGAAATACAGTAGAATGTGATCAGAATAATATGATTGTGAAATTCGTTTTAAATATTTTAACTTAAATTACGTATACCTAAGCGCGCGTTATAATATACATTATATATTTGTTTAGAATACGTAATATAATTTCATATGCATGCACACACTACCGTGTTTCATATTATTTTTAGTATATATTATCATGTGGATCATTGAAAATAAAAAATAGATTGGTTCCAGATATATATATATATATATATATATATATATATATATATATATATAACTAACAGTATAGCCCGGCGTTGCACGGGTGTAATGAAAGCTTTAAAACTAATCCATGGTCCTGGAGCTCAGACTCTTTGGACGTTGGCACGAAAGACTAAAAACCAATAGTTGTTTCCAGTTAAAGAGAAACCGTAGACTGAAATAAAAATGAATATATGTAGGTCAATTCTTGAATTCCTGGTATCGATAGCAAATACGTTTTTTCGTCGCTAAATGGATTTTGAAGGTTAAATATGTCCTCTGAGAAAATGGTATCATGGCTGAGACTAAGAACTACAATTATACCTACTTGAACCAAACCCGAAGCAAAAACTAAAATAAAAGGGCTGAAAAAAATACACACATGCAGGCAGATAAACAGACACACACACAAACATCTTGCCTCTTATATATATATATATATATATATATATATATTGTAGATTTTCTGCATTATTGTAAGAACTGCAACCATGAAACTTCTGAATATCGTGTCTTACGTTTTTGTCTATGAGTGTATCAAATTTGATTAAAATCGAACCACTCCTTCTAAAACCCGATTTTTGGGATTATCGATTTTCGGTATTTATCGGGGGTACCTAGACACAAACATAGCTGAGGACACCTGTGTAAATTTTCAACAAAATCGGTTCAGCCGTTTCGGTGTCTATAGGTAACGGACACACACATACATACACACACACACAGACAAAGTTACTTTTATAAATAAGTTTAGATAGATTTAGATGAATCTATCCATTATTGCGTTTTCGAGTAGCGCGCTAGTTTTTTTATATAATCAGAATTTGATTTTCTTCATACCTAAATCATGATTTGTGAATTTTAAAATTCCTCATTTTAAGCGTAGTACTTGAAGATTAATTTTAATGTTCACTGATGTGCACATTAACCGCACTAATCGAGGTATGTCTATATGAATATAGAAAGTGTTCTCATTTTTATGAATTTCAATTACTTGGTTTTTAATCAAATATATAAAATTTCATTGAATGTTTAATTTAAACTTTTATCTACTTTTTGGTCAAATTAACATTTTTGGCACATATTTTAAACATTGCCTTTTTTTGCAAGTCAATATGACCACTGAAGTTACTGTCATTTAAAGAATGATTACATATTTACACACAGACAGAGACACAGACACACAGACACACAAATACACACACACACACACACATATATATATATATATATATATATATATATATATATATATATATATATATATATCAGCTCAGAACGAGAAATCGTTGAGCCAAGTTCGAATTCAAAATGAATTCGCTACGTTCACTTACAGGCAAATACGCTTGGAGAAGGTATTAATCCGTCTCTTCTCCCTCTAGCTATGGTCCTAATAGAAGGACAGATTGCCTTCTATAGCCTTTGTTTGGCAACCAGTCTACCGCAAAGAATAATATGTGAACCTGTATGAAGATCACTACCGGGACTGAAGCGTGAGGTACCAATAAGGGTTTTAGATCCTCATTTGTCGAAATCGACGGGAGTGTCCTTCACACACACACACACACACACACACACATATATATATATATATATATATATATATATATATATATATATATATGATGTGCCCCTTCAGGTCATAGGCAATCATAAACTTCCATTTGGCCCAGTCCCTTTAGGCTCTCTATATAATAATTTTCTTCCTAATATCAAATCCCAAATCCGGCGCCTCCATACATTTGTTCTGCCTACCATTTATGTCTCACACTTCTTTCTCCTGTTTACTTTTCTTCTACCCGTCCTGTGAGTGTTACATTTTCCATGTCCTTCTTCCTAATTACTTGTCTGACGACTTCATCTGTCTCTTCCTGATGTTTATGAGTTTTATTCTCGTTTGCATCCTTTCTAATATCTCATCGTAGCTCACGTTTCCCAGTGCATAGTATACTCAGCATCATTCGGTAAAACCACATTTCTGCTGCCTCGAGCCTCTCCTACATTACTGATGAGATCGTCTAACATTTACTTCCATATAAAATAACAGCCATCACTTAGCAAACCAGCACTTTTTTCTTTCCATCCAATGAAATCTTTCTGTCTCTCAGTACTTTGGTTAGCATTTGAAACGCGATCTTGGCCATGCAAATCCGTATTTTGATCTCACCGTCGCACTATCCGTCCTCTGTCGGAAAACTTTCTAGGTATTTAATTTTTGTACTTGTTTTATTATTAGTTTTCCTACTTGTAGTTAGCATTTTGGGGTCTTCTTTTTGCTGATGACCATACATTCAGTTTTTTGAAGTTTATGCTCAGTCTTTTCTTCTCGCTTTCTTTATCTGCATTCTGTCAGATATTTTACATTTTCCTCTCCGTGTCTGATGTATGCACCGTGTTATCTGCGTATCGTACATTGTTAAGATTGTGGATGCCAATAACGAATCTTGGCAAGAGTTTTATTTCTCTCAAAATCGTTTTGCTGTATATGTTGAATAAAACTGTAGAGAAAACACATTCTCCTCTCAGTCACCTCTCTATTTTGTATACCTGCTGAACTCATTTTCTATCCGTAAGCAAGCGTTTTGCTGCCAATATCGATTCTTGGTTATCGTAAAGACTTTTCCAAAAATTTCGGAATTTCTTAGCATCTTCATCAAGTCTTTGTAGCGTATTTGGTCAAACGCCTGTACCTAGTCTATAAAACACATGAAAATGTCCTACTGCATTTGTATTGCACTTTTAGATAGCATTCTGGTCATAGAAATTGTATTCCTCGTTTCGGTATCTTTAAAGTAATCACACTATTCTTGTCCTATCTCTAGGACAATTCTGTTGTAACCTCTGTTCATCAGAATCCAGATGATAAGTTTTGTTATGTGGCTTATTAAGCATATTACTTTGAACCTGACTTCTTAGGCAGTTTTATGAAAATTGATCTGCTTAGGTCTTACGGGATATTGCCGTTGTCTAAGCCAAAGCCTTTTTTTTCATATTCTCTTAATAGCATTATCACTAAATAAAGAAAGAAAATTACAATATTGATACATAATTATGTTTAATCATCCACCCTAAGCTTTCGGCTTACACAAGCCATTTTCAAAGCTGTCAAATTACAATATATGTTTGAAACGAAAGTATATAAAATATATTTTTATTTATAAAAAATTATGTATCAATCAATATATATATATATATATGTGTGTGTGTGTGTGTGTGTGTGTGTGTGTGTGTGTGTGTGTGTGTTTGTGTGTGTGCAAAGATATATGTGTATACATATCAGGTAGTCAGGTCACTCTATGCAAATAAAAACCGGTACTTCAGCCTGTATATGCTTGAGCGAATATGACTGTGGATGGTGGAAAATTTCGCCACACAAACAGAAGTGCAACAACATCAATGTGATTGTAATTAAGTTTGTTTTAAATTCAATACATGAATTGTGGGATATAAAAAGTAATTTTAAAGAAAATGTAGGAAAAAAAGACTTCGATTTCGAATAAAAAAAGGCAAGTTAAATTTCTGATACATAATTAGAAATGTAGGCTAGAAAATGTTGACACTCACATGATATGTTAACTTCAAGTGGAACAGTGGGAAACATCCAATAATTCACCTAACTTGTGTAAAATAATTTGAGCACAGCGAGTGAGATGGTTCTTGTAAAGACAGATCATACTTAGAGCTTCAAAGCATAGTATATTGTAAAGAAGAAGAAGAGAAAGAATTCTACATCAACAATTTAACAGCTAAATTATTATTTCTCTTTTCTTTTACGATGTTAATATTACTTTAAATTTCTCCCACCTGGTTTATTATTTCTTTTTTTCGTTGTGTGAATTCACCCTTACCTTTCATCAATTCGCCATTTTTCTTTTCGTCTAATTGAACATGCCTACTAGACTTCGCTATAGATCAGTTCATTTTACATAAATTGTAGTCTGTCAGTCTATATCTGACAATGTTTTGCACAAACAAACACTCACACACACACACACACACACACACACACACACACACACACATATATATATATATATATATATATATATATATCAAGTTGTATATGTCAATATATACACACGTTACATGCGTGCAAACACGTGTGTGTGTATGTGCAATTTGTACATTGATTTATAACTTTTTCCCTGTTAAAATACACTCCGGTAATTTTTGTTTGGTGGAGTGTAACTTTATCTGTGCAAGGGATATTTTCATCATTTTTGTATTAAAGGCAAAAAAAAAAATAAATAAATAAATTCTGAGAAACTAATATCAACTATTTCAATGTCTAGACATTTTCAATTTTATCAGTCACTTACACCAAACACCTGTTCCTTAAAATACAATAATAATAATAATAATAATAATAATAATAATAATAATAACCCCCGTCAAAATCGGTATCATCATGAGCGCTACCATGAGTAAAAACATCGGATAAGAACCATGATTTAATCCATCACATAAAAAAAACAATACATAAAAAGAGCCTTTCCTCCAAAAAAATCATTGAATTTATTCACTCATCGCTGTCTACTTTATTTTTAATTAGTTTCTTCCTCTTTTTCTAAGGTTACTCCTATAAAATCTGCTACGGATGTAATAGATGATGATAGGTAATAGATCGAAAGTGTCCAGTGAAAAATAACACTCTAAAAAAATAAATGGCCAAAAACAAAATGGAAGTATTGTCGAGTTAAGCCGACCAAAAAGACAATAAAATAATCACAACATTCTCATTTATTACATTCATGTATTCCTTTAGTTTTGTTATTTTCAACCTTAACACGGAAACTGCCGCCCTGTTAAAAATGCCAACTTTTCCCTTTGCAGAAAAGTAAAAAAAAGAAAAAAAATCCCAAAAGTACCTCAATAAAATGGTTGAAAACTTCATTAAATAAATCAAGTCGGGTGAGACTCAGATTGTCGGAGAAAAAAATTCAAATTTCAAAGATTGAATTGAAGCATTTTTAAAGTTTTCTGTAAGCTATAGGGAGATGGTTTATGATTATTAATTCGGCCTTGAGCCATACATAACCGAAATTCATAAAACTTACAAGTTTTATCCAGAATTATCAGAAGGTATTCATCAGGTTGGAATGTGTGAATCAGAGTGGAAGAATAAGGTATACATTTTGTATCTTAAAATAGAATTTTATTAAAAGAAAAGAATAACAAAAATTGTTAAAAATTAATGTTCAATAAGAAAGTTAACTGTATCAAGAATTGTAGAAGTGTTCGTAGTAGTAATTTGTTGGAAAGAGTTTATGCCTAAGTATGTATGCATGTATGAGCGTTTAGGTGGTAGGAATGTCTCTGAATAGAGAAAAAGAAGGATAAGGAATCAGCACACAAGAAAGAAAGAGAACGAATGTGCAACGCAACCATACGTCCAAATCGACTTGAAGTTTCTCCCGTTAAATTTTAGTGTGTCTTTTCGAGCTCACATCTGACTGTCTGATGACACTGACCGAAGCCTTTTAAAGCCATTTAGTTTTACGCACTAGATCGCTAAGTTTTTACTCTTACAAATCGATTCCATTGGTCAGAAAATCACTTTAGCATCTACTCGTGAAATCCGGTTTTGACTTTCTTTTAAGCACGTGGTCAATCCTTTTTCTATTTTGCAAAAACAGGATTTCATACGTCATTGTGAATTTTTGTGAAGAAAAAAATTGCTTTCAATTCTTAATTACCTATTCACCACAATGGCAATCTCTTAGATTCGGCACAATGCCTAAAGTAAGGGACACCCAGTGAGGATCGATCTCACTACTCAGTTGTAATACTTCTAGCGAGACAAGTTTGCTATTACACCACCTAATCTTCTATGTATGTTTTTTTAGTTTTTCTTTTAGTTTTAGTTTTAGTTTTTTAAGAAACTTCTGACTTCAGACACTTTTCTATGATTGCATTTTTTTTATATGCTTTGCCTATCAATGCTGAAAACTAATTTGTACTAGCCCCCTTTTTTGCTGGGAGTAAATATCAGAGCTTATAGTAAATCATGATTTCGTATGAATTCATTCGTATTTTGTGTGCTTTTGTTCCTTTCCCAAACAGAAGAAATACCTTCACTCCATATGCTCTCAGCTTAACGACTATATTTCTGATACTAACTGAAAGGTGGATAGGTGGTGCACATTCCCCACCAAGGAACGTTTGTCACCTAAACTTTCCTCTATTTGATCTTTTAATTCCCGGGAATATGAGAGGGGTTTCTTTAGAAATCCCGCAGGAACCTGTCAGGTGAGATGTTTCAGAACCTTCCTTGTTGCGCTGCCTGACCTCTAGGCGGACTAGACGCATCCACTCTTAATATCGCGTCTGAATATTTCGTAGGTTATTTAACCTTTCATTAAGGTTGCTTGGGATAAAGGTTTTCTCGGTTTATAATCAATTATTTGAACCGTCGCGTAACGTCGAGAGAGGCTATCATATCAGCAGGTGTATAATATTGGATCTATTGTACTTCCATTTTGTGAATTGTTTCTGTACTGTGCAGTGGATTATTTGAGATGTAATGATGCGGGGTAGTGTGACTTCGGGCAAGTCAACCTGGGTTACTTATGCGTGCATCTTTAATGGATGTCTGTTTCACAAACTACTAGTCATCCCAAACCAATCAAAACAGACATGAAATCAATCAAATTGGCAACAACCTAAACTATCATACACAATTTTAAGAAAAGTAGAAATTTCCCTGCACCAATGTCAGAGGTTTACTTTCCAGCTTTCCAAACGTGGAACTCCATATTAAAGCTTAACATTAAGTCCTGTACCTGTCTGAAACAGTTCAATTATTTAATCTCACTGCAGGTGCTCTCAGTTCCATGCTGTTTGTAATAACATACGACTTCCTAAATCGCCACAGTCAGGGTCTCGGAGCCTAGAGAGTGAACGTTCTCTCTGCGGTAGCTCCCCACAACAACAAAAAATGAGAACCCTAACTTTCATATATGAGTTTCCATTTGTACTCATGCATAGTACTAAATTCGTATTTTCTCTGCATCTTCTTTAGAATGTAGAGTCGGTAATCTTCGGTCGAATATCAGTGAAAATGGAAAATATCCTTACTGATTTTTCCTCGGGACAATTTTGACGTACATGGTGATTTTAATGTTCACCACAAAGAGTGGTTCGTCTACACTAAAAGAAAGAAAAAACGTTAAAGAAGGTAACATTATTATTGTTATAGAAGTTTCACCATTGATTAGTTCTGATCCAGATCATAGAAGAACTAACAGGAGTCCGGGATGCAAACGAATAGCTGGGGATCTTCTTGACCTATGTCTGTTGTATACCGTATAGCAAGACGACGAAAATTAAACTTCAACCAAAACTATTATCTTTTCTCTTATAAAATCGACTGTCTTTTTTACGCTGAAAAATTACAATACACCAAAAACGACGACCGTAACACGGATATATATATATAATAGTATACAACATTTTCTTCAATTCGCTTCTTGGTGACATGGCAACGGAGGTGGTCAGGGTATAGGCGTTAGCACAAACGGGGCCAATCAAGACGCTTCTCGATTATTGTCTCTCTTTCGATCAGTCTTCGAATATTTTTGTCAAAAACAATATTTAGCCTTCTTTGTAAGCCAGCTTTTCATTTTTGCTGGTTCATAAACACACATCTTTGCGCAAAATTGCAGATAACGTCAGATAATATAGAATTTTCTTCCATACCATTGTTCAAAATGTTCATCTATGTACATTTTAAGTGCATTTCCTTCGTCGATTAAAACACAGACAAAAGTAATAAAATATTAATTTTAAATGTGTCATCCTTTTACTTTCACATTGTGCGCACGTGTCTACCATTTTAATTCTCTTGATATAAGCGCATAACTTATAGCCACACGAGAAATTATTTTTTCAATGACGTTTTTCAACTTCCACAATTTTACGCATGTCTTAGATTAATAATTTTAATACAGATTTCACAATAGTTGCACATTAACTATTTTTCCGTTTTTGTTTTCTTTTGTAACTTCACTTTATTTATTTATTTATTTGTTCATTCAGGCGCAAAACGCTACCCACACACTGACCAAGCAAAGGATTGATTTGCTTCAGTTATCCTTTGCCTCTTTTTATTTAATATTTTTCTAGTAACTTTGTTATAAACTTACTGGAATCCACCAATAATTTTCTGATACCCTGAAATAAAAAACAAAAAGCTTATACGCCAAACAGATAAATAAATAAAAAGTAACGCATAATGCACTGAAAGAATAAAGGGAAAGAACACCAAATTTACTTTCTGTTATTATTGTTATATTTTTCTTTTCTTTTTTTCGTTTATTTCTTCTTTTTTAGCACAATATCAGAGAATTATGCAATGTCAGAAAAGTCCCTTTAAAACAGAACGCACATCAGAAAATTCCACAATGTTCACAAAGATGTTCTGTCTCCTCCTTCTCCCTTAAAATTGCACCACAGGCATAGGCATCCCGATGCACGTCCCTACATCTTAGACGGTAATTGTATCTTCAATTTGCAAATTGATATAGAGAAAAAGACCTCACATACCCATATACATTTTCATTGTTTCTATTACACAACCTGAAGAAACAAACGAGAGAGAAAGAGAGAGAAAGAGAGAAAGAGAGAAAGAAAGAGAGAAGTGGAGGGAGAGACAGAACGAGAGATAAAAAACAAAGAACAAAGACAAATACCTATGGCCTGGATATATCTAATAATACTGGCATACGTTTCGATCGAAGGATTAGTCGTAACCCTTATAGTTCTAGCAGCTGTCTCTTAATTAAAAAGTGGATCATTCTTCCTCTAAATATCGAATATAAACAGTTTCCATACGGTTTGCAACTGCAACCCACAATACCGTAATGAAGCTAATCTAATCCCTTTTTTCCAGTGCTGTCCTTTTTTCCAAAATTTTAATCGAAAATTAATCTTTCCTCGTATGTCTTTCTTTCTTTCCATATGTTCTTTATAATACCTACAAATAACCTTATAGTACTTAACTATCACGGCAGTGTTTGTGTTATTTCTCACAAAGCGGCGGTAGGAAGTAATTTCAATGATGGCTTTTATCTAGGGCCGAAACCAAACTTGACTGGAAGATCCCGAAATTTTTTTTCACTTTATACAACGACTTATTCTTCTGACAACTGTACTTCTTGTACTAACTTTAATTCTTTCGTATGAGCTCCCGCCAGCAAGTGTTCGATAGAACCACAACCATATCTCCACAGTTAGATCATACGGGCAATTGCAAAAAGTATGTTGTTCCATTATTCTCAGTTTTTGTTAGAATTAGGAACTTTACTTATAACAAAAACACAAGCAGAACACACATAGGCAAATGAAAACTTTCACCTACCATGACCTGATCTCGTTATTGCAAACAGTATAGTGTTCTTTTTTCTTGTTCTTGTGCCGTGGTAACCCAGGTCAATCCGTCAAGTGTACCGCGCGCCAAAACTACAAGTATTTTGTCTATTGCATTTGGGAACCAACGATGACAACAATGAAAATTAAACTTTGACCCAAAACTCGTTATTTTCTCGCTTATAAAATCATGTCAATTTATTTATCATCTAACGCTATTCCTAAACTTTTAAAACATTTTAAAGTACATCTTCTCTCAAAATAATATTTCCCCCTTTGTCAGCCAGCTTGCATTTTTGCTGGGTCATAAAATACACTTTTGCGTGAAATTAGGTACCAGGTTAGATGATATATAATATTCCTTCCATACTTAACATTTCTAACATCTGATAGGTTTAAAGAAAGTTCTCTTTCACCAATATCCCGTCTGATCATTCCCTAATCAATATCCAGATTATCTCAAAACCAATGAAATCCCCTGATTTACCGTTCGATAGAACTAATTTTGTTATGAGGTAGACAGAAACAGCTGTCGAGTCAAACGACGAAAGCCAATTTTCCAACCGTTTTCAAATATGCTAACTCTAAAGCTGTTGCCCTAATCTTTGAATGGTCCTTTTCTGGAATATAGTGTTTTATATTCAACCACTCCGCACTAAATTAATATTAGCAAAAAACAAACAGATTTGGTTCATCACTGAATGCACTGCAGCCATAGCTTACATGGAATTTACACTTCTAGAAAAGGTGTAGTCTGAACTTTAATTATTTCAATATCACCTGCAAGAATGGTAAGACCGTTTTGAAAACTATCCAGGTCAAGGGTGAAATGAAACAATTTGAAATTCTGAAAGATCACCAACCAAATTATCAGCAGAGGAAATGTGGCTGTGATTACTATTCTGGTAATATTAGACTACTATTATAAATGGCCCAGATATACTATTCTACTCAACAGACTACCTGATGAGACGTTGTTTTTTCAATGTAGAAACCAAATGTACAAATTTGTAGTAGTTATTTACAAGTTCTTCGATTTTTGTCTTGTTAGACGTCCTAACTACCACTAAACACCAAAGCAGTGAGACCTTTGACACATACGAGAATAATTATAGGATTAGGCATCGATAAAGTGTGACACAAAGGTTTACTACACAAGTTCCAGAGAAATCCCTGAAGCTAGATGTTAACAGGCAATTCTCCGAGGTCTGAGCGGTCAATGCAGGTGTTCCTTAGGGAACACTTCTTAGGTCAACTCTCTTTCTGATTTACATAAATGATGTACAGAAAAATATATTCCTATCATTTTAGACATCTAAGCTGAGGACACAATGATATACTGGTGCACCTCCAAAGTTTTGACCACCAGAGATTAACAGCTGACCATTCTTCCGATCTAACACTAATTTCCCAGTGGGTGAAAAGCTGTCTGGTTATATTCAATGGCTCTAAAACCAAACTGGTTACATTCTAACACCACCAATCATCTCCGGAACTACCAACAGTGACAAAGAAGGGTGTGCTGTCTAGGAGCCCTGTGTGCCTAGAGAGGATATTAAAAGATATTGTCCTGAAAATTTTTTAAAATATTTAAAACTCATTTTACAGAAACGCTAAGCAGTCAATCAAAGAATTTTGAATTTTTTACTGTATAAAATTGGTTATTACCACCCTTACCCTTTTAATCTTTTTCATAATAATTGTTACATTTTGATATAACTGTTTTTAAACGTTTTTGATTGATTGATATATTATCATTATTTGTTCTTTATTTTTTTATGTAATTTTTTATGGAGGTTGATAAGCCGTAAAAATCAATCAAAAAGTCAATCAAACAAATTATTCTGAAGATTCATTGGGTGCTTAGGATTTTTCGGTCAAGACAAACAATAAAATAAACAGACTAAAAATATTTTTGTCTTTCGTTCATTAAGCTTTCCTTATAGTGTCTTATTTCTCTGTTGTACTCTCTCTTGCATTATAGTTGTTATTCAAGGAATGAATAATAATCTGCGTCCGCCATCTGTATTTGGATCCCTATCATTTGCTTGATATGTTCCTGAGTAAAAAAAAAAGTTCGAGTTTTAATCATTTAAACATAAAGTAATTATCATTCTTTTACTTGCCAAAACACTAAGTCGACTGCATTTCCACCTATCAGAACAACAGAATATTACATAGAAAAATGAATTACAGTATTGTTGTTTCATGGATTAACATTATACTTGGCTCGGGATATTCACAAAATTTGTCATGCAAAAAATAATTCTTGATAATAAACTCATCGTTGTATTAGACAATTTTCGATTTTAAGATATACATTTTCTGTTTGTATGCATTAAAACACTGATGTTTTTTAAATACTATACATATTGATATTAAGGATGTTTTTGCCTGTGTCATTGATCAATTTGCCAATGCTAGTGATTAGTTTTAATTATTTAGCTTAAGAGATTTCTTTGTCATATTCGATTACATAGTTTTTAAGTGAATCATCTTCTGCTTTCTGATTCACGCTGTGACCGGGCAATATTTTGTAGCAACAAGAATTAGTGTTTGTTTATAAGTTTGTTTCACATTGTGTGAGTTAATCCTGTCACAGTGTGTTTCATTCTGCGTTAACATATGCGTGTTTTACGCTAAATACTGTGTCTTTCAAAACAATGTAAAATATTTTAATTTGATTTTTAATGAGTTAAGATGAGAAAGATCAGATATAAATTTAAAATAAATGTTAAATTTAGCTGCTAAGACATGAATAATTTTTAATGTATATTTTATATGAGATTTCGTTTTCAGGATTTTGTAAGGTGTTCGCATTACGGAACTCGCATCAGATTTATTTAAAATAAACGGTAGATTTCATCTGAGTCTAATAGAACATTATAATATGACCGTCTATCAAATTATCGAAATTTTCCGACACAACAAAGACGTGAATAGTTTCTCTGAAATTACATGGAAATATTTTACATATAACTATAAACATATGAAATATTCGTCTGGAGCATTTTAAATCCGCAAACATCTAACAGTGCAGGTGTGTGTGTGCGTGTTCACGTAAGTACATATATGATAGGCAATATATATATATAGTCTTTGAGATTTTAAAAAGAAATCAATCGACAGGCGGTCGAGAGCGAGAGAAAATTTACTCACCCCAAAAAACTTTACTCAACCGACTCCATTTTCTTACTAGTCGTCTTACGTAAACATAGCGTGAATTGCTGACAGAAAACAAAAAATGAGATTTTCATTACAGTTTAAAACGTGTTAGAAAGCATTTTAAAAAAAATTTAAAACTAATAATAAAATTTGAACTTTCCTTTTAATAATAGGATAAACAATTTGATCATAAAACTATTTTCTTATTAAGTTTCAGCTCGTTTAACATCATGTTGGGATGTGCGTTGTGGTACAGTGGATATCGGCTCGGAACGAGAAACCGTGGAGCCGAGGTCGAATTCCAGTTGAATCCATTGTATTCACTTACGCGCAAATACCCTTGGGAACGGTATTAATCCGTCTCTTCCTTCCAGTTATGGGTTAAATAGCAGGACAGATTGGGTTCTATAGCCTTGGTCGGCTACCAGTCGACCGCAGAAAGCAATGGCAACCTACTGCAGGATAACCTTCTGCCCAGTCAGTCATGTCTCTTTCGAGACATGATCGCCCAAGCGTGTATCACGTATGGCACTTGACTGACTGACTGTGATGTTTTGTTTTTTAGCAATTGAGTGGAGGTACCTAAATTTGTAGTTTCTTCTGTTTGACTACAACCTTCTTTTCATAGATGTTAAAATGTAACAAATCTGATTTTGTCAACAATTTTCTGTAAAAAAAATACCTACTTGCATAATTTGTTTTTCGGTGCGTGGTTGAAAGAAGTATGCGTATTTTTGTTTTCTTTCTTTCAAATGTTCGTTTTTACTTTTTGTAAGCGGGAAGGAAATATAGATGTTGAGTCAAGCATAATACTTTCCAAATGAGTTTCTAAAAATCTGTGAGCGTCTTTAATCTATAGATAGTTTGGCTGTACTCTGGAAGCGTTAATTTAATGAATGTTTACATTGAGCTGGACGATAAAAGCGTGACAGGATCTTGTCAATCTAAATTTGACAGATCTTGCTTGATGATTGCGGGTTGTCACTGTCTTTTGTTTAACCTCACATTTCATCGTAAATCAGGCGCCAAGCATAAGATCAAAGTGTTTAATAATGTCATTGTCTGTTCTTCTAAAAAACTTGCGAATCTTGAATAGAATACTTTTGGGTTGTAAAAGGAATCAGATGTCTTATTTTTATATTTGAAGGGACACGTTTCATTGCGAGATTTTGAATCGACCGCGGGCTAGAAAAGCAATAAACTTTAATCGCCTAATTAATTTTAAATCGAGTGAGTCTATAGGTCGAATGAAATCTCAGTGGCTATATATATATATATATATATATATACGCTCTCACACTCAGATTGAGCACTCTGGTAAAATGGAAGACTTTGAAAAATAGTAGCTACCCTGTCATGTACGCATCGCTTATACACTAATGAATTAGAGCGCTATGGCTATTGGGCGTGTATAATGATAATATACATGAAAAAAAGTCTGCCTTCTTCTACTTTGTGTCCATAGCCCAGAGGTTAGAATCGCCGACTGACACCATTTCGGTCGGGTTTCAATCCTGGGTTAAAAGCAATCGGAGTCTAATCGTACTGATAAGCTGTGTTACAGCAAAACAGATCTGTCTGCAGATGGCTATTTACGCTCTCACACCCTGATTGAGCACTTTGGAAGAATGGTAGACTTTGAAAAACAGTAGCTACCCTGTCATGTACGCATCGCTCATTCACTAATGAATTAGAGCACTATGGCTACTGGGCGTGTATAATGATTATATACATGCTAAACAGTCTGCCTTCTTCTACCGTGCGCCCATAGCCAGAGGTTAGAATCGCCAACTGACGCCATTTCGGTCGTGTTTCAATCCTGGGTTAAAAGCAATCGGTGATACAGCGAAACTGACCTGTCTGTGGATGACTATATATATATATATATACATGTGGGTGTGTTTTTTTATTTTGTGTGTATGTTCCGCACTAATGTTTTCATTAGTTTAGATATTTTAATATCTTTCCGCATACTATACCTCGTTAATTGCAACTATATATTTCAAGTTGAAATATAACTTTCATTGTTGTGATATTTTTCTTACGACATCCTTTTTGACATCATGTTTTAGCCAAGCTGTGCGTTGCATTCGTCTTTATATATACTAGCAGTATAGCACGGCGTTGCTCGGTTGTAATAAAAACTTTAAAAGTAATCCATGGTCCTGGAGCTCAGACTCTTTGGACGTTGGCACGAAAGACTAAAAAGCAATAGTTTTTTTTCAGTTAAAGCGAAACAGTAGACTGAAAGAAAAATGAATTGATGTAAGTCCAATTTTGATTTCCTGGTATCGATATCAAATATCAAAAAAAGCTTTTTTCGTTGTAAACTGAATTTTGAAGGCTAAATAAGTCCTCTGAGTAAATGGTAACATGGCTGAGACTATGATCTACAATTATGCTTACTAAGAGCCAAACCCGAAGCAAAAACTAAAATAAAAGGGCTAAAAATATACATACCGGCAGATAAACATACACACACACAAAGATCTTGCCATTTATATATACATATTATCGATTTTCGGCACTATTGTAAGAACTGCAACCTTGAAATTTCTGAATATCGTTTCTCATATCTTTGTTTATGAATGTATCAAATCGGACCATTCCTTCTATAACCCGATTTTTTCGATTATCGATTTTCAATATTTATCGGTGGTACCTCGACACAAAACCAAGCTAAGAAAAAAAAAATATATATTGATTGAATGATTGATTGATTGATTAGTACTTAGTTTTTGTTCCTAATAGGGTTAGATCATTACGCATTTGTATTAAAAAGTGTTCTATACAATTATATTGTAGAACTTTTGAATATTTTTCATTATTAAACGAGTCAATTTGCTACTGTTGTCTTCAGGCGATTTTTAATAACTGAATTTACCTTTTACCGTTACATGAGCGTTCTTAAAAAGAAAAACGGTAAAAAGTAAAATCAGTTATTAAAAATCGTCTGAAGACGCCACTGATGGTAGAAACCTGGGTAGCGAAATGTCTCGTTTAATAAGGGAATATATATTTATATATACATATATATACTATTCATTTTCATAAAGTATTTTTACTGAAAATATATCAAGAATAGAAGGTTTTATTAGTATTGCTATCATATGAACGTGTTTTTCTTTTTAGCCAGATCTCATCTTTATTTTCCATTTTTGTTGGTTTTGTTTATTTCATTACATATCAGCCAAAGGACACATTTTAGGCAGAATGTAATTTGTTTTTAAATAATGTAATTTAACAGTCAAAGACATTTTAATTAGTAAAACCGATGTTAATATCGTTTTTGTTTTTATAATTATAATTATAATTTTTAAATCAGTTTAATCTCTTTTAAGTACAGAAATATTTAAAATTAATCAGTATTTAGTAAAAAAGTTATTTCACGTTTTTTGTTTGGTAATGTTTTAAGGATGTTGATTTTGTGATCTTTGTTAATATTTTGATGGTGTTTAATTAAAATTACTTCAGTTACTTGTTATGGCCGTGTGTTCAACATGGAGTCTGGACATTATCCCTTCTTCTCTTCTAGTTCAGACTTTCAGACATCATTCTCCTATAGTAGGTATAATTTTAAACAATTCATTTAAAGAGAGAAATTTGTCGTTTTTCTAATCTGAATCCTCAAACATTAACCTCTTTTGAAATCTTGCTACAGATGTGGGTCTTCTATTTAGATTCTTTGTTTTTCTGTTTTGTTATAATTTATTTCGTGCTTGAAAAAGCAACGAAACCTAAACTAAAATATATTTGAAAGGAAAGTTCAGTGTGTAGCTCTATGTAATCTAACCGTATTCCGATGATTTAAATGAAAAGTAATGTCTATATATATATTTTGTTATAGATAATCAGATATATTTGTAATAGTTTCGTTTTTCTTGTTACCGTTGTTAGTTTGTAAAGGATGGCCAATATTCGTTTGCTGTTCCTCATTTGCTTTAATATTTCTATTCTGAATCAGCAAATACATGAATAAAGTGTTTCTTTTATTGTTAGCAATGTCGATTTAATTTTGGCTTTTTTATTTCTTAACTTAGCTGAAATTTTCATATTAAAAATTGTCTATGTTCTATTCATATTTTGAATTGCATTTTACTCCCCTTTTATAACTTTCCTGATAATTTCATCCTTTACTACTTTCAATCTCTCATTCATTTTAAAATGTTTCCAGGAATTTGAAGTTATCCCTCTCTCCCTCTTACACATTTCTCTCTTTCACTTTCCTTCTTTCTTTCACTATCTCTTTTTCTTTCATCCTCTCTCTCTTTCTCTCATTCTTTCACTCTCACAATTTTCCTTTTTCAATTTTTTCTCTCTTTTTATCACTCTCTCTTTCTATCAATCTCTTTAACTTTACTGCCTTTCGTTCGTTCTCTCTCTCTTTCTTTCTTTCACTCTCTTTCACTTTTCTCTTTTTCTTACACTTGCTCCCTTTCTTTCACTCTCTCTGTCTTTGACGCTCTTTCTGTCACTTTCACTCTTTCTTTCACTCTCACTCTTTGACGCTCTCTCTTTTACTTCCCTCTTTCTTTCACTCTGTCTTCCTTTCCCTCTCGCTCTTTCCTTTAGTTTCTCTTTCACTTTTCTCTCTTCTTTTCACTCTTTTTTTCACTTTTCTCTCTTCTATTCCCTCTTTCTTTCTTTCACTCTCTCTCTTATACACTTTCTCTCTTTCTTTCACACTCTCTTTGTTTAAGTCCCTCCCTTTCACTTTTTCTGTTTCTTTCACTCACGTTTTCTTATAATATCTCTCTCCTTCTCCCTTACTTCCGTTCAGTTAATACGAGAATGCTTCTCTTTGTCATTCTATAATTATATAACATATTTTCTCTTTCAATAACAAAATTATCTATTCATAGAAAGAATGCTTACATGGACCGTACGGGTTTACCGAAAATGCCAATATAAATTCATATATTCAAAATGTCTCTTAGCTAAAATAATGTTTTTTCTCTCTTTTTTTCATATTACGTTTTATGCCTATTTATGTCTTAGGTGCGGAAACCTAAACATCAGAGGGATTAATTTCTCATCATCTTGGATTTCGTTTTGCTTCTGCCCCCACCACTGGCTAAATCTCGTACATAACGCTCCGTCTATTCCTTTCAGCTAGAAGTAGAAAAGCAAAAAGCATTCAGAAAAAATATGGAATTAGGTCTGCTTCATGATTGAACTATTACATATTTTCTCATGGGTGTTAGCGGGCAGAGTTCAAACCCAGGTACATCTTCTGGGAAAGTAGCCTAATTGAAGGACGCATATTAACGGATACTTTCACCTTACGCAATGGTGCAATTCGAAAATATAACCGACCCACCAAGAAGAAGTTTTTACTGATACAGTGCGAAAATATATGAAATATAAAGAAGATACAGAAAAAAAAATTTCAAGAACTATTAACCAATGTAGTAAAGGTAAGCAAGAGGAAAGGACTAAGCAGGCAAAAATTTGATTATGAACACTATGGAAAGACTTATATTTGAATTACTTATTAAATAAACAATAATAAATCTCTTAGAAAACGGTAATAATCAAGGAATTATTATATCAAAAGAAAAACAAAATATGGCACATAATTCCAAGGCGCATTGAATTGGCGAAATTTTACTTCCAATACAAATTTTTAACTTACAAGAATATTTCATTAAAAACATAGAATAGAAAGTTCAAATGTTATTTATTAGTTCTTCAAATTCAAATTCAAATTCAAATACGTAACAATTTTTCAAATGATTTATATATTTCAAATTTTATAAACTGTTTATGGTTTATTTAAATATGAAATATATTTTGGATTATATGAGGTATCTTACAGCACCTGAGAATTCAAAGATCACCACTCGTCTAATTAAACACCTGGCTTGGCGTTGTTTCACTTTTGTGATTTAACGGGAAAGGCATTTTTCATTGTTATTTAACCTTTGGATTTTGCACAGATGAAGAATTGTCCAAACAATAATACTTCAAATATATAATCTAATTTCTGTATGAGAATTCACGAAAACATCATCATCATCATCATCATGACATTGACTTTTGTAATCGAGGGCGGATCTGAATGCAGATACTCCACTAACTTTTTTCTCAAATATCTATCAATGACAGCCATCAGCAATTCTGGTACAGTCATTGTCCAAATAGATGTTTCGTTGGCATCCATTTCTACGTCCACTTTCAAAGTTCACTTTCATGATAGACTTGCACGGGCGGTCGTGCCTTGTAATGTGTGCAAACCACGCCATTTTTCTCCGTTTGACAGTACGTGAAGAGGTTCCTGGTATCCCACAAAACTTTCAAACTTTTTCGTCACAAACTGATCTTTTTTTTTTTGTTTCCATATAAGTAATGCAAAGGTGTTTTGTCATGCAATTTTCTAAAACACTTCAATCCTCCTCTCTGTAACTGACAATGATTCTCAACCTTTCACATCCACATAAACGAATTATGGTTCATCATATTCTTGTCAATATGGACATCGCTGTCATGGCTACGGCAATCGGTGGCGAATTTCAGAGTTGCAGGTACCATATTTAAATTAGATTTCTTCTCCTTATTTAAACCTGGACAATTTCTCCTGTGAATACCTATTGATGGTAACGTTTACAAATGTCTCGCTGTTTGGGCTATTCATCGTTACTTTGAATTTCTCGAAGGTTACCTCCATTCCATATACTCTTGCTCTTTCAAAAGGTTTTTGATCAAATAATAGATCTCAATGTTCAAAAGTTTTTTTAAGGTCATGCATTTTTCACAACGTAAATTACAGACAGGTCTGTGACAGACAGAATTTGAACGATTATGGTCGTTAAGTGTCCTTTCCATTTGTCTTCCCAGAAGGACTGTGTTGGTAGCAATTTTATAGTGCCTGGTTGACGTGGATCATTATGTTATCTCCATTAGATTCTCTAACGATTTTTTAAAGACCGTCATGCCATACATGTTCAAATCCTTTTTTGAAATAAACAAAGCTGTTGAACACGTCCTTCTGATGTTGCAGGTTTTTCTACAGAATAATTCGACAATTGAAGATATTGTATTTTGTACGATTGTAAAACCTGCTTGTTTCTCTGATCTCAGTTCTTTAGATTTGGATTTCAAACAATTCAGAATGATACTGAGATGACTTTATTGAGATGACTGATCAGGCTTATTGTCTTGAAATTTGATAATACCTTAAGTTTCCATTCGTTTGCAGAAGTATTACCAATGTTTGAGTCCACTGGTTAGGTTACAGTTTTTGTTCTTAAATCTTCTGACATAATTTTGTTATAACTGTGATGGTTTCTTTATCTTCTGGTTTTATCAATTCAAAGAGAATATTATACATTCATGATGACTAGACAGCTTTCAAATCTTTACTGTCAACGAAAGCTCTTCTTTCAGTATTGAGGGACTGGTCTTGTCTTCTTCTGTGGAATGCCACTCACTTTGCAATATGAAGACAACTCCATGAAGCTGGTAACTTTATAAACTATCAAAGTATTGCGTCTTTCAATGAAAAACCTTCTCACTGTTGGTAAACAATTTACCACTGCTCTCAACTAGCTGATCATAGAGAGAGATTTGAGCGTAATGGAGGCCAGTTCCTTATTGGAAGTAAGAATATCAATTTCAATGATGTCGCACTTATTTTGTATTTACTCCTTTTAGTTGCTCGCATGTTACTCCTCGAGTAACTGAACCTCTTTATATCGGGTAGACCTCGCCAATTGAATGCTTCAATCCTTTCAGTTCTCCTCTCTTACAACAAAAATCTAAGATTTGGTTCTTGACCTGCGGTTATATATTTCTTTGGTGTTTACCCAAAACTTCTTCAGCCGTTTTGAGCAACCTTTTATGTGATCTGCAAAAGTGTCTACATATCAGTTATTTAGGTTCAGTGCTGCAAACTTGCCACCAAATTTGCTCTAGAAAAGTTGAGTGACTTCAGGATCCTTTAATTTCTTAAAGTAGATCCAGATGTGGAAAACTTTTGAAATCACTTAATGTTCAGCCTTAACACAAAATTTGTCATCACTAGATCATGATTGCTGCCGATGTTTGCGCCAGAAAATCTCCTTGTGTTTGCTTTGTTAATTCTTGATTTATATAATCCAAAATAAAATTGACTTGGTCATGGATCCTCCCATTACGTGAATGTCAGTTTGCGGTACTTGTCAGCATATGGGATGTAGACTGTTGGTAAGGGAGAAATGATGACTTCTGGAAAACTTGAGCAATCTGGGACCTATGTCATTCATCTCCCTAATGCCGAAGTTCCCGAATGTTCCTGCCCAGTTTGCATAGGCAACCGATTCTACTTTGACATTCATATTTCCTTGTATGATGGTGATGTATTTGTGGAGGAATCGAGAGACGCGTGTGATAGAACGGGAAAGGGGGAGATACGAGCAGCTAAAACGACGAGAGGGTTGACTCGAATATCTCAAGATAAATACTGATAATTCAAAGAATTCCTCAATTTCTTCCTCATCCTGCTGTAATGTTGGAGCAAACGCCTGTTTGATGGTCCTGTTGTATGACCTGGCTGATGCAAGGATGTTTGTTTTCATCTACTGGAAACAGTATTAAAGCTGATGACACTGTTTAATTTCTCTAATTGCAATGAATGCAACTTCTGCTTCTCATCTCCAGAAAACCAAATTTTCTTGTGTAATTGTTTCTCCAAAACCAATCCATCTGACGTTAGACATCCTAATGATGTCCCTGTGATAACATGTCAGTTCTTTGGTTCTTCTGGGGTCGAATAATGTACGGACGTTCTATGTTCTTATTTCAATTTAATTCCGCTGGAAACCTGATACTATGGTTTGCAGTAACCGAATTATCCTGCCATCGAATAATTACAACGCGCAATCTTTGTTAATCCGGACCTTGACCGATCCATCATAGTTTTTTTTTTTTTTGCTTCTTATGATTTATTCGATTTCAGGTGATATGAAGATAAATTGAATGCGCCCATTTTCTCTCTAATTTTTTGACATTTCATTCTGACCATAGTTCTCTCTAATTTAAAAATACGAAGATTTACTTTAACTAATCTGCGATATTCTTGTTGACAGTACACACATAATAGCATCATTCACATACAAAAGAATATAAAAATAATAGGTATTATTAATAAAACAGTGAAATGTAAATAATACAAATCAATTATCATATAATGATATCAATTATGAACAAGGTAACAATATGCGTACCCTGTTCTGTACATAACATACACATGGCTTTATACATATTTAGTTATAAGTAAAATAAAATTCATTCTTGTTAATGGACAAACGTATAGCCGTAAGCGCTCAAAAACAATTCTTACATCATTTGAGTTTTGAAAAGAAAAAAATCACAAGAAAAATTATATAAAGACCTAATAAATTGTCTGTCATTTTCAATTATATATATATATATATATATATATATATATATTAGTCATCCACATACAAACCTGTTTCGCTGTATCACAGCGATATCAGTGTGGCTAGACGCATCCACTTGCTTCTGGCCGGGATCGAAACTCGACCGAGGTTTTTTCGTTAATTTCCGTTACATTTGTTGACATTTACGATACATTTCAGAGCAGATATGGTTTGTTTACGATAGATCAAAAATTGTGTTATATAAGCATGATAAAAACCTCGTCTGATCAAGAGGCTATTCATGGTCGAGTGGTTAAGACAGTACCAGATCAAATGGTAGCTTCCCCTATATAAATAGGGGTTGCAAGTTCGAATCCTGCTGGATAGCACACATTTTCACAATAAAATTTATCGTAAAATAATCAGGCCGGTAGATATAAATATAAAATACTGTTTAATTAAAAACAGAATATCTACTTAAATACGAGTATCGGTAAAAATAATGTTCAAAATAATTCATTACAAATTGTCGGTTGCTTATAACCAAGTTTCGTTAAAATTCGGTAATTTCCGTAACATATATATATAGATGTGCCAGTCTTTAGAAGTGAAGCCGTTCGGGAATTAGTATGTCCACCTCGGAACCGACGGGTGCTGTGTCTTACTATTCTAGCTGAATGGCGCTCAAAGCTAGTGTGTCGACTGGCGCGGTATTATCTGTGTATTGTTCGGGATCTTACGGTTACCTACGGATCTCTTTCTGTTCTCTTATAGCAGGAGTATATTTATAATCATGTAGAGTCTATTATTGTAGAAAAAGTGTCTAAAAACACTTTGAAGAGGATGTACATTGATAAAAATATTTGGAAGTATGGAGTGATGAATGAAGAAAGGAGATCTTATAATGGTTTATTCGTTCTCGTGATAAGAAGTTGAGTGGTGGACCAGATTAACTGAATTTGGTTTCGTTAGTAGATAGGCCACAATTATAAACGTGGGCATTAACCAAGAAAAGCAAACTGCGTATACAAACAACATTTATATATATTTACTTATACCTATTACAGTTTTTTACAAATAAAGTAATGTCTTTTAGTACGTTAAAATGTTCACTAGCAGTAAATCCCGAAAGAGAGTGTATGTGTATGTATGTGTGAGCGTTGCCAGTTAGGAATGTCTTTGATGTTTACGCTTCTTTGCTCGGGTAAGTAGCTCAGGGGACAACGAAGAGGAGGTTGAGAGGAAAAGGCAAGGCGAGCAGAGTGGATTGCTTGCCGAGGTCAAGGGACGTGCTTATTATGCGCGCACTTTCTCATCTGTGGCGATGCTTTCTGTTCCGGATTTTTATTTCGTTTTGTGGGTACCAGCAGATCATTTGGGAATACACCCGTATTTAATTCTGGGCCTTCCATTGGATGGTAAATAAAATTCGCGGAGACTCGCGAACAGGAGTTTGATATTTATTAATTTTTGGTTTTCTGCCGGAACATATGCGTGGAGCCCTGTACGCACAGACCAGTTTTGGTCATTTTCTTTCTGGACGTCTGAGGGCAAACAACAAGTTCCTCGCTTTGCTCGGTATCATTACATAACTTTTACCCGAGTAAACGGAGTTGTATTTTGGTATCTGTTGCTGCTTTTTTCAAATAGTTGTTTTCGTTTTGTTTTGCTGTTTTCTTTATGATTTTTTCTTTTTGTTAGTAATAAAATTGTGTGTTTTCTTTCTTCCATTTAACCGTTCTACTGGACTTCGTTCTCATTTTTGGTTTGTTATCATTAGTTTCCTCGGTACAAGATAGGGAGTTATCCAAATCCTGTCTTGATTCGATGGAATCTGTTGATTTTATATTTTCAGCAATATATGCAGGTTTTAGTATATCTATTGAAACATTACTTTTGACATCGTTTGGTCTTTTTATAGTAAAATATGTTTCATGACATACGGAGCTTCAAACGGATTTTTTACTCTGTCAGTTCTTAGCCAGATACTTTTACATGTTTGTAAGTCTTTTGGGATGTAGGAATTAGGTATTGAATGCAGGTGTCCACTGGATAATTTGTCCATGTCAAATTTTTGCATTTCGTCGGTTAAAAGTTTGTTATTTCGCTACCCTCGCTCTTGGTAGGGTCGATTAATAATCGGGGGACTTGGGTATGTCTCTTTGTTACTGCAGTAAATGGAGAATAGTTCTATTCGTTAGGTGTTATCCTCATTCTCAAAAGGACGATAGGTGGAGCTGATAACCACGATTCTTTCCTGCTTATAATAGCCGTTATTAGGGTTTTGTGTGCTCACTCATCTAATACATTCGTTTGCGGATGATACGCCGTTGTTTGTAATCTGTGGAAAGCTATTATTTTTTATAGTTCTGTGAATAGTTCGGATTCAAATTGGCTTCCTCTATCTGTAATGACATATAGAAAAACCCCGAATTTGGAGATCCACAGATTGACGAAAGCCATTAATACTGATTTCGCCGTAATTTCTGTTATTGGGCATGCTTCTATCCACCTCGTGTTTCTATGGATGCATGTAAATAAATATCTGTATGGTGAAAAATAAGAGTCAGTTTGATTCATTACTGGTGGTAATGGACCGACAATGTCTACATGCATTGTTTAAAACGACTGGATGGTAATTCAAATGGATTTACTTTACTCTTTGTGTGTTTTATTACTTTTGCTTATTGGCAATGCTGGCATTCTGTACACCAGGTCTTTATTGATTTGTCCATCTTCGGCCAATAGTATCCGGATTTTATTATTTTTCTTGAAGATGTTTTTCCGGATATAATAGATTATGCAGACTGTCAAATAAACGATTTTCTGAGATTCTCTGTCACAAAAGGTCGTGGAAAACTTAATGTTGTGTCGCATAATATGGTTTCAATTTTATTTCTTGTGTATGGTTTCAGTTGCTCTTTGAATGCCTGAATTTCATTGTCAGTAGCTTGATGTTTCATAATTCTTGTAAGTCACATACATCAATAGCGATCGTATTGAGAGGTCGTGATAAACAATCAGATTTGCTGATAAAACAGAGGTGATGCTGTTGTTTATATTATTTTAAGGAAGATTGGCTTTTAAAAGCACTGCAGAGTGGCTTGTGATCCGTCAGTAACATTACATTTCTGCCTTCTACTAAATGTTTAAAATGGAGTACTGCTAGATAGGCAGCTAGTAGTTCTCTATCAAAACTAGAATATTTTTGTTGGGTTTGGGATAATTTCTTTGAAAAGAAATCTCTGGGGATTGGTTGATTATCAATCATTTGGTGAAGTGCTGCACCCACCGCATAATTTGAACTCTCTGTTACAAGTTGACAGTTGTTAGCTTCTGAGTTGGGAAAGGCCAGAACGGTTACATTTGATAAAGAGTTTCTATATTGTCGAAAGATTCAATTTATTACTTTGTTAAGGTTAAGGATTTTGAATTTTGGTTTAAACGTATTTTGTCCGTGTAAAGTAATATGATATTGCTGAAATTTGGCAAAAGTTTCCTATAAAAATCTGCCATTCTGAGGAATCGGCGTAGTGATTTAGAATCGTTTGGTTGAGGAAATTCACTTAATTCATTCAATTTTTTAGCACTGGGTTTGAGACCATTAGAAGAAATTTGAAATCCTAAAAAGTCTAACTCATTAGCACTAAATATGCATTTGGAGTGACAAATTTTAAAGTCCTAATCACTTAGTTTTTGTAGTACTTGGTCGATATGCTTGGAATGAGTTTCTTTATCTTCTGAGAATATAAGGATATCGTCGAAACTTACAAAGGTATATAATCAGTATCACGAAAGATATTGTCGATCAGTCTGTGAAAAGTGCATGATGCGTTCCGTAGTCCGAAAATCATATAGTTGTATTCAAATAACCTTAAAGGGGTATAGATGGCTATCTTGCAGACATTCTCCGGGTGAACTGGTATCTGGTGATAAGCAGACGACAGGTGTATCTTTGAAAAGAACTTCTTGTTATGAAGCTTTGAAGAAAAGGAATTTACATTTAGGACCTGATATCGATCGGCTTTTGTTATGGTATTTAAAAGTCTGTTATAACCAACAGGTCTATATGTGCTGTCTGACTTCGGTAGCATGTGTAAGGCTGAACTCCATTCTGAGTTCGAAGGGGAAATTATTCCTGCCTTTAGGAGTGTCTTGAATTCCTCTTTCGCAATTTCACATCTCTGAGCTGATAACTGTCTAGCTCTGGAAAAGGTAGGAGGATTGCTACCAGTTTCTATTCTGTGGTATATTTTTGGTTTTGTTGCATTCGTGTCGCGATGAAAATAAATTATGTTTGGACATTTCTCCAGAATTGTTCGTACTGTTATGTTAGTATTATTATTCGGTACTACAGCTGCATTTATGATAACTGAAGATGGATGTGCATGGGATAGTCTATTAGTCATTTTATCGATTAGTTTGTTGTCCTTGCAGTCCACCACTAACTCGAAATGGTTTAGGAAATCGTATCCTAGGAGTGGCTGAGCAGTTTCGGCTATTATAAATTTCCAGGTAAATTCCTGTCTGAGGTTCTGTAGCGTGAGATTCAGTACTGTTTGTCCTGAGCATTCAAACTTTTGATCGTTGGCAGACACTAAAGAGATATTGGTTGGGTATGTTACATCTCCATTTAAATATCTCTTTGGCAGTATAGATACGGCAGCTCCTCTATCCACAATAAAATCTAAACTATGAGCTCCTAAACGTGCGGCTACAATGATAAGCGGCCTGGAAATGGATGTTAACATCTCTCGCCTAGTTAGTTTTCCAAAATCTAACGAGGAACGGGTGAAGTTGGGCGAGAGCTGGGTTGCATTTGAACATTCCGTTTATTAGGCCATCTGCACCACGGCTTGCAAAATATTACACGTTCCGCAAAATATAAATGTGCTCGGCAGATTTCTGGTTTTTGGTTCTTGTTAAAAGAGCAAACACTGGTATGGAATTTATTTTTACTGTGGGAATAGCCACGTATCATTTTAGTTTCATCATTATTTTGCTGTCCATCCTTTTGCTTCCCGAAATCTGTCGAATATATGCCGTGTGTTGTGTATTAAAATATAATAATAAGTGGTCCGCTATTTTTCCAAGACGATCTGTGTCTAAATCGACTTGCGCCGATACAACTGGTTTAATAGAGTAGGCTAGGGCTTGAATAAATTTATAACGTACGATATCGTCCCCTACGCCAATTCAACCTGTTAATGATATGAGTTCATTCAGGTAGACTGAGGGACGACCCGTTACTATCGACGACGACATTAATTTGTCCAGCATCTCTGGTTTTGTCCTTTCGTAAGCGCCTATCACTGCTTCTTTTAGTGCGTCATAGTCTTTTCATTGCAGTATAGTTGGCTGTATATTTCCTACTATGTCCACGGGGAGTGCTGCCAAAATGTCCATTATCGCAAACCAAGCTATTACGTTTGATTCCAAGAAGTTTGGTGGTTTTATCACAACAGCTTGCATTGGTTGGTTTTGATTTGTTGAGGTTTCTTCTGCTTTAGGTGCCATGATAAATTTGTGTTGAAAAGAAATATTCTAATTTCGCTGAAAGGCCAAAATGTTTTTTGGTATATATATATATATATATATATATATATATATATATATATATATTCAAATCACGTCGGGGCGTCGCGAGTTTATAGTGGGTTATACATTCTAGTGAAACGTATTTGGAGCAGATTAACTGAATTTGGCCTCGTTAGGAGATAGCCAACTATCATAATTGAGTATAGAAACAGCATTTATATATATATCTACATATATGAATTACGGCTTTTTTACAAATAAAGTAATGTCTTTAGGATGGATCCAAATGACGTTAAAATGTTCGTAGCAGTAAATGCCGAATGACAGTGTGTGAGTAGGTATGTGTGAGCGTTGTCAGTTAGGAATGTCTTTGATGTTTCCGATTCTTTGCTCGGGTATGTAGCTCAGAGGACAGCGAAGAAGAAGGTGAGAGGGAAAGGCGAGGCGAGTATAATGGATCGCTTGACAAGGTCAAGGGACGTGCTAATTATGCTCGCCCATTCTCAACTCTGGCGATGCTTTCTGTGTCGGCTTTTTATTTCATCTTTGTGGGTCCCAGCAGGTCATTTGGGAATAAACTCGTATTTAATTCTGGGCTTCCCATTGGATGACGAATAAAATTCACGTAGGCTCGCGAACAGGAATTTGATATTTATTAATATTTGTTTTTCTGCCGGAACATATGAGTGGAGCTTGGTGCGCACAGACTAGTTTTGGTGTTTTGTTTTCTGGTCGTCTGAGGGTAAACAACAGGTCCCTCACTTTGCCCCGGTATCACCACAATCTTACAGTCAGTTAATACATGAAGACATTTGAAAAAATAAGAATACGTTATTCTAAAGTCAAGTGCGCTGATAAGCATATGGAAGATGTGACACTAATAAAACATAGAAACGACATGTGCAATTTGCAGCCAAATCTGTCTGTCAAAGGTAGATTTGTCCAGTCGTATGAGATCTCATAATAGTAGGGAAATTAATATTACTAAATATAACCTTTAGAATGGTTTCTCTTGTAATATCTATAGATGCTGTGCAAGAAGGCAAAAGGTCTAACTCGTCATTTTAAATTAATGCACAGGGATTGACCAATGGTATATATATATATATATATATATATATATATATGGTGGTACAAAATTTTGGTATTGTGTCAAAGAGAAAAATTTTAACATGATTAGCCCTGCTAAATATTTAAAATTTATTACTTGTCATGGCATAAAAGTAATTATAAAAGTATAAATTTTTGTCTTTAACGCCATCATTAAGTTTAATTCATATTAAAAGTGAGTGATTTAGGGTCCCTATGAAGTTACTTCTCTCGGTTTTCGTTCTTAGTTAAAAGCTTACGTATTGCAGTTTAATGGTAATTTACTAGCTAAACCTTTAATTTCAAATAAGTTCAAATGTTGCCTCATTAAATACGGCTACGGAATGTAAAACGTTTGTAATCTACTTAAAGCTACTTTAAATTTTTAATAAACGCATTCTTCCCGAATAAACATGCATTGATTTTGTGTCGTATTTTTATCTAACTTTTTTGTAATTCTGAACAACATTTTAAGAAATGGTTTAATGAAATTTGGGGAAAACAACGGGAACACAAATTATGAGCAGCTTATTTAATTTTATGTAAATCCGCGTTTTAGATACCGTGTTCCAAAAATGTTTATGAATGTAGAACATCAGAACTCACTCGTTTTTAACATACCAATTGATTTTGAAAACACTGTTAGCTTTTTTAATTTTCTTTAATTTTTTTAACTCCAAGAATGAGTAAAATGATCATAGTATCAATCTCGGTCTGTTCTAATACATTTCTTTTGCTAAGTATATTTATCTAGAGTCGTCTACATTTAAGTAATGTTTTCTTTGCTTTAGATGGTCTTTCTATTTAGTAAATTGTTACTAAGATTTTTAATTTTTTCTGTAGTTTTGAAATTGTCTTTTTCCATTTCCTTTTGCAATTTCCATATATATATATATATATATATATATATATATATATGATATGAAAAGCGGTATTGGCTCCAAAGTTATTTTATCGGATATTCCAAGCAAATGACAGAAGGTTTAACAACAAAATTCAGAAAGCTTTTTCTATAGTAGAAATGCAAACATTTTGGGAGAATATTTGAAGTAACCCAAATGAATATAATCACAAAGCAGAATGGATCAAACGAGAACAATATTTCTATGATTCAGTTATTAATGAAATATTATACAGTGTTCGTGTTTTACACGTAGATGATTAGCTAATCCAGTTTAACGTCTTATGATTATCAATTCCTTCATTTTCCATAAAATTGTTTTCACTTGTATAAAGGATGGTGGATGTGTTATTCTCATGCGACATGATCTGACTTTTATAATCCATATGCTAATTTTCAAAGATCTACTTAGATGTAGCACACGGCGGAAATTTTGGGCACCCAGTGAGAATCGAACTCACTACAAAGTTGTAATCAGTTCTAGTGAGAAAAACTCGCTAACCATTGCATAAGAATTATATATCAACATATGGGAGAGGGGACATCAAGATTCTAGAGGTGATTAGATGTGTCATGGCCGAAAAAGGTTGGGAAACACTGGTTTAATCCTACCGTCTTCGTTGATTGTTTGCCTGATTTTTTTTTGGCGGCATATCAAATAGTTTATGCGGTATTTAATACCGAAATGACTTCAATTAAAAATGCTTTGAATGTAATTGATTGCCATTAACTTCAAATAAAATGCGGTGTCAGTGTCACTTTCTTATAAAATGTATTGGTGATCATTTTACTATAAATATATATTGTCGGTAAATTTTTATATAAATATATATTTCTGGTATTTTTATACTTAAATAGCTCTTAGAACTTCACTATTTACCCATAACTGAAAGGCTAATAGATGCTAGCATATCTTTGAGTGATTAGTTTGATCTTGAGAACACAGCAATTAAGAGCAAACTCTAAGCTCCATATCGAAGACTTTGCTGCCAGATGTGGCTTATTGATATAGACAGGACTAGATTTGTTTTGATAAGGAAAGGCTAAGCAAAGGCTATAAATATAGCTATAAATTAAATAGATAGATAGATAGATAGATAGATAGATAGATAGATAGATAGATAGATAGATACTCCCGCTCCAGTAAGAAACCTGTCGTGGCGGACAGACATAATCTCGCTGCTGACCTTGAGGGGGATCTACACTCTGTGATGAACTGGGACAAGAAGTGGCTTGTCAACTTCAATTCATCTAAGACCAAGCTCTTATTTGTCAACCATTACAGGCAACCTCTTCTGCCTCCCATAAGCATGGACCAGGTGATTCTCCCGGAGAGTAATACACTACGCCTCCTCGGACTTACCCTGTCCTCAGACCTCAAATGGAACCACTATATTGAATCCATAGCAAAATCTACTGCTAAGAAGGTTGGGTCACTATGTCGATCCAGGATGTTTTTTCCACCTGAATCCATCCTGCATATATACAAGTTAACCATCCGTCCGTGCATGGAGTACTGCTGCCATTTATGGTCAGGTGCCCCTGCCGTTCTCCTCAGTGTTCTTGACAAGCTCCAAAGGAGAGTCTGTAATGTGATAGGTACTGATCTGGCGACTCGACTGCAGCCACTTTCCCATCGTCGAAATGTGGCCTCCCTCTGTCTCTTCTACAAATATTTTCATGGCTTCTGCTCGAATGAGCTTAAGTCACTGATGCCTCCTCAACAGGTGTTTACCCGTGCAACCAGACTGGCAACTGGGTCCCACCCATTCACAGTCAGGTTAGCCAAATGCTAATTCTACTCCTGCAGCTTCCTCTCTCGCACTTCCCGCCTGTGGAACTCGCTCCCGTATTCTTGCTTTCCTAACGGCTACAACCTCCAGAAATTTAAATGCAAAGTTAATACTCATTTACTAACCACTGGACTCTAGCTCTCTCCCCTCCCCTGTATAACCTTCCCTTTCTCTCCACCTATGTATCTGTCATGGCACCTTCTTTCTCAGCTTTCTATTGTTCCTTTCTAACTAGCTTGTACTCCTCACTCTTTTCTAATTAATCTTTTTACATTTATGTAAACCCCTGCACATCAGTGGCGTTTCCGCCTTGCTCGGGGTGAAATGATTAAAAAAAAAAGATAGACTCACACACATTTAGAGAGCAGGACAAAGGAGATTAATATCAGCAATGGACAACATTCTTTGAGCTGTTGAGCGAATTAATTATGGATTATCATAAAGCGTGACTCACTAGAGCGAAATATTCAAGTTAATTTACTTTGAAACTAGATCGGCTATTTTCTCTACAGAAGACCACACAGTATGAATCTATCTTAAAAATGAGATTTTGTTTTTGGAGAACCGTTTTTTACTATGATGAGAGGAATTGATGTATTGAAGTAATATTGTTCACAGCGACATGTACACACGCTAATACATGCGATTCATTTATAATGTTTTGATTTAAAAGTAGAAAAAAAATAAAACTATATAGAACTCTTTTGCAGAGAAAAATATTATGAAAGTTTTTATATAAAAACATTATTGCTCGTATGCTTTCCAGGAGAAAAACTTGCAAATCCAATGGTTTAAAATAAGTAAAATATTAACAAAAACGAAAAGTAACACATTTCAAGAAACATTGCATATAATCTTTGTTTATGTAATCAGTGGTTATGTATGAAAATGTGTATGTGTGTGTGTGTGTGTGTGTGTGTGTGTGTGTGTGTGTAGCCACATGCATCCTAATAGTTATTTATTGCCATACTTTGTGTGAAATGATTAATATTTAAAACAAAAACACGTAATTTACCTCATGCACTTAGGCGTGACAGGCAAGTCAGTGGCGAACTACGGAATGACCTAGAGAATAAGAGACAGATGATAAGAATGAAATAAACTAGAAAGAAAACCAGATAAAACGTGACTAATATGAAAATTTGTTTGACAATAAAAAATTAATATGTAAATACGTGAAGTTCGGTTTGCATATACTCATCCCAGATTGTGTCCTCATATAAACGTGCACCATTTACCGAAACACCGCAAAAGATAATGCTAAAATTAACCGTTTCTCAACATTGCCAAGCTCATCTAACACATGATGTGATTGCTATTGTTTTTAGTCTTTTCCTAGACTATGTCCTCGGCATACACAAGCACGTTCGAGAATAGCAAGGACAATAAAATTTTAAGCATATTTTACTGCATCTATATAAATATAGGATATGGCAAAACATGTGTAACTCTTATCGTTCTTCTATGTGCCCTGCCCTTTCAGGACGGAAGCGATCATGGCTTTCCATGTCTCCCTATCCCTTATGGCTCTTAGTATGTTTTCTCCTGTTATACAACGCAAATTCCGTTCGGTCATCAGCCTGATCAGGCCCATCAAATATGTTATCTGCTGCCTTCCTCTGTCTCCTTTTCCCTCTATTTGGCCTGTTAGTATCAGGCTCTTCAAGACCTTCTTCCTCGTTGCATGTCCCAGGAACTTCAGTTGTCTCTTCCTGATGTTCAGTATTAATTTTCTTTTATTTTCCATCATTTCCAAAACCTCATCATTGCGCACATTCTTGTTTCATGATATCTGCAGCATCCTTCTGTAGAACCACATTTCCGCTGTTTCATGTTTTTTCTCATCTTCGATGATATTGTCCAGCATTCACTAGAAGAACTGACATCAGTCAGTCAGTTAAGTGCCATACGTGATACACGCTTGGGCGATCATGTCTCGAAAGAGACATGACTGACTGGGCAGAAGATTATCCCGCAGTAGGTTGCCATTGCTTTCTGCGGTAGACTGGTTGCCGACCAAGGCTATAGAACCCAATATGTCCTGTTATTTAACCCATAACTGGAAGGAATAGACGGAATAATACCTTTCCCAAGGGTATTTGCGCGTAAGTAAATGCAATGAATTCAACTGGAATTCGAACTCTGCACCCCGATTTCTCGTTCCGAGCCGATATCCACTGCACCACAACGCACATTCGAACTGACATCACATAGCAATAACTATAGGACCTGCATTTTGATTCAATGGATATTGACTTGGAACGACAAATTGGAGTGCCGAGTTCAAACTCCAAATAAACTCGTTTACTTTCGCGCAAATACCACTGGGAAAGTTAATGTTCCGTCGTTTCTCCATCCAGCTATAAATCCCAGAACATTTTTGGTTACAAGATTTTCTTTGCAATCGGTCTACCGCAATAAGCAATGGTAACTTACTGTGGGGAAAATATTCTAGAGACATGATCCTCCAAGCGTGTATCCAGTATGGCACTTACCTTACATATAAATATAGCAAAAGAAAACTGCAATGCTTCTTTCCGTCTCAAAACCAGTGTGGTTAGAATGAATAAATATGCTGATGATAGAGATATTCATATACGAGAAAGGAACGAACATAAAATGATCATCTGCCAAGTATTTCAAGCAGTGTCTATTAGGATAAACCTTTCTAAATCAGAAACTATGATCTGGAAATCAAATAAAAGGTGAGATATCACGTACGCTCAATCCCTCATAAACATACATGATATGAAATTACTAAATATAAAGTATTTCAAATATCTCGGTGGAGGGATGAGTTGCAAATGTTTAGTGCAGGAGATTCGCATATTCGCCCAACATAAACTGTTACAAAAACAATACATTAACCCCAAAACTCGAGCCATATTCACAAATCGTTTCGTCAAATCGTTTATGGATGTCGGGTATTGCAGCAAATTCGTTCAAAATATCTAACCTGTCAGTAGCAGATAAATGATTACTCAGGTCAATAATTAAAATGTCTTCCAGTGAATAAAATCAGTGGGATTTAGCGAAGACCAACTGTCATGGACCCGGTTAGGAGCCAAGCAATAAATAATACAACAACCAAAATAGGAAATAACGATATATATATATATATTAAACACAGCAAAATACAAATACTTGGGACTCTTTTAGTAGAACAATAAATACAGGTTAGGTAGTAATACTATAATTGGGACTTGCAATGGTCGTACGGTAGCAGTGTTGGCGATCTCTGCCAATCGCTTTGCTTCTGCTGATCTGCTGCCTTAGGCTTTATGCTGATCTGCTGATCTTCTCATCTAATCTGCTCTCTTATTGTGAGGGGTTGTATATGTAGTAGAAAGAAGAGTTCAATCCGTTGAATAGGTGACTCCCCTATGACACCAACATTCATTGTAAAATGTTTACTACAGCTAGAGAATCGCAACAAACAATATCGCTAACAGGAATTTCAGCAGTAAAAATAGAAACCACTTGTAACTACAAGAGAAAATAATGACAGCATAAAGATACTGACGAAAAGAGGCAAGGAAAATACTCTCTAGAATCAGTGATTTAAGTGCCGTACGTGATACACGCTTCGTCGATCATCTCGACAGGTACATAACTGGCTGGGCAAAAGATTATCCCGCAGTAGGTTGCCACTACTTTCCACAGCAGACTGGTTGCCATCCAAGGCATTAGAACCCAATCTGTCCTGTATTTAAACCATTAGTGAAGGAAAGAGAGGGATTAGTACCATTCCCAAGAGTATTTGCGCGTAAGTGAATGCGAGATATTCAACGGGAATTCGAACTCTTCTCCCAGATTTCTCGTTCCGAGCCGATATTCACTGCCCCACAACCTTCTTGAATACTAGACCTAGAACAGTCAGTTAATGAACTGAAGACACCAATTTTCTCGAAATATTGTTGAAGAGAAAGATTTCGGCCGAATGTATCACAGGCAGAACGAATGTTTTGTTATGGGGAAACGGTAAATATTACCCTTACGCGAATATCGTATGAAATTATAGATGTGAAGAAGCTAATTAAAAATATGACTCGAGTGTGGAACATTTGTGAATTCGGCGAAAGGAATATCTACATGATCTTGTTCAAGTTTGCAGGTCAACATATTTGTTTTGCAGTATTTTAAAAGGTTAAACATATTACACTATTCGTAAACTCTTCTGTGTCCAATTTATTATAAGATGCAGGCACAGAATTACATAATAGAATTTATCAATTCAAAATTCTGAATTTTCATGAGGAAATGTATTCCAGTATTAGATATTATTTTCTTTCTTATAGACGAAATCCTAAATCAACCCTGTATAAAAGTTTGAACTTTTTCAAGTACATTATTATACAAATGAAATTTTCATCTTGCAATGTTCATTCTGTGCAATTTCAGCCCAATTTGCTAAATACTTCGACGTGGCTAGATAACAAATACGTGATAAAAGAAAATACAAGTGTACGCCAGACAATCTCCAGCGTTATTGAAATCTTTTCAAATTCACAAGAAAGAAAACTGGTATTTCGTTATGTCGTTATTAACAATGAAAGCAGAGTAAAAAGAAATATATAAAAGACCTAATTGTCTGGGTTAATTTCATGATAAAAACACCACGAAAATATTATCTCTCTTCCTATTCCTCATCTTAGATCTCTAAAAGTATCTAAATAAATAAATAAATAATTAAAAAGGTATTGTGTCGCCAGACACTATTTAAGCAATTCTTAAACGAACGTGAAGGACAAAATAATTAAGATATTTCGTCTTGGTCCGGTTTTCGTTTTCTTGTATTTTGCTTTTAACTTCACCACGAGCATCAAACAAATAATCTTATTTATTCCCGCCTTCCCCACTTTTTCATCCATCTTCATTGTTTTCTTGTAACAATAAAATCGTATAGAATCAGCATCTACAATTTACTTGTTTTTTTAATTTTTTTTTGTTTAATCGCGGCGCCTAGTTTTTATTTTACGGTAACACAAACGTGACAAAAATGAAAACATTAACGGAGTTCTTTCTTAAAGAAATAACATAATTCCCGCCTGCTTTTTACATATTTCCTATTTGTTTAATTTTACTTTTTTTCCTTTTACTTTTCTCTACCTGGGTTTCTATTTTGTAAAAGATTATCTGGCGTGAAAATTTATTTGTTTATTTATCCTATTGATACAAAAATGATGAGAATTATTTTGAAAATACTGCTGGAGTTGAGTACGTAATTTCCGTTTCAGGAAAACTTTACAAGAATGTGCTAACATTTACGTCAAATTTGCAGCCATATAAAAAAAAACAAACCTGTTATTTATCTTTATATCATAATATTTCAAACAACATATTCTTCAGCCTTCCAATTTTGCATGCAACCTCTAACGGCCTCGAAAGTGCATTTCTTGTTCATAAGAGTACACTGTTGAGTTTTAAACTTTCTTGCACGCCAAAAATTAAAAAATGCACATAATTGATTGGGAAAATGTTCGTTGCTTTCTTGAGCAAACAAATAAAATATATTTTAATTATATCCATTTTGTGGTACAGTGGATATCGGTTCGGAACGAGAAACCGAGGAGCCGAGTTCGAATTCCAGTTGAATCCATTTTATTCACTTACGAGCAAATACCCTTGGGAAAGGTATTAATCCTTCTCTTCCTTCCAGTTATGGGTTAAATAGCAGGGCAGACTGTGTTCTATAGCCTTGGTCGGCAACCAGTCTACCGCAAAAGCAATGGCAACCTACTGAGGGATAATGTTCTGCCCAGTCCGTCATGTCTCTTTCGAGACATGATCGCCCAAGCGTGTATCACGAATGGCACTTAACTGACTGATTCACAGTCTGCTATAATCATTCAGTAAAATTAAGAATTACGTTTGCCATTCATGTGAATGTTACTGATCATTCACTTATGCACAACAAAAAGCGGGCTTTACGCTTGATATCAAACCCCTTTCAACTGAAAGGTGTCTTATCTGGGTGTAATCTAGTTTCAAAGTACATTATGACTCAAGATAAAATACTCTCTTCAATAAGTGTCCATTGATCATGTACTTGTGCGTGAATATATTAAGTTAAATAAACAACATTCTCAATGGGAAGTAAATGGCAAGTGAGTTAAACCAGCTGTCCGGTATTATTCAGCTTGATTTTAACAGGGATCGACACTTGTCAGCTTGTGCAAAAATAAGCCAACATTAGCAAATTTTACGCTTTACCATTTACAAAATTTAGTTGCATCTGTGTAAATAATGGTCTTTATAAATTAGCAAAATTCATATCTATATATATATATATAGAGAGAGAGAGAGATAGATAGATATATATATATAGATATATAGTAAGCTATTTTTTATTCAAGTTAATCTTTGATCAACAAAAGTATACGGTCAAATGAGTTTTACGTAAATATTCACAATAATTTCAAACTTATTTTCATTGTTATAAATTCGTTACTATGATAATCTTGGTCGTTGTGAAATTCTGCTATGAAGTGTATTTCATGTTGAGTGACGCAGATATTGTTGTAAGATTTGAAACAATGGGGATGGGGTTAAAATGTCAAATAACAGCAAAAATACACGTGTGGATCTGAGGATTTGATTATGACTAGCGAGGTCAAGAACGACAAGTGCCTCTAGCAAAATGCAATATAAGTTATAGGAAGTGACGTCAGCTGACATAAAGAATCAGTGATTTTTAGTAGTTACTGTAAGTTGGATTTTATCAACTGTTGAGATCAGTTGTTGTTTTACACTTTAAGAGAAAACATCAGCCAAAGGCTAGTCTGTATTGTAGGTGGGTGACAACTCAGACCAAAAACCTACTCCACCATTCGGTAGGTCACTGCCTTTCAAAGAGAGTAAATAATAAATAATTGTATATTTTATTCACATGTTGAAGTCATAGTTTTTGAAAAGTTCTCATTTAATTGCCGCAAAGTTTTATTTCAGGCGTTTTGTTTCCTGAAGAATATACAAGAGAGGTTATATAACATTTGGTCCTCGTTGAATCGGTTGAAGTTGTTTACGAAGAAAGAAGAAGTTTATTTATTTGTCAACATTTTGAAAAGAAGCCGTTTATGAATTTTGATTTGCGAAGTTTTGATCTTCGCCCTCGCAATCACAGTTGGTCGAAATATTGTTTCTGTAAAAAAGGAATATATTCGATGAGGAGGAATTACAAACACCAAGAAGAAACGGAAAAATAGTAGTTGTGTATAGGACTAATGAAGTAAACACTGAAATATATATATATATATATATATATATATATATATATATATATATATATATATATGTGCAATGTATTATATAATATAGAATAAAGTAGAATTAAATGCAACAAATAATTTTAAGCTTATTTTATGAATAAATGTTTGGGTTGACTTCAGCTTCCTTATTATAATATAGTTTCAACCATTTTCTTCATAGATTTCTTCAGTTATCTTTCAATCCAAGCAACATTTAGGGAAATTATAAATATGAAATTTATCAGGATTAAGAGAAAAATAAAAAAGGTTAGACGATTCACTGTGAGAAGCATTGCGATAATAACAACAATGGAAATGACATTAGTCCGACTGTAGATTATGTAAATAATGATACATTTTCATTGTTACGTAAACGTTATAAAATATATTTTTGCTACAATATAAATCAATTATTATTCAATCGTTAGCATTGCATATTTCATACTTAATAATCATCACATTATTTCCATCTTAAACTGCAGTTAGTCCTTTTTTAACATTTAACCGTACATTGAAACATTATTTTCGAGTTAAACATGATATCCAACATGACAGAGATTAAAATGGACCAGAGAGAATTTTTTTTAATCATATCACCCCGAGCAAGGCTGAAATGCAGGGGGCTACATAATTGTAAAAAGATTAATTAGAAAAGAGCGAGGAGTACAAACTAGTTAGAAAGGAGCAATAGAAAGCTGAGAATGCAGGTGCGATGACAGATACATAGGTGGAGAGAAAGGGAAGGTTATACCGAGGTGGGGAGAGAGCTAGACTCCAGTCGTTAGTAGATGAGTGTTGACTTTGCATTTAAATTTCTGGAGATTGTAGCCGTCAGGAAAGCAAGAATACGGGAGCGAGTTTCACAGGCGGGAAGTGCGAGAGAAGAACCTGCAGGAGTAGAATTGTCGTCTGCATTTGGCTAACCTGACTGTGAATGGGTGGGACCCAGTTGGCAGTTTGGTTGCACGAGTAAACATCTGTTGAGGAGGCACCAGTGACTTAAGTTCGTCAGAGCAGAAACCATGAAAGTATTTATAGAACAGACAAAGGGAAGCCACATTTCGACGGTGGGGAAGTGGCTGCAGTCGACCCGCCAGATCATATTATCACATTACAGACTCTCCTTTGGAGCCTGTCAAGAACACTGAGGAGAACGGCAGGGGCGCCTGACCATAAATGGCAGCAGTACTCCATGCACGGACGGATGGTTGACTTGTATATATGCAGGATGGATTCAGGCGGAAAAAACATCCTGGATCGACATCGACATTTGAGGTCTGAGGACAGGGTAAGTCCTAGGAGGCGTAGTGTATTACTTTCAGGGAGAATCACTTGGTCTATGCTTATGGGAGGCAGGAGAGGTTGCCTGTAATGGTTGACAGACAACAGCTTGGTCTTAGATGAATTGAAGTTGACAAGCTTCCTCTTGCCCCAGTTCAGCACAAAGTGTAGATCCCGCTCAAGGTCAGCAGCGAGATTATGTCTGTCCGCCACGACATTTTTCTTATTGGAGCGGGAATATATTGTACAGTCATCTGCGTAGATGCCTACTTGGGACTTGATCTCATCTGGGAGGTCGTTGATGAAAATAAGGAAGAGCGTCGGGCCCAGGATAGAGCCCTGTGGGACACCAACATTCGTGCTGTAGGACGAAGAGGCACGCCCATTCAGAACGACCTTCATTTTGCGGTTATTTAAGAAACATTGGATTAGGTCAAGCAGGCGACCGGTAATACCATAACCGCGTAGTTTGCATAGGAGGCCAGAGTGCCAAACCCTGTCGAAAGCCTTGGAGATGTCCAGAGCAACCGCGCGAGCCTCATCAGACTCATCAAGGGCCTGTAGCATGTACTCCGTTACGATTGTTAGCAGGTCGCCCGAGGACCTGGCAAAGCGGAATCCATATTCCCTGTCGGAGAACAGTTTGTGAGCGGTGAGATGATGAACTATTTCAGCATTGATTATAGCCTCGAATACTTTTCCGAATATCGGTAGAAGACTGATATGGCGATAGTTGGATGGGTCCGAGGGTTAGTTGGATGGGTCCGAGGGTTGAACTGTACCAATCATTATTTTGCTTCTGTGTTATCTCATAAAATGTGAATTCTTTCTCATCCTACTATACAAACACCATCAGAGTTCAAGGTAGACTTGATTTTGTACGGTTATTGATGTTTCAATTTGTTTGATCTGCGATTTCATCATGATCATTATCATTATCATCACGATCATCATCAGTTACTTGACTGCTTCACTGGTGGTAGCACCTAAGGGAAAAAGAAACAAAGAACCTTCTTCAGGATAATCTGTTGGCGCTGGCTTTAATTGGTTCCGGCATTGTCATGTCCGTCCATTCTTTGATGTTTGACCAGCTTTTGTGTCACCGTCTCCGCTTGCATCCGCCTTCAACAAAGTCTTCCATGATAATTTTTCAGAGTTTGTTATGACGTGTAACGTGGCCAAACCATAACAACTTCTGACGCTTAGTAGTATTCAGTAGAGATTGCCGTAAGCCCACAAAACTTTTAAGCTTGTTCTGTACATAATCGTTGTTTTTGGTTTTTTTTTGCTTTTATTTTTCATAAGGTTTAGATTGTAAATTTTTAGATAAACTTCATGGCCACTTTGACGTGTCTTGAGGGTTAGCCAATATGTCTCGCTAGATCACTTGCGACTGAATAATGAGTTCAATCTTAAATGTGTGTTGCATACTTTTGGTCTGTCGCTATGTCTAAGCTAAGCCTAATAAATCACAAATAGAAAAACAAAATCGATATGGTTGGATACAAATGACATTTCGAGGCGGATTTCAATATTATTAACATTATTGTTTGTAGCTACTTACAAAGCAGATATGAGTTGCATCAGAAAGCTGCAAGAAAAAAGTAGTTATTAAGAGAATGTATGCTAATGAATACATCACATAAAAGTGCACTGATTATGACTGGCTTTACATTGTGACATAAAGCAAATTTATCAAGTATTATGTTGCTTTTCCTCTACCAAACTGACACTGTCGAGACCTTGACGCTATGTTCCGCCAGAAAATGTTTTGCATAAACATTAGCAAACTACTTTTAAACTTTTTTAAAATTCACATAATCTTCTTCACTATTTTCCTAGTTTATTATTCCGTCTGAACTTACTTGTTTCTTTTACTTTTTATGTGGTGATCCTCAGTTCCTGGTTCATTAAAAATAATGGATATCATCAGTTTACACCGTTTTCAAAGATACGGCCATCATTAATTCATGATTCGAGAAAAAATAACAAATGAATTGTGTGGTTACTAATTACACGGTTTTGATAATTTCTTGAAGAAACTACCTTCAGATAAATGTAGAAGCAAGCCGTCTATGTCTGCATGTGTAATCTTGTTAATTTGATATATAATGTCCACAGCTCTATTTAATTGAAATACTTCAAAATATAATATTTAAAAAAATATTTATTTTAAGATTCTAACATTTGATTTTGGTTTCATTTTATTCTATATTTTAAGATAAAAAACGTTAAAATACCATTTTTATAGGTTTTGTTTATCACCAACTAGAATATAAGAGCTTTTTCTTAAAGTTAATTTTATCGTTTATTTTTAATTTAATTTGTTGTGTGTTGCGTGTATTTTCTTGCAATATTTCTGAAGATTAAGATATTTACTCTAAAACTACTAGTCAACTCTTCATACAAATCTAATCTTATGAAACTGTTAATTTATTACTTAAAATGAAAGATATGACAATGAATACTCATGACCTATCAAAATAGAAATTATTTTGCTCTTACATCTTAGACTTCTGACTTATAAACTCTCTGGGGCTTCCTAAAACGTTTTCCCGGATGTGTTTGACCAACTATTCTTATATTGGTGGTCGTCCACATCGCCTTGCCCTGCACATACACGTGTCTATGTTGTGCCTAACAAGGTGCAATTTTAGCGAATACTCTCACAAATACACTCTACACTGTTTGGTCTTACTATTTTCGAGCATACCCTCATAAAAAAATGACTTTTCCTTTCAAGAGAATGATATTTCTAAACCTGAATAGATATGAAACATTAAACTTAGGATCGTTTCTACACATACTGTTATACAGCAATTTGTCTAGTTATGAACAAAGTATTTGAATGCAAAATGATTTCGCTATAAGACTGGGAGATTATATACATTTTTGAAACACACTGTATTTATAACTATTTTTAGAATCTATAAAGAATGTGTCTCCCGTAAGATTTCGTCACTAATATTTTCTGTCGTATTTTACAAGTTTATAAATTATAGAAAATCTGAAAAAATACTATTTTTTATCAGGATAATATGCGAAGCTTTTTGGGTTTCCCTTCATTATATGATCAGCAGACACTTTTCTTGCGTTTAATGCATATCTCTTTTATAGACCATTGTAATATGCGGAAATGTTCCATTTATTTTCTACAATTATCGATGCTGAAATCAATAAAGTCCAATTGCATCAATCTTGATATGACAGGTGCCACAATACAATCTAACGCAATCGTTTTGAATGTTACCTCAGTTAAATCTAATCGAGCAAAACTTTTCCAATTAATATTGTCATATTTCAGCGAACAGTATATATATATATATTTTTTTTTTTCGCAAATTCTTTTTCTCATTGTTAATATCATCACCACCACATCACAGCGTTCACTTCAAAATTACCTGCCATCGCACCGCAAAACACTATTCCAAATGTAATGTTAAATAGAGAAATGCCCAGGGGAGAATTCAAAACGTGTCAACTCTCGATGTCAGATTAATAATGCATCATTTTCTTCTTATCAAGTGATGTTATTTTCAATTCTGTTGTTCTGTATTTTACAGTCGTTCACTTTGTCGATATCGCTGTCAATTCCGTTTATAATAAATGTATAAGCGTCGACCAATGCTGTTCTCTTGACGCCCAACCAAGAATTATGTGTATTAATTGTCAACACAATAGTTATGAGATATTTTTAAAGGAAGTGGGTCCCAGTAGTAACCAACAGCACGGTGATCGGCGAAAATTAATATTTTAAATACAACTGTAAGAAAAATAAGAGAATAGCGTTTCCCCAAGAAGCAATTAAGATTTTATCAAAGGCAGTTAATATATATATATATATATATATATATATATGTGTGTGTGTGTGTGTGTGTGTGTGTACGCGTGTATATATATATATATATATATTCATCTGCAGACAGCTCTTTTGCTGCATCACAGCTCATTTGTAAGTTTAGACTCCGATTGATTTTAACCCAGGATTGAAACCCGACCGAATTGGCGTCAGTCGATGATTCTACCTCTGAGCTATGGGTGTTCGGTAGAAGAAGGCAGATTTTTCGTGTGTATATTATCATTACACACGCTTAATAGCTGAGAGTGGTCTAATTCATTGCTGAATGAACGGTGCGTAGATGCTAGATTCGCTACTGTTTTTCAAAATCAACCTTTCTTCAAGAGTGCTCAATCAGAGTGTGAGAGCGTAAATAGTCATCCGCAGACAGCTCTCTTTTGCTGTATCACAGCTTATCATATATATATATATATATATATATATATATATATATATATATATATATAAATTATAAAAGTGAAAAGAAATCAAGAAATGAGGGGAAAATTTTACCCCTAACTTGATTTCTTCGTTTTTTTTTTACGCATCATTTTCCGTTTTTCTTTTCCCAACTTCTGATACGCCTAATATTTATTTCTTTACACATATTTACTACGCAAATATATTCAACAAATTACGGCACAGAGAAGAGTGAAAAATGCTCAGCAACCTGAACATATTTATGATAAATATTAGAGTATTCAAGAACATCTACTGGAAGCAAATTGCCTGCATACAGACAGAAAGCAAGTTCAGCCAATATACAAAATTACAAAGAGACAAGGATATGTCTTTTCACCAAATTTATTCAACTTGTACAGCGATAATATCGCAAGGACCCTAGATATTATGCCAGGATTCATCATAATAAATATATGAATTACGTAATATACACAGATGATACAGTGGTGATAGCAGACACGGAAAGGAAATTACAAAAACTCCCATAGAAGTTATTTGAAGAAAGACAAAAGAAGGTACTACAAAGAACTAGAAGAAAACCGAACGCATGGACATTAGCAAACAGAAGATCCCAAAATGCCAATTATAGGCGGGGGCTACTAAAGTGGAGGATGTAGAAAAATTTAAATACCTGGGAAGTGTTCTAAATGGGACTTGCAGAATCTGATTCTGACATGTCAAATAGAAAGAAAAACAACGGAAAGCAGCATGTAACTTACTTGACGGGCATGAGCAAGTGGATAGTTTAGCGGGGTTTGGCTGGGGGAAATAGGAGAAAGCGTGCTAAGCGCAACCAGAGATAGGAAGACGTAAAGGGCCATAATCGCCTACGTGAAGAAATATGGCACATAGATGAAGAATAATTATTAAATGTCCTTTTCAAAGATCGAGGTTGTATCGATTTTGCTATCTTTCTTTATTTTTTCTCTCTTTTCCTTACCTTCTGAAACAGCATCTAAATACATGTCTTCTAACATAAACTTACCTCTCTTTTTTACCTCATAAAAAAATAATCGCTGACGAAGTAAACTTACTTCGCAGAAATAAACATAGGACACATGTAATTTGTCAAAGATTTTTTTGAAAAATATACATATTTGGCGCTGTAAATAGATAATTTTATTTGCACCGATCTTTCTGGCTGGATTAGTTTCAATATTAATATTAATAGGATTTCTTTAGAATTTTACCTACATGTCACTTTTGATACGGAGTGTTATATATATATATATATATATATATATATATATATATATATATATAAAGAGAGATACAAAGATAGACAGATACATATGAACAGATATCAATTTTTTTTTTAATCTGGCATATTCCTATAACATTTTTTATTGATATCTGTATTTAGGTTGAATGTACCCTTAAAAATCAGAAAGCATCTCATTTTGTAATGTAAGGGTGTGTATTTGATAAAAAGTAATAAATATAAGGGACATTTTCTTCTCGAACTTGCACGCTGGTAGACGAAATAAACCGTGGAGAAAAGATATATTATTAATTATTTCAAAGGATCTTTGCACGTAATTGTATATTAAAATTTTGTTCTCTAGTCAACAATTCTGAGGCATTATCCATAACACTACCCATAGTCTGGTTTTCTCAAATAGTTACCCACCTATGTACTGACCAGACTAGACATTGCTTAATCGGTGAACGTAGAAGAACCGTTGTTGCAATCAGATATAGATTTAAGTCATGTTTTTTATTGTTAATACTGCTTAAATCTGATTGTTTTCTTTTCAGTATACTCCTGCGTATTAGCTGGCTTACAGGCTTAGTTTCGCTGCAATGATTAATATATATATATATATATATATATATATACATATATATATATATATATAAATTCCAGTTAGAGAAATATAATTTCATTGAAAGGCGACGAATTTTGTGAATAAAATTAATTTCTACACCTTGACATATTTCTAAAATACTGACAGTAAGTAAAAATTCCAAAAACTTTATCACTAAATGAACAAACACACACAAATACGATATATGGATATTATAAAAAACAGCAATTTCAATGAATACAAATATAGGCTTTTATTGAAATTAAATACATATACAATCCTCTAAGGAGTTCATAAACGCGTTTATTTATTGCTGCTATGTCAGTTAATTCGCTTTATATGCATTCTGTTGACGGCCTGCCTATTTATTTCAATCCCTTAGGTAGTAATCTTTTATTTTGTAAGGATTTTCATATTCGAAAAGTAATAACGTTTATCATATATGATAATAATATCTCATTAAAAATGAATTATTGCCTCAGCTTTTAGCCTTTATTACGTGCAGTTTCAATAAAATTAATTAAGCAGATTTTCAGATAAATTAAAGATCTATCTATCTATCTATCTATCTATCTATCTATCTATCTATCTATCTAACTATCTATCTATCTAGTTCAATATTTACATATCTATCTTTTTTACAATAATTTGAAACAAGGCAAGCCATATGGCCGCTTGTGCGCAGAGGGTTAAAATGAAATAAGAGAAAATCTAAAAACAATAACGTATCGATGGGAATCAGGTAGACAGAAGATAGCAATTCTAACTATCAGGAAAGGAAACAAAAAGACGTGAGTTCCACGAACGGTAAGTGCGAAAAAAGAAAGGTATTAGAGTAGAAGAAGCAGTTATATTTTGCTATTTTGCGTGTAAAAGGTTGTACCATTGATGTCGCCGTAGCACACATAAATACATGTGGTCGGGGATAATTTTGGCCGAGCAGTTGCAATGCAAATACTTGATAAAAAATCAGTGGGAAGCCACATAACATCAGTGAGAAAGTGACTGAAACCGAGCTACTAAGTGAAGCTCAATTCTATTGCAGATCCTACTTTGGATTGTATCGAGAAAAGCAATATGAATAGCAGGAACACACGACCAAATATATTATTCAATGAACGGAAGAAGGGTAGATTCATAAATGTGCAAAATAGATTCTGACGAAAAAAATTTCTCACTTGACACAGTGATCAAAGCTTCCTAGCAGTAGATCTAGCTATGGATTCGAAATCATCATTCCATTTGAGTTGTTTTAGAGAGAGTGAGGCCAATGTTGTGCATAGTGTTGCTCTCTGAAAGACTAAAGTCTTCCATTTTGAGGGTAGCTAGGAAAGATTCTCTATACTTGTTAAATGAGAACCGTTTCGTTTTTGAGGCATTAGAATTGACGATCTATTTTTTAACTCATTCAATCACAGATTGGTAATCCTTTTGAAAGGAAGCAGCCAAGTTTACTTTGTTAACCTTGGCGGATTTCTTACTGAGACAGGAATGAATGGTACTGTCATGTACATAGCGTAGAACCTAGGATAGAGCATTGAGGGACGCCCGCCATCTTATAAAATGACCTAGAAGCTTGCGAGTTCAAAATGTCGTTTATTTCACGATTTGATAGGAACATCGTAGCTCTGAAGCTTGCCTTCTTCAAGCCATATCTGTCTTAAGATGCTCGTATCTGTCTATCTATCAGTCTATCTATATGGTGTCACACTGGTCGTTTCCCATATATATCAATTATATAATAGCAAAATGTATGTGCATATAGAGATGCATATTTAGTCTATTTTTATAATTTATATATATTCTTCATTTGTAAACGAGTTATTACGTGACCTATTTTTCTATCATGTAGTGACAGAAAAATAAAAAAAAAACTTCAGCCGAGTTTTAATAACTGATTTTACTGTTGAAGAACATTCACGTAACGGTGAGTTTTTGAACGCTCGGTAACGGTTTTTTTTAACGCTCACGTAACGGGAATTTTTAAATGGGCAATTTTAAAATTTAAAAGAAATTATAACGTTTTCATTCATGGTTGTATGACACTAATAGGTATTTTATGGTATGGTTAGTTATAATTTCTGATTTTAATTAAGTAATTCATTTTTGTTTGGAAATAACGTAATAGCTTATATATAAGAATCTACGAATTTTCCTGAGATAAATAGGACATTCCGCCTCGGACACGAAAAGTTAAGTAGTCTCTTATAAAGGCAAATCTCTCACAGATCTAAAACTGTACAGATATAAATATTTCGAGAGTTTGAGAGAGATTTTAGTTTACGAAGAACAATTCAACTTTGATTGACCATTGATATGCGCATACTCACACACACACACACACACACACACACACACACACACACACACACACACACACACACACACAGAGGGTGCAATAGGTGAATTATCAACATTTTATATAGTACTAGCATCATAGCCCGGCGTTGCCAGTGCAACTCAGCTGACTTCCGCAGCTTTAGCGGTCATACGCCCACACAAAGCTCTTCCTTTAGGGGGCATGTGAAAAAATCTACCGAGCACAACCAGTGTGACTCCCTGTTACTTTAATTAAAGATGGCTATTAAATTACTTGGAGCGCAATGTTTACAATACTCACAAAAACATCAAATCCCGAGATGCAATAATGTTTATAATATTAAATTGAGGAATTTCTTTAAAACTAGATTATATAAAAAGATTATTATATAAAAAATTGTTGTTTCAGATTTGTTTGAAAATTCTATTAAAAAATGTATTTTCTTTGTTTTGCGTAAACGTGATTTCATGTTTGTGTGACATTGTAAACAATATTGCGCTTGTTTTTGTTTCAAAATTACCGGGAAATATTTACATTTTTTGTTGACTAAATGACTTTAACATAAAAATAAAAATTATTTATTTTGTTTTACTGAAATTAGAAATATAAAAACTATTACGCACTCAGTTATGAAATTTTGGAAGAATATTTAAAAATGACGACATTTGATTTGAGAGGAAAAAAGTACCTTAATACCACACGAATTACAGACAGTTGGTTTACTGCATGAGATATTTAGCAAAAAAAGAAGGCCTTATTTTTTCAATTTTATTTTTTGAACTATGAAATATTAAATCTGAAGAAAAAGACTTAAACAATTAAATTAGCCATTGCCATATTTTTCATATTTTTTTTGAAGAAACACTTTTTTAATGCAGTTTACCAAACATCCTAGATCTTAGATGTTTTACAGAGCAAATGTAAACAATCAGCTCCATTGGCCTAAAAGTGCGAAAGAGAAATTTGCTGAACTTAAACTCAAAAGTATGTGCCGACCTGGCTTCTGTAGATATGTGTCCCTAAAAAGTTTGAATAGCGTAGCTTAACAAACGTAGGCGCATATAGAGAACAGTCACACACAGACTCACAGATTGCCTTTTATATATATAATTAATAGGGTAAGTTGGGTACCATCTTTCAGAAAACTTCCGCCATCATGCAATTCCCTTCGCCAGAAATATGGAACAGGCGTGCTTCACTGCTTGACATTCTAGTCGGAAGATTCAATGCGAACATTTCAGAGTGTTTAGCTGTCTGTCTGATTAGTGGGTGAGTCCATGTTGAAGTGAGTTGCGGTTCCACAACAACCTTCAAGATATTGACTCTTTGCACCTATTCGGGTTAACGTTGACTGCCCATTGCAATGTCATCTGCTAACAAATGTTGATTCGCTGAGTCGTGCTAGAAATTTTATCTCCAGAAACTATCTTACATATCTATGAATTTTCCGTTCGTCCATGCTTAGAATATTGCTGTCATGTATTATATATATTCTATATATTTGGAGCTTATTGCTAAAAGATAAATCAGAAATATAATTGGTCCCGACATGACGTCTCAGCATCAATCAATTTACAGCGCGATAAATTATTTTCTTATGCATTTGTCATTAATACTATCAAGCAAATTGTCTGGATGAGCTATTGGATATGGTAAATTTAATCGCCATTTTTGTTTATCTCTCCCAATCCTTAAGTTTTTATAAAAGGGAAACATTCAAAATTCATAAAAGTTTCATTTTTACTATTCATCTTATTATATATATATATATATATATATATATATATATATAACACTTTCCCCTGAGGAAGTGTTTAAATCCAAACACTGAAACAAACATATGATTGTAGGGAAGAGGACATATATAGAAGAAATTATGTACATGTTCTAAAACATAATTTATAATAAATATTCACTGCTCTATACATCATATATCGAGCACTTTTTTAAATTAATGTTTTGGACGGAAATTTTTTTTTCTTTTTTCTCTCCTCATTCTATACTCACTCGGATATATATATATATATATATATATATATATATATATATATATATGTGTGTGTGTGTGTGTGTGTGTGTGTGTGTGTGTGTGTGTGTGTGTGTGCCTGTGTATCTGATTATTATGAATAAATTGTTATTTAAATTACGCAAATATTAGAATAACGCGGTCATTCAGAGTAACTGATATATTTACCAAAATGACACAAACATATTTTGAAATTAAATTTGTTCAATAATATCGATTCTGTAAGACTTTGGAATCTATTGCTTCTCTTCGTAAAGGTCTGTTTGGTAAATTTGGTGAAACCTTTCCTTGGTAATTGTTGATTTTATTTCATTTTGTTGGACTTTTGCTCAATTGCTCTGCGCATATAATATTCAAGGAGAAATAGATAGCCAGATGTAAGTGTTGATGTGGTCGCATAAATTGTCTCACAATGACTGGTTCTCCTGCTTGATGGGCATGGTGCAAAATCATATTATTGAAAATAGGGACTTTCAGCAGTCACCCACTTGGGACAGAGCAGCAATACCTCTTCAATGTACTTGATGTAGGCATTCGTTTAAAGTATAAGGTTCTGTAAGAAGACAAGAGGCATAACGTTGCTATCACGAGTAATCACTCCAAACCCTTTCATCAATATTTAACTCCTCGAAGCAATTGATGTAGGCCTCCGTGTAGAGTCTGAGGTCCTTGCCAACAAATTCGGATGTTCTTTTCTTAACAGAAAGATCAGAGTGAATTTTTAGAAGTTGTGTACCTTTTTAATCACCACAGATTCGTCGAACTCTTTATGGATCCTCTCTTTGCTGTTCTCAAGAAACTGCGAATTAGGCATTAATCTGCTCTATTTAAGAGGCAAACTTTTGCATTTATATATATATATATACTGTCTTTGTTTGCTCTACGTTCGTATTGATCACTTTAGTGTTATGATTTTCGCCTTGGTTTTTTTTTCTTTCTTACGAGTGCTTGACTTTTTGTTCATGTACTTCGTTTGTTTCTTTTTTTACTTCCCCTTTTTTCCCTCCGAGTTCGTTCTCGGTGGGTTATACAAGAAGATTTAAATTATAGCTTAATTAATACTAGTTTCGGCAAAGTTAGTTCGGTTACTATTGGTATTGTTGTTGCTATAGTTATTATATATATATATATATATATATATATATATATATATATACTGAGAAAGAGTCATAAAGAGAGAGACAGGCAGACAGACAGAGACAGAGAGAGAGATTGATAGAGAGAGGGGTTTCATAAATGTCCATGATATAATCTTTTGAAAGTTTCCATCCCGTCATTACATCAGATTTCAATAAGTTCTCCTAGTCTGGGTATGCTACAATAGTAATTTTTCCCTTTTGGCATAACCTGTATACTTTAACCCCAATGCTTTAAGTCTAGGTTCCCGTCAACATACCTCCTTTGTCATTAGAGCTTCTGTTCATTCTGCTATCTGTTTGTTTTCTAAATTGAGTAATGATTTCTAGTTGTACCATCGTCTTTTGAAATTGTCTTCTGTGCATCCCACATAAACCCTTTTCTGTCCATTACAATCTTCCATTCCGCTTTATAAAGCACTCCTTTTTGTTGACAAACTATTCAGCAAACAATTAGTTTTATCATTGCAGTTACACAAACCAATCATTTTGCATGTTAGCCTTGAAAGTCCCGGATATATTTTTCATTTTCGATTACAGTTATAGTTGAAATTTACCGTGTTTCTATTAAATATCATATGGAATTCACATGATTTTGCAAGTGTTTGTTTCATTTTTTCTTTAAAGAATACCTTCTTGATATGAACCAAATAATATTCTACTCTATTATTCTTTAGTTGCTGGTGTATTTGCTGTTTTATACTAACTTGGATCTGTGCCCATTCTCTTCTAACGCCCTAGCATATTTTTCATTTTTCTTTAAATATTTATTTGGAAAATGATTTCTAGATACTCGGAACTTTTTACTTTAGGAATGTGATTACGCTCGCTGGATGGTAAAATATAGCATTAAAATATTTCAGTATTGTATTGGTTTTTATATACGAGGAGACTGCACGGATGTAAATTGAATTCGACATCAAAATATATTTCTAAATTCTTATTTATGTCAAACTCAATATTAAACCTGGAGTTCTCAATTTTTCCAAAATAGTTTTGTAATTTTGACATTTGTTCTTCTATTCTCAAGTGCTATTATCATTCCGTCATCCCTGTACAGTCCGTGTCAGTCAACATATAATATTTTGTTGACATTGCTCAACATATGTAGGCACATTAATTCTGAAACCTCAGCATCAGCAAACGAAAATTGTTTGACACCAAATGCACCCTTGTACGAGTTATTAATCCAAGCCTGGCCATTATAAAACAATACAGATTTCCGCTAATGCAAACGTATCTGTTTGTTCATGTAGTACGCTGATGCATCCCTTAGCGAAATCTAATGCCCTTAGCAGTATGTTCTCCGTTATGGATGAGTAAAAAATCTTTGATAGTGTATTTTATGAAGAGATGCTTTAATTGTATAATTAGTTTTATGAAAGAAGGAGTTTTATTCACACGTTACTTTTTAGTGGTTTGTTTTTGTGTTGACATTTACGATGGCGAATGTTTTTTGGAGTACAGTTTTTTATATAACCCAACTTATTCGTAGACTCCGCACAAAAGTTATACTATTTCACCTATACACATTTTAGCAGTGATGATTTTTGCTCTTTCGATGATATATTTGATGTACAAAGTGGGTACTAACTGGTAGAATTTAGAAGCTTTTCTATAATCGATATTACGAGACACCGCAGCCTAATCAGAACTGCTAAGATTCCAGAACTGCATGGCATGAAACAATCAATGATAGAAGTAAAGAAGAGAGCGCATCCTTCAGAGTTACTGCGGAAACGCGTGGGGAAATCCACTCCTTGCGTGAGAGACTGAGTGAAAGAAAATTTTTGTGCATGGCGACAGCAAGATCAGCGACAGAGATTTTAAGCCACTTGGCATGTTGGGCATTGATATCACCGAACACACATATATTAGAGAATTGATAAGAGGAAATTGCTTTGTCTATGTTCACTGAAATACCATCTAACAAGGAAAAGTCAAGAGAGGTAGAGAGGCGGTAAAGAAAGAAAAGCATTATGTGTTTATTAGAAAGAGACGAAAACATGTATTGAAAAACTGGAGATTCAAGAGAAATCTCCCTAGTTAGAGAGAGATTTTCGTGGACATAAAATCACAGGACATGCATGTGAACATTTGAGTTATTCCTAAAGAAGGGAAAGTAACCAGGAATCGAGAAATTAGAGGTAGGCATTTTAAGGTTAAGAATGTTTTCAGCGATAAGTCAGATTTCTTGGGACTTTTCCTAGAGGATCGATTCCACATTGCCCAAATGTGTACGGATGTTGGAGAATGAAATGTTGACGCTTTTAGGATGTTTTTGGTTGGCAGGTTTAATCATGCGTATTTGATCATGCATTACCGCATTTTGGATTATTCTGGTAAGGCGAGTCTAGAGTAGTAGCAGCAGATGGTCATTAAATGCGACATTTGTAGAAAGAGAACTGGCGCAGATTGCAGCCTAATGTACCCTCAGCGGTTTCCACAAGAAGCGATTGAAGGGGCACTCATCTATGAGCAACATGGCACTGAAAGAATACAATCTAAATCTAAACTTATTTATAAATGGAAATTTGTCTGTGTATGTGTGTGTGTGTCCGTTACCTGTTGACTCCGAAATGGCTGAACTGATTTTCTTGAAAATTTACACAATTGTACTATAAGCGCCTACGAGTGTTCTTAGCAAGGTTTTGTGTCGAGTTACCTCCGATAAGTCTCGAAAATCGATAATCGAAAAAATCGGGCCATAGAAGGATTGGTCCAATTTTAATCAAATTTGATACACTCATAGACAAAAACATATAAACGATATTCAGAAGTTTCAAGGTTGCAGTTCTTACAATAGTGCAGAAAATCGATTATATATATATATATATATATATATATATATATATATATATATATATAAGGCAAGATGTTTGTGTGTTTGTGTCTGTTTCCCTGCCTGTATATCTGTATTTTTTCAGCCCTTTAACTTTAGCTTTTGCTTCGTTTTTGGCTCTAAGTAGGAATAATTGTAGTTCTTAGTCTCAGTCATGATACGATTTACCCAGAGGAATTATTTAGCCTTCAAAATTCAGGTTACGACGAAAAAACTTATTTGATATCGATACGAAAAAAACCAAAATTTGACTTACATCCATTCATTTTACTTTCATTCTCCTGTTTCGCTTTAACAGGAAACAACTATTGCTTTTTAGTCTTTCGTGCCGATGTCCAAAGAGACTGAGGTCCAGGACCATGTATTAGTTTTAAAGCTTTCATTACACCCGAGCAACGCCGGGCTATACTGCTAGCTTTTAGATATTCTACAATTTCATGGGTATTTCGCAGACAAACCTATATATATATATATATATTGAAATAGAGAGTGAGAGAGACAGAGAGAGAGAGAGAGAGAGAGAGAGAGAGACGTATAAACAGTTAACTGCTGATCTCGTCTGACGAGCAGACGGAATAATTCCCTCCGGCCCTGTTGCTAACGTCTTTTATTTTATTCCTTATATGTCTGTGATTAACTGACTAAGGTACGATATTGTTTATTGTAAGAATAATTCCTATGTATTGTAACAGTTTTTGAGAATAAATTATTTTTCGTGCATCCTTAATATTGTTTAACTGATAAGCTGCTGTATGAAATATATTCATGTCTTTCCACATGATCAATGAGCAGAAATGAATGTTACGTACTCGTCTAGAACTGGAACTCCGCACTTTGAAATATCTTATTGTCTATCCATCACACTACTACTAGCACCTCATTATTGGCCATATAGAAATCAACTCTTCAACCGGGCTTTCACTTCTTACACATTTAACATATTATGGATAAACGCTATTTTAATATCTAGATGCTGTTTGCCATCAGAATATTGACCATTTTATAGCTGTTCTTAATTTTCTCTAGTTGCTTTTAGGAACATTGTTTTAGTTAGTTTTGCGTTGTGGTGCAGTGGATATCTGCTCGGAACGAGAAATCGGGGAGCCGAGTTCAAATTCCAGCTGAATAACTTGAATTCACTTTTTGGGAAAGGTATTAATCCGTCTTTTTCCTCCAGTTATGGGTTAAATATCAGGAGAAATTTGGTTCTATAACCTTTGCTGGCAACCAGTTTACCGCAGAATGCAATGGCAACCTACTTAGGGATAATCTTCCACAAAGTCTGTCATATCTCTTTCGATGCAAGATCGCCCAAGCGTGTATCGTATGGCATTTAACTGAGTTTCTTGATATTATTTACACAACCCTTCACGTAGATTACGAGCTTGTTCCTCTTGTTCTTTTTTGCATTTGATATGTCAAATTCCTTAAGTTAAATTTGCTCATTATCTATCGCAAAAATTTCAGCAATCTCGTCTTATTTTTCTACAAGCGTCTAAATTGTTTTTGTTATCCTTAAAATGTCTCCCTTTTGCATGAATTTTTCTGCATCCTTCTGGAGAACCACGTTTCTGTTTTCTCTATTCATTTCTTCATCAGCAGCATCCATTTATGAATAATCGATATCCATCTTTTTTCCCATCTACAGACTATCTATACCGTATATGGGCCACTCATCTCTCGTAAATATAACCTATTTTAAACAATATATATATATATATATATATATATATATATATATATATAGGTTGTGCGTTGTGGTCCAGTGGATACTAATTTGTGATGACAACTCGGGGAGCTTAATTCGGTGCATTCATGTACGCACAAATGTCCTTGGGAAAGGTATTAATTCTTCTCTTCTCTCCAGTTATGGGTTAAATAACAGGACAGATTTGATTTTATAGCCTTCGATGGCAATCAGTCTACCACACAAAGCAATAGCAACCTACTGCAGTATAATCTTTTTCCCAGACAGTGATGTCTCTTTCGAGATTTGATCGCCTAAAGCGTGTATCACGTATGCCACTTAACTGACTGGTATATATATATATATATATATATATATATATATATATATATATATATATTTCGATTGATATACTTTTTTTGTGTGCTAATATATGAATCCTCAGTTTCATAAAAATTTGCAAATGTATGCGTTGTTCTTTTCACACTGTACGCGTAACTTTCTCTCGCGCTGGGAAAGTCAGATTGAAAAATATTTCGATATTTATGCAAAGAATTTCAAAGATTTTCATTTTGATAGTCTCCGTTATTTATTTATTTTTTCTATTGCCTCTGATTCCACCTTTTTTCTCTCGATAGCTTCTTAGTTTCCTTGGGACTGCTTTTGTTTCATTGCTCACTTTCAAATGTTGTTAACGTTGATCAAAATCGACATTCTATGAAATGCCAATTTCTTTCGCAATTTCTTGTACAATTCGGAATTGTTATTTCAAATGTCATTTTACCTGCCTGCCAATACGTGTTAAGGTCATATTTCTCCAATGTGTATATTGCTTGCTGATATCTCAATAATTATTCTTCGGATTATTATTTCTTTGTTAGATTTGGCAAACACATTTTTTACTCTTAAATTTTACATGAATTACTATTATTACTATTGTTATTATTATTATTATTTCATAATTTATGGTTCATTTTTCATTCTTTTCTGCCGGCATTATATTTGCTTTCTTTTTTTCTTTTGTTAAATTCATCATCTCGTTGATATCTTATTTTAATAAAGTCATATTTAGTTCTTTAAATTTCGTTTTTAGTTCTGTTGATGTTGTTCTTCTTCTCGTTCTTCTTTTCTTCTTTTTCTTTTTTTTCTTCTTTATCTTATTATTCCTCTTGTAGTCGTTATTATTATTACATTCTCTGTTTTAGTCTAATATATATTAACAAGACTTCACTAGTTCATTACTCAAGACATGGCTAAGGCAAATAAACTTTATGTATTCTATTTACATAGATTTCGCGGATTCTTCTTCATATGATTTATTTAGATGTTGGGGACCATGGCTTTTCAAAATTCCCTATCGTTTGTAGCACTTAATAAATATTGTCTTTTTTGTTATTTTTTCCAAAACCTGTCCCTACTTCTATTTACTTGTACACGCTGTATATTATATTTACCTTGTTACTAGATTCAAAGGATGATTTGAAGCCTTACAATGTTTATGTTTTAATAGTTTGTAACTAAATGCTCCTAGGTATGATGATAATGTTCGCCCCTGTACCGTTTGGATAATTACATACGGATCCAATTTTTCTACTTATAACGTTTGTTATATGATGTTTCTTTTTATTGTTTTAATATTCATATAATTAGATTCACATACTTTGTTATATTCGTAAACATATGTATGATTTTCTTTAACAGTAGCACGCTAATTAGAAAGAATGTGTGTTCAACCTCATTTAATTAGACTTGAACATTTAATAGCTTTTGTGCTCCCACTTTTCTAAATGATAAATTATAATGTGATGGCTTTCAATAATTAGTGCAAGGGAATTTTCATAACATTATATCTAACTTATTATCACACACACACACACACACACACACACACATATATATATATATATATACATATATATATATATATATATATATATATATATATATATAATTGGTGTAGGATTGTTTTATGTTTATTTTATCTATTATCATATATATATATATATATGTGTGTATATATATATATATATATATATACTTGCTGTATTTGTGTGTGTGTGTTAAGTGGAAGCAAATACGCATGAAATACGAATTTGTATCCGACAGAATGATAAAATAGGGAAGAATTTGAAAACATCATTTTTTGCTTTTATTAAATATTTAACAAAATATATTATTTTTTGTACTATTTGATTTACGTTGGTTAAGTAAACTTTATGTGCATTTTACTTGTACAGCGACATTCGTGTGCATAATTTTATTGTGTTTAGTTTGACTTCGCCGGATTTTGATTATAATGTATATATGTATGTTTGAGTGTGTGTGAATCGGGAATAAATGCCCACGTAATATATATTAGATTTTGACAGAATGATACGATAAAAACAATTCGCAAACGTGTATGAAACTAAAATGTTTCTATTGCATTAAATCTTCATCAACCAATGACACAGGAAAATGTATGGCATTTTTGTGTTGCTTGATTTTTAATAGTTTAATAGATTTCATGTGCATTTAACAAGTCAAGCAACGTTCGTTTGTATAATTTATGTGTTTATGTGTATCATAGTTGTAGATTATCATGTAAACTCCGTGTAGACATTATATATATATATATATATATATATATATATAAATGTGATTAGATATAGTTATATTCGTCTAGAAAATCTTCCACGAAAAATTTCGAACGAAGGAAAAAAATGGTTTTAAAAAAGAAAAAAGGAAAGAGCTTAGGACATAAAAGTTTGTCAAACGTTTTCGGACAGAAATCATCACTAAGCCCAAAGAAAAAAAAAATATCCCAACACGAGTAACCATTTAACAGAAAGCAACCAATACAAAGAAAGATAGAACTTAATAAAACCTAATGAGCCAGACGAACCTACCTAGCTTTTCCTGACGATCCGTTTAGGAGAAACCTAGTAGGTTCGTCTGGCTTATTAGGTTCTATTATATATATATATATTAATCGCTTCACCCCAAGCAAGACGGTACTGGCACTGATGCGCAGGGGGCTACATAGCAAAAAAGTTTAGGCATGAGGAAAGCAAAGAGAAAGCCGGCCCAGCTTCAGCTGGTGTCAGAGAAAGGGCAAGAGAAGGACAGAAACACAGGTTTGAAGACAATTGCTAAGACAGAGAGAAAGGAAAAGTAGATAGAACAGGATACTCAGCGTGATGTAGAAAAACTGGAATCAAGTGTATATGAGATGGGTATTGACATTGCATTTAAATAGCTGGAGATTTTAGCTGTCAGGCAAGCAAGAATATGAAAGAGAGCCCCATAGAGAGCCCAATAGGCGGGAAGTGCTGGAAAAGAAGCTGATGGAGTAGAATTGACGGTTGATCTAACTGTAAGTGAGTGAAACGTTGTTGACAGTCTGGTTGACCTAGTAAATTCTAGTGGCGTGGGCACCAGTGACTTAAGTTCGTCAGAGCAGAAGATATGAAAATATTTGTAGAATAGAAAGAAGGAAGCTACCTCAGACCGGTGAGATAGCAGCTGGAGTTGAGCTGCCACGTCGAGACCTATGACGTTACAGATTCTCTTTTGGAGCCTAGAGTCAACGACAGGCAGATTTTTTTGCCGCATCCCAGCTAATCAGTACTGTTAGACATCCGACTGCTTCTAGCCAGGATTGAAACACGACCAAAGCGATTTTGCCTCTGGGTTATGGGCGCTCGGTAGAAGAAAGCGGATGAATGGATCATTTTTGTGAAGAATTTGATCTGAAGAGCGGTCTGTAAGAGCTCCGCGAGATACGCTATTACTAATGGATTTATAAAGACATCAAATTTATTTTCATTATAATACCCTGTTAAATTCTAAAATTGAGTTCTTATCGGATTACAATATCCTGTGGTATTGACCTTACAAAGTACAATGAATACTATTACATATCTGCTTAGTTTAGTATCCTAACGTAAATGAAGCAATTTAAAGAAAAACGGGGATTTTTTTAACGTATTAATCCGAGATGGCGATACGAATGTAGAAGGTACAATCGTTACATAAACTACGTAAAGGCATTTGACAAAGTACTCCACAATGATTTAATAGAGTTGCTCGGCCACCCCAACATATTCAGGAAACACATTACAATAATGAAGAACCGGGCAAATGATTGGTTCAGCAGATATGCAAAGATAAATGTGTGTACGACAAGGATATGTCTTTCACCATACCTATTAAATATATACAGCGAGACAATTCTGAGAGAACGAGAAGTCCTGCCAGGATTCGTCCTTGGCAGGCAAATTGTTAACAGTAGATCATACAGTGCTGAAAGGAACCTACCTGACCTCCTACAGAAGGTAACTGAAGAAAGCAAAAAAGAAGGACTAAACATAAGCTACAAGAAAATTGACTGTATGCTCATCAGTAAAAAAAAGGACCCCATAACTCAAACTATAGGTTAATGTTGCTAAAAACAAGCAGGTACAGATATTTAAATGTCTGAGAAGAGTTTTAACTGAAGTAAAGTGTGAGACTGATATCCGAAAGCGAATTCATATGGCCAAGGATGCATTTCAAAAGCGGGGTATAATATTGAAAGACAAGAAAATTTCGTTGGAAACATATAATAGAATCCTGGATTGTTATGTCTCTCTATCAATATGACAGCGAATGTTGAAAGATTTCATGATGAGGCGAATACTTGAAGTAGCCGAAATGTGGTTGTAGAGAAGGATGCCCATGATAACATAGATCGAAACTATGAGCAAATATGACGTTTTGAAAAGGAACAAAATGAAAAGGAAATATGTACGTAAGATTGAGAAAAAACCGCTGAAGTGTTGGGGACTTGTACTGAGAAAGGATGGTTTCGAGAATCTGATACTCAAAGGAGAGAAACGAGTCAAAGGAAAGCTACGCATGACATAATTGATGGGCTTGAAGAAATATATGACAGAGTAGGGTTTTAGTGTGGTAAAAAGAGAAAATGTGTTAAGAGCTACAAGAGATAAAGAGATATGTAAGGCAATGATCGCCTACATCTTGATGGACACGGAACAAATAAAAAAAACATTCATAAATTGTTACTTGAACCTTATCTTTTAGTGAATACTCGTATTTATGTAGACAATGTGTCTATTTATTAAACAATGTATGGCCAAGTAATGCTGAATAGTGAGTTTAAACAAGGACTTTCTCGATCATTTAGGCTTGTAGACGAACAAATAGTTAATAAATAAATGGATCATATGGTCAAATACGAATATCAAACAAAAATAACATGGAAGTAATCAAATATAATTTTGTAGTTTGAGTGTAAATGATTGGATGTAATTGTGAATTTGAGCAATAATCTTTCTTTTATACGAGTTCACTTAAAGACTATGTATATAGTAGAAAGATTAAACTTTGTATTAGATTTTCTTTGCGTTCATTCACGAAATTTCTTATCTGGATATCACTGACAAAGTCTCCAAAATATATATAGATCTGAGAGACTTGGATTAAAATCCTCGCGATTTTCAAGGATGTTTTCTTTTAACTATATATATATATATATATATATATATATATATATATATATAGTGATGATATTTAATTTCCGGATAAATTCAGTACTTTTGTGGCCTGGTCCATAAATGTTTTGCTTGTGGAGGATTACTTTATCTTCTTATAATTCAACAAGTATATATGTATAAGATATATACATATATAATAAATTTCGTTAAAAGCAACCGACAAGGAAAAGCATTTAAGGTTTTGTAATTTCCTCTTCCTATAAATGTTATATTTTTCTTAAGGACTGCAAGGTCATATAACTCCATAATTGTGTATTCAGTCAGCGATTACTTTTTCATAAAGGTTTTTAATGAAAACGACTGAAAAAATACTCATGTTTACTTCACTTGTTGTATATAATTTAATAATTGTGAAATTAGTCATACTTTTATACAAGTTTCGTTTCTAAACATAACTCGGAAGACGAAAAGATAATTATATGATCAATAGAAAAAAGAAAAAATTAACAACAGTTGCTGGTCCGTCTTCTACAAAAGATATAAGAAATGAGATGTAAATTTGAGAGTTGATTTTATTATTCACTTTTCAATGTTCCCATGTACTTTCAATCTTTTTTCCAAGTTCATCTTCAGAGGTCTGAGTCCTGGTAACAAAAGACAACCAACACAGTTTTATGAATATATTTTGTTACCACATTCCTGAAGTTGCAGCTCATTTCTTACAACTTTCAATTAGAATACGCGAAAGATTATCCGTGAAGTATGAACGGATTTTATAAAAATAAGCAGAAACATTTTTCTTCTATTTATTTAAACTGATATGCATAAAAAAATTGCTGCCACCTAAACACACACACACACACACACACACACACACACACACACACACACACACACACACACACACACACATACTGCGCCTCCTTGGCCTTACACTTTCGGCGGACCTCAAATGGAATGACTATATCGAATCCATTGCCAAATCTGCTGCTATGAAATTCGGCTCCCTGTGCAGGGCCCAGAAATTTTTCCCACCTGAATCTATTCTGCACATATACAAATCTACCATCCGCCCGTGTATTGAATATTGCTACCATATCTGGTCGGGTGCCCCCGCTGCTCACCTTGGGCTTCTTGACGAAATACAAAGGAGGATCTGTAACGTGGTTGATACTGACTTGGAAGACCGGCTGCAGCCGCCCTCTCACCGGCGTGATGTGGCTTCCCTGTGCCTCTTCTACAAGTACTTTCATGGCTACTGCTCCGATGAGCTTAGATCACTGGTGCCGCCTAAACACGAATTTACACGAGATACTAAATTAGTAACTAGGTCCCACCCTTTTACAGTTAAACAAATAAGATGTAACCGTAAATTCTACTCCAACAGCTTCTTTTCTCGCGCTTCCCGCCTGTGGAACTCCCTTCCACAACTCTGCTTTCCCGACAGTTACAATCTCCAGGTGTTTAAATGTAGGGTCAATAGACACCTCCTATCACACTAACTCACAATTATTCTCAGAACACTCTCATCTACCCAACCCTCATTCTCGGTATGCTTACCCGCCTATCACCCACCCTCTGACATTTCCTATATTTAATCATCCTTTCTCCACTCTACGTAGCCCCCTGCGCAGTAGTGGCAGTGACATGCCTTGCTCGGGGTGAAACGCTTATAATATATATATATATATATATATATATATATATATATATATATATAGACTACTACATTCGTTATTCGATTTAGTTTTGGATAGAGTCAAACCTTTCCATATGCCAAAATGTAATCTTTAATGCTTGCTTTTAATACATTTACCGTGTATTAGCACAAATAACGAATAAATGAATGGCATGTTGGAGGTTCAAAACTAATATTTCACGACTTTATCTAATACATCTCGCATATCAAACGTGCTTATACTCCTAAAACAAAGTTTTGTCAAAATTTGAATTCGACAAAAATTTAAAAAGGGTAGAAATAATTTCATAATTTTGTGATAGGCACAGTTATAAATATCATTTTTAAAATTTTTTTCAACTGTTATACAAAACTTTTTATTATGTTTTATTTATGAGAATAAGATTTTATGGTGATTTATTTTTGTTTAAAGATATGTATCGATGTTTTTCAGTATTTATTAATATAGCAATCTCAGACAACATTTTTTTCACTCCCAATCATAACTAGATAGCATGTTTTTATTGGCTTTACTTAACAATTTAGTATTCTCTCATCAGTTTGCTTATTTTGGAGGCTAGCAATAATACGCAAATTGCTTGTGTTTTTAAACACGATGCTAAAAGGTAGTAAACACACGATATTGCAATGTAAATAACCTGAAAACATGAGTCATGTTTTGAGTTGACTGGTCAGATGGAGACTTTCATAATGCTGTAATGCATGGCGCCTAACTTGCCTATAAATTTAAAAATGTCTGTTATTTTCAACAGCTTCATCGACTCAATAGTTAAAAAAGGCTTCGAGCGGGTGAAATCTGTGGGTCTTTTCGAAGAAATTCGCTACCAAATCACAAAACAATTAACTGTACCAAATACCAAAACTAATCGCTTTTTCAGCAGCAGTAAATACGGAAATAAATATCATATGTAACTCAAAGAAAAAAATAGTAATTTAATCAAGATATTGACGTCCACAGTACTTCAAATAACACGTTGCGAAGGAAGATAACATCAATGCTTGAAAGAGCTATGCTACAAAACCTAGAAATAAATTTTCCCTAAAAATTATTTCATAGAAATATCTAATAAACTACAACCAGAAAGTGGCGGTGGCTGCACAGTTAATGAATGCTAATATATATATATCTATATATATATTAGTTCCTGTTTCTTAATTCACTAAAATTTCAAAATATTGCGATTTATAAACTAGTACATTCGATATTCGATTTACGTTTGGATAGAGTCAAACCTTTCCATAGGACAAATGTAATCATAAATGCTTGTTTTTTAATACTTTTACCGTGCATTATCACAAATAACGAATAAACGAATGATATTAATCAATGTTAAGTAAAAAAAAGTGTAGCATTTCTTGCAAAACAATCACGACATTTGATGTTTCAAATATCACTGGACTTAGCGTAGTTGAAGTGTATCAATTCACGCGAGATCAGACACGGTATTGTTGTAACTTATAGATTAAAAATAAAGAGAGAATTTGAAGCTAGATTTCTAATTTCAACTGAGATCTTTGCAAGTATATCAAACAAAGTTTTCGAAAAAAGGAATAGATTAATCTCTTCTTTCAACCCTGTTGAAAAATGCATGGAAACTGGGAAATAATATAGCATAGAGAAAATTCCTAAAATGAATATTTATCAAACTCAACAGAATGAATCATCAACAACATCTCTACGTACCAAAGAGTTATATATTCATGAAATGCAACAGACGTAATTAACTTCGAATAAATAATTTTATTTAATAAATTCACTTCAAACAAAAATGTAAAGCTTTTAATACACAATAGGAAGTTGTTGTATTTTATAATCATATCGCCCCAAGCAAAGCATTTTACTGCCACAGTTTCGCAGGGTGTTACATAGGAGGAAAGTTATGAGAAAGGGTGACAGGCTATAGAGGGTATCAGGATTTGGGCAAGAGAAAGATGAGAATACTGATGAGAGTAGAGTAGACGGAGAAAGGAGCATAAGAGAGAGACAGAGAAAGAGAGAGAGAGAGAGAAGATGCAAATTAGTGAGATAGGAGATGACTATTGATTTTACATTTAAATTCTTGGAGATTGTAGCTGTCGGGAAAGCAAGTAAATGGAAGGGAATACCAAAGGCGAGACGTGCTAGAATAGAAGCTCATGGAGTAGAATTTGCGTTTAGAATTTATTGGTTTCATAGTAAAAGAGTGTGAGCTTTTTGCTAATCTTGTGGCTCGAGTAAATTTATATATAGGAGGCACCAGTGAGCTAACTTCATCGGAGCAGAAGCCGTGAAAGTATTTGTATACATTGCCACATTGCACCGGTGAGAAAGTGACTGTATCTGATCTCCCAAGTCGGGATTTATTACATTACAGATTCTCAAAGACACCAAGGTAGATAGCAAGAGCACTCAAGCAGATATGGCAGCAGAACAGGCAGATGGTAGATTTATATATGTGCAGGATTTTTTCAGACGGAAAAAAACTTCCTGTCTCTACACAGAAAACCGATTTTCTTAGCAGCAGATATAGCTATGGTTTCTATATAGTTATTCTACTTGAGGTCTGTTGTGAGAGTTAAGCCGAGGAGACTCAGTGTTCTGCTTTCAGGGAGACTAGACTGATGCATGCTAATGGTGGGGAGGTAGGAGCGATTGCCTTTGATGGTTAATAGATAGCAGCTTCGTTTAGGAAGCATTAAAATACAAGAGCAATTTCTTACCTCAGTCCGCTACGGATCGGAGGTTTTTTCAAGCTCGACAGCGAGGTTTGCTTTGTAAGCCTCAGCAGATTTTTGATCGATGCGTGTGTAAACTGTAGTGTCGTCAGCGTATATGCCTATTTGGGATCTTATTACATCTGGGTGATTGTTAATGTTGATAATGAAAAGCATAAAACCTAGAATATAGACTTGAGAGACATCCGCGTTCGTATGATAGTATAGAGAGGCATGTCCGTTCAATACTACCTTCATTGTGCAATTTGAAAGGTATGACTGGATAAGGTCAGACAATTTTCAAGTTATACCATATCCTCGCAGCTTGAACGAAAATCATGCTATGGAGATATCTAGGGCAACAGTTCGGTCTTCGCCGTTCTTGCCGAGAGCCTGGTGTATATACTCAGTGAAATTATATGAGAAATTCAGGTAACTTAGCAGATGATGTCATGATTATTCCTTTATGAAAATACGAGAAGCATCTATAAAATTAATAGTCACGATTTGCAAAGCTTTCCTCGAACATAAGTTTCTACATGTGAAAATGTACAAAATTAGTAGATTTCTTTTTTAATCCGACAATTTCATCACTGCAAACGTCATTATAGTTGACACTTCTCAGTTGAAATAGGCGCCACTTATTTGATCACAAGTAATGGTCGTAAAGAATTATTACTTCTTATTATTTCAAATATTCACGTAACTCTTTGATAGCATTCTAAGACAAAGTTTGATAAAAATTTTAGAATTATTTTTTATGCATTTAAAGAAATTCTGTCAACCAATTAATTGAGATACCTTCAATAATCCACAGCAAAAGTGCATAACAGGATAAAATAGGCCCTAACGCGATATAAAATCATATCGCTAAAATGTTTATCGTGTTATAAAAGAGAAGATAATAGTAATTTCTTATTATTTTATTAATCTTTCCAAATCCTATTTCGTAAATTAGAAAGTTTGCTTAACTCTTTTGTTTTTCTTGCGTCAGCGTGAAAACAATTATTATTAATATTAGAAAAACTATGTGCCTTCTTATTCCGTTTAAAATCATTGATTTGGAAATTCTTGCAAAAATCAAATATTCGTCGCATTTTAATGAATCTTTCAGTACTTTTTCACAAATAAATGATATTATTTTTAAAAAATATTTTTGGGGGAAAACCTTCGTAGAAATATATATGTTTTGCATCTGTTACCTCCCCTTACGTAATAAAATTTGAAAAAAATAAGATTTAGCGCTCTTCAAATTTACATTAGATAAAAGCCGGAATTATAGGAAAATGTAATATTTTTTCTTTAAATAGAAATCATTTACAAGAAATGTGTCCTGGATCGTAAAATAATAAATGCAATTAAACTAAGACACTAATTAGAAAATATATCGTTTTTATAAATACGATATAGTATGGACACTATTGCCCTAAGATTTCCTCAGTGAATAAATTACTTTTGCAAGATTTGTCTTTGAAAGTTTTAACTGAATGCTATATATATTTGTAAATCACGTAAATTTCTCTATCGATTAGTACCGATTAAGGAATAATGTTGTTAATTCAAAATTACACTTACTAATCAGGATTTGAATAGCTTAGTGCAAATCATCACGAACTAATATTTTAAAATGAACATTTTGTTAATATACCTAAGCATGCTGATTTTTTTCTGATGCATTCGACCATACACAATATTACTAGAAAAGATGAGCCATAACTATAGTAAATTTGAGGGAAGAATATTAAAAATTCAATAAAAAGTTAGATTGCTGGAAATATGTTCTAACATTTTTAAGTTTAGAGATTACTTAATGATATATAAAAGTCGTGCGCAGTAATTAAATAATACTAATGACGAAAACCCTATGACTATAGATAAACAACAATCTGTCACGAAACTGTTAAAAGCCTACATAAACAGCTACAATCTGTTTATGAAAAGATTTTTGCGATATAACAAACGTAAAGTAAAAGTACATTTTAAATTATTTTTCTCTGAATCAGAAAATATTTATCAATTAAAGTTTCTGAAAATTTAATAAATAGATTGACATTGCGATGAAAGACGACTATAAAATAGCATTAATCGTCGATATTAACAAAACAAACGGAAAACATCATTAAAGCAAATTTTAATGTTTGAAATACATTTGGGGTATAGGAATTAATAAAATTCAATCTATTAGATTGAAATTTAAGCTACTATAAAAAGATTAAGAAAGACTCTTCATTTAAAATGTAAACCTTAGGTATCCCGTTTGTTTTGTATTTTTTCGAAGGTACCTATATTAGCTGCATCTAACTCAACTATTGTAACTTCAATCGATTAAAATTATCTGAAAAGCGAAGTTATAACTTAACAAATTCATAATTTGTATTCAGATTTCACCGTTCCTTCAAGTTAAACATGTAAACAAGAGCGTATTAGTGTTGCCAATGTTCATATGACATCAAATGTAATAAATATTTTCCTGATGAGACTTCACTAATTTATAGAAACAACGACAGAACTTAAGTTTCATGCGAAACTACATTGATAGACATTTGAATTAATGAAGACTCTTGAAATCACAAGGGAAATGTCGTCAAAAAAAGAAAGAGATGAATGACAAGTTATTTACCAGTATTTTCCTTAGCATACAATGTAGGTAAATATCTTTTCATGTCGGAGAAGTGGCTATAGATATATTCTTGAAAACGTGGTAACTAAAGATAGGCAGTATCAACTGATCTTCTCATTCGCCTCTTTATTCGAGTATTTCTTAATTCAATTTTAGCAATTACACTACAATCTGCTACCAATTTTGTGTCACTGTGAATCATAAAATGTAAGTTTTAAAGCATTCAGTGACAGATAGGTAGAACTATTTTTCACTTAGAAACAATTTCCTTATTTAAGTTTGAATACAGGTAAAGAAAAGCTTACTTACTCACCTAATATATCTGCAAAAATCGACTGCAAAATCCAAAATGTTCTTTAAGTTAAAAAAATAGGATAAATCAGTGTCTAGTTAGGATCAAATGAAATTAGGGCGCACTTTAAGAATGCATATTTGCAAACCTCGATGACATTTAGAACCACAACATGTATCTACTTGGTAGTAACTCCATTGAATATTTTGTGTTACAGTTAAGTTAATGATAGCCACAAGGAGAAAAGGTCCATAGTATTCTCAGCATCTTACTGTGGAACCACATTTAGGTTGCTTTAAGTTTCCTCCTAGTCTGTGAGGAGATTGTCAAGAAATAACTAATATATGACAGATATTGCTTAACAGTTCACTTCTTTTTTTTTTTTTTTTTGCTAACAAAACTTTCCTTTTTCATAATATTTTTCTTTGATTTTGGAATATATCATTCGCCATTTCAATGCATTTTCGTTTTTTGTGTGGCAGTTTCCGCCACCTGATAAAGAACTATTTCTTTATACTTTGCACGTTTGTCTGTTCTTTCTGCTAACAATTATGCATTCTGTCTTATTGAATTTGACATTCAGTCTTTTCTCTTCGCTGTGATGAAAATGTCTAGCATTCAGAGCTATATAGTACAATTAGTATTACGTAACAAGTAAGTACTCTTTTCTTTGTGTCGAACAATATGTTTGTTTCTTAATCATTTATTGAGCATCCTGCAGTTCGATGTACCTTCGGATTTCAGTGTAGCACTTCTGTCTTCCATTAAAACACTTCATAGATACGTAAATACTTGCTCTTATTTGATTTCTCTGTCACCCATTCCTTTTTTTTTTTTAGATAAAATCCATTCATGCTGTTTTCTTGCAATTGATTTTTAGTTCTTATTTTTATCTTCCATTCACTATTTTCTGTAAAAGTTTTGTAGTCTCTTTTTGTATCTCCTACACATTCTGAACGCTAACCACTGCCTCGTTATTTATCGTTGTTATAGTGCAGTGGATATCGGCCCGAAACGATAAATCGGGGAGCTGAGTTCAAATTTCAGTTAAATTCCTTGCATTCGTGATACGCACAAATACCCTTGGGAAAGGTATTAATCTACCGCTTCCCTCCATTTACAGGTTAAATAACAGGTCAAATTGTGTTCGATATCATTGACTGGCAACCAGTTTACTCAGAAAGTAATGGCAACCTACTGCGGTATAATCATCCACGCATTCTGTCTCAAAAGAGACATGATCACCCAAACATGTATCACGTATGGCACTTAACTGACTGACTGAATTTGTAAGAGACATTTCTATTGCATTCACAATATATGGGTAATAATTTTTCGAAATCTTTTTAACATCCTTCATAATTTCATTATATATATGTATATATTATACTACCCAATATAGTTTAACGAAACGCTTGAATCAAATAAGCCACATATATTTAGTGCTGGACTTGAGTGGAAAATCACGCCCCCCATATATAAATAAAATTCTTGAATACTAATTCAAAAGCTGAATTCAGACAATATACCAAATTAAAAAATAAAGAATTCAGATAGATAGTTCAAGAAAAGTACTTAGTATGAAGAGTGAAAAATTAATAGGGTAGAAAGTGATGAAGAGATATGGAGGGCGATGATCGCTTACCTCCTGAGAAAACACATCATATAGAAGAAAAGGAAAAAGACATACTCTTGTGATACTATTTATCCGAAGCATTTTGTGGATCATGCATTACAAAGAGAGTCCCGTGTTTTCGGCATTTATTTGATTCGTAGTCCACCATTAGCAGTTGTAATAATGCTTAATTGTAATACACGTATATATATATATATATATATATATATATATATATATTGTTCTTATTGATTGTACATCGTTCAGGGAATGTTTATTTTACGCTGATTAAGTTAAGGATTGCCGTTCTTTGTACAGTATTGGTAAGTGAGTGTAATCAACATAGGTTGAAATACATTCTCGGTTGACGATTCCCTTTTTCCACATCGGACATGGTTACGCCAATCGACAAATCCACCAAACAGACAAGTCTATTATTAATTGGAGACGAGAGTTGCTGTCGAATAATTTAGTACTCTGAAAACTATTAGTGTGGCGTCGCATCTAGACACTTTTTATTTGTCAAATGTATGACCGTGCAGTTAGATCTTTTGTGCGTTGCAATGTTTGCGGCAAATGATTGATCTCGATGGTAACGTGTAAGTGATAGACCGTTATACCATCCCATAGCATATAACCACCGCATAGTATACCGAAAGTTATTCTAGGTAAGCTGTTTGTACCCTTTTTCTTATGTACTACATTCTTTCTCTTTATATTTATCCCTTTTTTCCATTCTTCAGTTCACATAATTTCACCTTTTTCTGTCAGGTTATTCGGAATATAATGTGTTTTTTTTTAATCATCTCACCCCAAGCAAGGCATTCCACTGCCACTATTGCGCATGGGACTACATAGGGGAAGGTAAAGAGAAGGAGTGGTTAGACATAGGGAATGTCAGGAGGAAGGTGACAGATGAGTAAGGATAGCGAGGATGAGGGTTGGGCAGATAGGAAGAGTGTTTGATAGAATGGGAGCAGGTTAGTGTGTTAGGAGGTGTCTATTGACCTTACATTTAAACTCCTGGAGATTGTAGCCGTCGGGGAAGCAATCGTGTGGATCGTCGGGAAGTGCGAGGAAAGAAACTGTTAGAGTAGAAGTTACGGCTGCATTTTATCGGTTTCATTGTAAAAGGGTGGGATCTAGTTGCTAATCTAGTATCTTGTTCACATTCGTATTTAAGGGGGCACCAGTGATCTAAGTTCATCGGAGCAGAAGCCGTGAAAGTATTTATAGAAGAAGTATTTATGTGTGAAGTTAAAATGATCTTTTATTTACTTAATATATTTAAATAATATTTAAATGAGTTAAAATAGAAACACTAAACAACTATTTATTCTGCCATGGAATTATAAGCCTCGGTGATATTTATCAAATTGATCTTGTGGCAATCAAAACTGAAGTCCCTACAGTTTAATTTATCAGAAGGTTGAAAGAATGAAAGTTTGCTTTTAAAATAGTTGGAATTTTATTAACATAACCGATTAGCATCAAGTTTGTAGGAAATGATATTACTATGTAAATGTTCAAAGAGAATGTGTTGTGTTGAGTTAAAGGAATCAAGAGATTGTAGTTGTAAAAGTAGTCATGGCTTGTTATTCTCTTTTTTTTGTGTCCGCCGAGTAGGTGAAAAAGAAAAACAGCTGATCATTTTCAGGTAAAAAGAAGAGTGAGAGTGAGAAATAATTAATAAGAGGAAATCAGCGTTGAATTGTCAGTGTTGAATTGTTTTGGAGTCATTTGAAAATGTCTTCTTGTTTTTCAATTGAAGGCGAGTGATTGGAGACAAAAATAGAAAAATAGGAAGCAGATGAACGAATATATGTCGATGTGACATGTCAGAGAATACAAAACTTTTACAAGTTTCTCCCTTTCTGGCTGTGTCCTATTTGATCTCTGATTCCATAGGACTGACTCCGCCGGTCGAGAACGTAAATATGTTGTCAAATCGATCACGTGATCGGCTTTAACCGCAGACCCATCTCTTAGGTGTTCATAAAATTGGCTGGACTCATAACTTCATTGGTTTTTCCTGTCCAATCAAAATCCGGAATCTTAATTTTTACAACGGCTTGTAAAATTTGAGTTGGTCTGTTTTTTTCATTTTTTTTTTTTCAATCCATTATGATACTATGTTGTTGGTGAGCAGATCCACTTTTTGTGTTTCAGTGATTTGCTGGAATGATATAGAATTTGTTGGGATGATATAAGATTAGTTGGAATGATATATAATTTATATCATATAAAGGATATTTATGTCTTTATGATACAACTGTAATGAAGAAAGTAATCTTTCAATGCAAACTTTGCATTTTCTTTTCAACCAAATTTCGGTTGGCTTTTAACTATTAAAATGCTTGTAAAATCGTAGTCAGTAGACGAAAGATTAGGAATATATGGTGGATGTTGCAAAATCAAGTGTTCCAAGTTGTTAATTCTCTACAGATTCATTCTGGCAACATGAAGCCTAACATTTTTAAGAAAGATAATTTGACCTCGTCTACTAACCAGAGACGGTAGCATTTTGTTTAAATGGATGTGCATTTCATCCAGTTCCTGGCATTAACTTCATAGTCAGTCAGTTAGATGCCATGCGCGATACACGCTAGGGAGATCATGTCTCGAAAGAGACATGACTGACTGGGCAGAAGATTATCGCGCAGTAGGTTGCCATTGCTTTCTGCGGTAGACTGGTTGCCGACCAAGGCTATAGAAGCTAATCTGTCCTATTATTTAACCCATAACTGGAGGGAAGAGACGGATTAATACCTTTCCCAAGGGTATTTGTGCGTAAGTGAATGCAAGGAATTCAACTGGAATTCGAACTCTGTTCCCCAATTTCTCGTTCCGAGCCGATATCCACTGCGCCACAACGCACATCCATAACTTCATAAGCTCTAGTTAAACTCCAGAATTTTATCATCAACAACGGACCAGCAGCCATCACCATAAGTTTCTGTTTGTGGTTTTGCCAAGTGTCTCGGTGTTTATCAGGATCAAACCAGTTAACCGATCATAAAGTTCATGAAAAGATCCATTTTTTAAGTCATTGTTCAATCATTCGAATTTTGCAGTTGCATCATAGAACACATTTGAAAACTTTGAAGACATTAACTTAAACTATGTTTATGTGCTTCCAAATTATCGGGTTTTTCACCTTGCCAAATCTCTTTACATAGTCCGATATGAAAATGCTGATAACTGTTTTCTGAGACACTTCTTCGACATTTCGTCCTGGTTCTTGTTCTTCTTGTGTTTTTAGAAGCTGATTGTGAATTGCGGATATACACCCTCTACCATCTTGACCTAATATCCGATTACAAGCTGAGTCTTCATCTCATGCTCTATTAATGTTGGTAGTATTTGGAGGATCATTATGAAAAATCCGAAAAACACGTCAATGTTTCAACCTATTTCTTCTTTTTTGCTAATATTCAAATGATCTGTGTATATTGCATTAAGTTAAAATTTGAAAATAATTGATATCAACTGAACAAAGCGAATACTTTACTAATGTTTAACACATCTTTTTTCAATCATTTATTAATATTATAACATGGTTTATACTTATATCACATATTATTTTCTAAACAACTTACTACATGTTTTTATTGTACTCTCTATCTGTCTTCATCCTTCTCTTTTACGTTTGCAAAAACCATATCAATGACCAACTTTGTGACTAGGGAGATATTTTTCCACTTGAATTATTTCACGTTTCTAGTTGTGGTTTTTTTTCATCAACGTAATTGAAATTTATAAATATCAATAAAGTCTTAAATTTTTGTTTTGAAAATGTACTAACATATGACATTTTGTATCTGTAAACCTGTCATTAAATTTATTTATGCTTCAGTATATTTTTCGTCACAATCCCATACGATAAAACGATGGTATAACTTCAATATGCAATGTGATAATGCGTTCGACATGTTCAATTACCAACAAACGATGATTGCGAAAAAAGTTTATTCAATGATGGCGACTAATTGTCTGATCGCTAAATATTTGCTTGATTTAATTTCTTTCTAGAGTAAACAGCGAAAACGAGAAATTAAAGAAGGGTCTTCGTCAAACTGTTAGCTAGAATGCACAGCACATGAGGTAATTCTGCTTTTAATAAGATACTTCAAATATTTTGAGCGTTTTTCTACTTGAATTCTTAAACATTCATCCAAAATCCATTGTTTTATGTGATCTTAGATTAACCTTTCTGAGAATTTTACTATAAAATAAGATTCAAATTTCGATGCATTGAATTCTTTCAAAAAGAATACCATAACTTCGACATCATGGAAACAAGTAAAATGTTAATGAAGAAAAAGAAGTACTAATTTGACAGGTAAATGTATATCTCAAAACCCTGGTTGTTTATTTCGTTGAATTCTCAACACATTATATTCCAGTAAAATTTGTGTCAATTTGTTGGTCATGTAACATTATTTTGAAAGAAATACGTTATTACATTGAAAAATGTGCACATGAAAATAATATTTTTTCAGATTATGTTAAACCTGGAAAAGAAATGGACAAATTATTAAACCTGGAAAAGTAAAGAACAAGATATACTAGGGAAGTCAAAATTAGGAATTTTTTTTACTTAAAATTTGGCAGCTAAAATAAAATTTGAATTATTTTAAGTGGCAATATTCTAAGAGATTCTTTACATTTTACTCAACTAGATTTTCTTTCCATTAAGGATATTAAATTTCATATGTGCAATTTTCTATGTAATCCATGATTTTCCCAGCCATTGCTATTAATTTAACATAAATTTAATGCTGAAAACCACATTCAAACATATTAAAAAGAAAAGAAAATATATGCAATTGTTTAAAAAAAAACAATTAAATCATTGTTTATTATAATCAATTCAGATGATCAATTCTGATAAAATGATAGGTGACAAGAAAAGTTTGTTTGACAAAAACAATAAAACATATCGCCACAATTTAAATATTGAATGTCGCATGCAAAAATTCTAAACAGAATAAAGTTATAAGGAATAAAATTTATTACTATTACTCACTCACTTATATACTTATGTAGTTCGTCTCTCTTTTCGGACTTCACATATTTTGATGTAACTTTTTCCCACTGAACCAAAACTCAAAATTATTTTTCCAAAGTTGTCTATGGAGGTGTTTTTCTAACTATGTAAACTGTTTTAAATTTCGTTGAGAATTGAATTGAAAAGTTTACTACATTCACTCAATGTCGGACTTAAGATATATTATCCTGCAGTGGCTGAATGAAGTTATTGATATAAATAAAATTTGATGAATGATATGATTAATAGAAATTCATAAATTATAACAAAAATGATAAAATATTGCATAATAAATTTAAAGCTGAAAACAGCATTCAAAAATTTTTAAAAGAAAATAAATATATGCAATTGATTAAAAGGAAACAATAAAAAGCTTAAATATTCATAATTAATTTCTGAATGTGATAAAATGTTAAGTGATCAGCAAAGTTTGATTGACAAAAATGATAAAAAACATTAACAAAATTTAAATTTTGAAAACCGCATACAAAAATATTTGACAAAAGAAAGTTATAAAGTATAAGATATATTATTAGAATCTTTAGTCACTCACATACGTACTGATGTAGTTAGTCTCCTTTTTTGGAATTCACGTATTTTGATGTAACATTTTTTTGTACTAAACCAAAACTCTTTTTTGTAATGTAGCTAAGGAGGTGTCACATCTATCTCTGTAAACAATTTGAAATTTGGTTGGGAACTGAATTAGTGGCGAAGCTTGAAATCTGCCTAGATTTACTCATTGCCGGTTTTCAAAATATATCCAACCACTACTGTGGTTGAATCATTTATACCCGCTATTATCTACCTTTAGCCACTCATAGTAACCGTTTATCTAAAATATAAACATTAGTAAATAGTAACTGTTTATTTAAGATTTAAAAAATCCTAATTAAAAATATTCTCCTTTTCGATGAATAGTTTATGATATCTAAAATGTAGCTTACGATTTGAAATTCTGAGATGTCATTCATTATTTCATATATAATGTCTAATTTACAGACAATTCACCTTTTCTGTATTAAATGATAAACCTATTGAAAGACAAGTTCATTATTATTATTTTTGTAAGTCTTCATATACCTAATCACAACGGTATGATAAAGACGACTCTATTTCAATGGTGACAGTTATCTTGTATCTACTGAGTAAACAAACAAATTGACCCATGTTAGCGTGCAAAAAGTATTCGTCTGTCACGTTTCTTCCGTTAAGATTTCATCAGATTAATCTCATGCTGAAGTCGATGCGACGATGCATGCGTACGAATGAAAGAGAGACGCTGAATATTTAAGATTTAAAACTGGCACTTTTGCCATAAAATATCTCCACATTTGTCATACTGCTTTCTGCTCAGGCTTGCTAATAGTTGGCAATATTGTGATCACATGAACGATGTTGAAGCTAGATCACGCCTGTTTTCTTGCTGTTATTAACATGGCTGCTCGGAAGGCAAAAAGTGCAATGATCTGATTTCTCTGATCCGAATGTGTATCAAGAGTTAAAATTCAACAGAGGCTTGAAACGCAGTATGGAGACAATGCACTACCGCATAGAAGTGTGCATGATTTGATCGAAAATTTTAAAATTAGCCAGACATGCGTGACGCACGAAGATGAAGCAGGAAATTCATCAAAAACCACCACTGACTAAAAGATTCACAAATCTAGGCCGTTGTAGACTCCAACCTTCTTCAGTGCTTGAATTTCTAAATAACTTTGGTATATTATGCTCATTCCTTGCGGAACGCCTCGATTGGAAGTTATAATTTATCACCCTATAACCCTGCAAGTTGCTTGTTTACCACTGCTCTAGCCAGGTACTGAAGTCACTAAGAGTCAAGTAAGAAACTAACCAATGTCTATATCTACTGGGCCATGTGTCTTTAACAAGAAAAACTAAATGTTTGGGACTGATAAAACTAATGTCCAGTTAACCTTGTTTTACCAGAGTTCATATTGCAATTTTTTATGTTAATCATTTTGTCTAGTTATTTGATGTTAATGGTTTTCTTTAGTATTTTTTACCAGAGCTCATATCTAGTATTTTTGATTTTAATGGTTTTTTCCTAGTAGTTTTATAACAGAGCATATTTTGCAATTTTTGAAGCGAAAGATTTTGTATGGCACTCAGTATTACTGTTTCCCATATTGTATCAATCTTTATACATTGGCGGCATAGGAGATTTCTGAAGCCGAGTATCTGTGCTGATTCATTAAGTTCATGTAGTTTCCAGTGGCGTTCTTATAACCCAGGTATTGTAATATTGGGTTCGTTTTCAAATTTCTAGCATCTGATGAATGCCAGAGCATACAACGGCCGAAACGTCGTACAAATGGCAAAAAGATGAAGATAATAGAGCAAATAATGGATAAACAAATCAATTGAAAAATTTCGGCGTCTCTCTTTCATTCGAGCAACTGTATAATCGTATCATGTAAATGACAAAAATCGGCTCACAAAATATTTTCGAAACTTTGACCTATTTCTTTCCCCTACAAATATATATATAGTAAAAAAGAAAACTATATATATATTGCTTTCTTTCTTTAATGTTTCTTTTTTCTCATAAGCAGTAAACCTAGCATCTTAAATACATTAAAAACTTGCTTGGGTTCAAATAAAATGTTTTTTTTCGTTCGGTTATTATAAATTGTATAAAATTAATTGATTTAAATTTTTAAATTCAAAACTTTTTATTCTTTCCTATATATATATATATATATATATATATATATATATATATATATATATATATATATATATATGAAAGGCAACAGATAACATATAGTGTTAAATATAACAGACAATGAATGTCTATTATGTTTAATCATGAGCTGTTATAAACATCGTATCTTTGCTTTAACTTCCGGTGACAGTAAAGACAAACTTTGTCAACATTTGGATATTTTTTATTCTGTTTCATCTAAGTTTCTTTTCACATGGGCCATTTTTAGATAAGTTACAAAGACGTTAACATAAAGTCATCCACCAACAAAGATGACATTATCTTGTGTTGACATAAAAAATGCCATGCGATGATAACAGCGACAGAATAGCAAACGCAGGTTGTAAATTTTTAATGGAGTTCTATGACCTCATACCTCATGAGAAACAGACACGTTAACCGAAACATATGTCTATATGCAATGTAATGTGTTGTGATCAAATTGAAATATGATTTCATTAAGTGTAGGTTGCTTTGACTTAATGTAGATAGCCTCCAATATCTAAAAGTTCATTTTACTGTGTGTATGTGAGCGTATATATTGTGTTATCGACTAGATTCTGTCAAATATTGCATATATGGCTACGCATTTTTTAAGAAATATTGTTTAATTGAACTATGATAAAAAATGTGACAGATAACTCGGGTTAATATTTAATAGGTTTTTATTATACCGCCAATCTTTAATTTAATATTTAACAATATATTGATTTTTGAGGCATCAATTTCACATGGTTTCTAAAATTCTTATATGTGCCTGTTTTTAACTGTTTGTATATATGCTTTTTTATCTGTGTTTAGATTAGAATATACATACTTGGGTGCATGGTTTTGTCTACGTATTAATATGTTGGTGTACTTGTACATTTAGATACTAGCAAGCACATAGATATTTTTCACATGCTAATGTATATGTATGTACCTATATATATATATATATATATATATATATATAAGTGTATTTTTATATATATGTTCATATTTCTATATGCATGTGTATTTGTGTGTATATCAGTTCGTACGTCCATATATATATATATATATATATATATATATATATAAAATTGCACTTCTTTAGAACATGTAGTTTGTACCTTTTCTAAACCATATCTTAAACTTAAAAATTCATGGCACTATTTTTATATTACGCACTGTTTTTATTTACTTTTTGAACGTTTGAACTATTTTCTTCGTTCCTTATATATATATATATATATATATATATATATATATATATATATATATATATATATATATATGAATGCAGGTGAAGAGCACGAGCAGTTTTAGAATTCCGAGTTTTCCGGCATTTAGTTTTTTTTTCCATATATACATTTTTCCTTGTCTCTGCCCGTATATATATATGTGCTTTTCTTTCTGTGTGAGTGTTCTGCTTATTTTTGTGTATTTATGCCAATGATGTTCGTAAGTAGATCCAAGTGTGTGTTTTTATTCTGCATTTGATGTTTTGTGGAGTTCGTATTCAGTTTCATGCACGTGTATTTTTCTGCGTATATATTTAATTATCTTAATTTTTCTTGCACTGAAATCTGACTGTATTGCTTTAGATCTTCTTCACAACAAATATTATTCCATCTCTATGAATTCTTTTATACTTGTATCTAATATTGTAGCCTTTTCAGACGTTTTCTTATTTGGCTTTAAAATTTAACAGATTAATAGACACGTTGATAACAACAAAATATTTAAAAAATGTCTGTATGTGTATATATATGCGTATATGCATCATTAGATGTCTATGTATACTATTATATGTTTATATGGATATATATTTGTCTCATGTTCTATATGTTGTTATCTATATATTTGTATATGTGTGCGTCTATCACCTTTACTCGTATCATATTTGTATAACTTTACAATAATCTAAATCTAATGCTTTGTTAAATTTAGAATTTTAATATTTGTAATTTCTAACAGTAATTCGTCATAATAATAATAATAATAATAATAATAATATATTTACCTAAAATTTTTATTGTAAAGTGAAGATAACCGTCCATCAGTTATGCTAATCATTTTTTAATCAAATATTAGCATTAAAGCCTAAATAAATTGTCCTTAGAATATGTCATGTTCTTCAAACTAGAAACAACTTTTATTTGGATTGGTCACAATGAACGGAAGGGGCGCCTGACCATATATGGCGGCAGTATTCCATTTACGGACGAATGGTTGATTTGTATATATGCAGGATGTTTTCAGGCGGGAAAAATATCCTGGCCCGACACAGTGACCCAAACTTCTTAGCAGTGGATTTAGCTATGGACTCAATTTAGTGGTTCTATTTGAAATCAGAAGAGTGGTTGAGGCCCAGGAGGCGCAGTGTATTGCTTTCAGGGAGACTCGCTTGGTCCATGCTTATGGGAGGCAAGAGAGGTTGCTTGTGATGATTGACAGACAACAGCTTGGTCTTAGTCGCATTTAATAGACAAGCCACTTCTTCTATGATAATAGAATGGAAAGGTAAATGAACACGATACAAGAGTACACAGGGAAAGTATGCGAGTCAAGGATATATGTTCTAATAATTGACATTGCATTTCCATTATTTGAGATTGTAGATGTCAGGAAAGCATGTATACGGAAGGGATTTCCACAGGCAGGAATTTTGAGAAAAAGCTGATCAATTAGAAGTTGTGATTTTATATTTGATTGGTTTCACTGTAAAATGGTGGGACCTAGTTGCTAATCACGTAGATTGAGTATTTTCATGCAGAGGATACACCAGCGATTAGGCTCATCGGAACAGTAGCCGTGAACACCTTTGTAGAAGAAGAGAGAAGAAAGCCCCATTAAATCTGTGAGAAAGTAATTAGAGATGAGTTAGCAGGTCAGGATCGTTTATATTGCAGAATCTCTGTTGGATTTTCTTAAGAATCATCATTCATTTTCTCATATATATATATATAAATATATATATATATATATATATTGTTTAAAGATTACTTTTAATTGATATTTGTATTTGAGTGGATAATGCTTTTTTAATTAAACAGCATATTTATATCTATATATAGATATATATATTTCTACCGGGCTCATTATTTACGAGAATTTTCTTTACAAAAATGTGTATTATTCGTCACATTTCGACACCTGACAACACACCGGAAGCCAGCAATTTAATTCAATTCAATTAAAAATATCTACTCAAATATGAGTATTGATTAAAATTAATATTCAAACAAATAAATTAAATATGTTTGTTGTTAATTCTATTTCGTCATTCTCCTGAATTTTCCGTAATATATCTCATTGTCTCATATATATTTTTGGAAGCGCAGTTTAAGTAATGGTTAGTGGCTTGGATTGACAAATCGAACAACCACAGTCAAATACCAGTCGTGTTCTTACATTCACTTACCTGTGAAAGGTATGAATCTATCTCTTCATCTTTCACGTATTAGTAAAAACTGAGTCTTTTAGCTTTTGTTTGTAACATGTCTAACGGATGAAAACTTTGAATTCAAACCGTATCACAATGTCCTAAATGTGTGTATATGTACGGTTGTGGATCGCTTTTGAATTTAAATCCCACATACTCTGGATTTACACGTCTGAGGAAATACGACCTCTGCTACTCTTAGCCAACTTTCTTTCAGATGCATCGAAGCCAACTATGCCGAACTCCAGTGAATGCCAGTACAATTCCTATAAGTAAAATTCTTAACCGTACGCATCCCCGATTCGAGTTGCCTATTTATTTCGTTAGTTGATATATTGTGTTAATTAATGACTCGCGTTTATTACAGAACTATCTATTGCCAGTTTAATCAATATATTTATCTCTCAATCATAATATGTAAAGAACTTCTTGCCCTGTATAAATATATCAAGATAACATAAAACTAGTGATAAAACAGAAACAACGCACATTACATCTCTAGGCCAGTGCCTCAGGATTCAATTATAGAGAATATTTTCGAGAAAAAATCCTCTATCGTAAATTCTTACAAGCGTGATAGTTTTCGTTACTTTTCCTGTTAGTTGCTTCTCAATTAACGAATACTGAATGGATTCGAAGATAGTTTATTAAAGAAAACTATCAGAAATAACTATTAAATTGAAGAAACAGCAAAAGAGTTCAGCAAATTAGTGAGTTAAGAATTGGAAATATAAAAGCTAAGTCGGTTATTAATTCAGCTGTTTATTTCAGTAAAAGACGACAGACGATTTCACTCAATATTTCGAAGAAGAGAGAATATTAATTTTCTCAGTTAAGCAAATTATTAACATATCTAAAAATATGTGTTAGCAACAAAAAAAATGTTCCTAACTTAGGTGTAAAACACAATCCTCTATATAGCAGGAAATGCTGGATAGTTTCTTCAGGGATGAATAGAATAATGAGAAATCTCTACAATCAGTTCATTAGCTGCGTACTAACTGCGTTGCCTTGCCTACATATGTTTTTGAATTCGGAGATCTCCTATATCCAGTATGGTTGCTATCCAAGGGAAGAGCTCATTCTACCTTACCATTTATCCATATTTGAGATTTTGAATTTAAATTTTTCTTTCTCTTAGACTCATTAACATCAAGGACTATTTCACCTCCATAAATATAGGATTTTTCTAAATAAGGTTAGAAACGAATTTATGCATAAAGTTTGTACCTAATACAAGTTCAAATAGTCACTCAGTGCAGAGGATTTCTGAATGACTTTGGATTAACATAAAAGGAGAATAAGAAGTGCTAACGTTGGTGCTATGTAGGAAAGATGGGGATAATTACAGTTGACACTGGACATAAACAGGTTAATATTGCATTATTCAGGCAGACATTCTATCAGGAGTATATTTTACACAGTTGCGTTGCATGAAAGAAGCAGCCCGGATAAAATTATTAGTATAATACGAAATGAATGGGGATTACTCATCCGAGTGTATAGAAATTGGCGCGTTTTAGCTGTAAACATCTGAACTACTAGAAGTAATGAATTGAGCTTGGCAGAAAATTTTCCATGAACATAATAAAATAATTGAGACAGAATTGTAATGTCACATTAGTAGGAATAAACTAGTAAACTGAAAAATCATTAATTCCCTAGAACATTGCGCAAAGGATTCAGAATTCTGTCAATACTAGAAAATGAAAGACTATCTAGCTTCAGCTCAGAAATGTTTGCTACACGTTATTTCTGGCCTAATGTGTCAAAGTCTAAATTTATGGCATAGGAGGGGTAATACTTTGCAAAAACCTTTACTTATTGATATGCACCATGTACTTCTTTGTGCAAATTAAGTGAAACAAAACGACTAATGTTTCCTATGATTACACTTTCACACTTACTCTGATCAAGTTTACGTCGTCTGTTGGCGTTATTTTTCACGTCCAACTGCATTTTTCTTTATTTTTGGTCTCATGGATCCAATTTGTTTCTTTGACTTGATGACACGACTGACAGTTGAAAGGCTGACACCAACAATATCCACAATCTCTCAGTCTGTTTATGCTGCGTTAAAATTTTAGTACGTTACATTGAGGTAACGCCTATCGCAGTCAATAGCCGTAGGACAACTAATCGACAGCCGAGACAATAGTGTCTCGGTATGATAAAAATCTGATGTCATTACGGATGACGAAATATTTTTCAAGACCAAACAAATTTCATCATACACCTAAAAAATAGATTCATATGACTTCAAATCACTGCAAATGACTCAAACTGAGGAAAAATAGAAATCAATTACTCCCTGTCTCTTCAGTGGGTATAAAACTAACCGTAGAATGAAATAAAGCAAAGTAAAGCAGTTGATTGAATTAATTTGCGCAAGGGTGTATAGAGAGTTACCCAAGTTGTCTCATACAGAATTTATCTTACATATTTTGAGCAGACTATTTCTTCCACTAGAAATTTAGTTCTCTCTATGTGTGTAATAATTAGTAATTTTGTTCTTTTTTTAAAATGAGTCAGAGTCTCAACCAACCTTTTTTTAAATTAAGTGAGCGGCCATAATAGATTTGCTTTCTTTTTGTTATCATATGACATTATGAACTTTCACGTTAAAAGAAATAACTTTATTTGAAACAGCGCGTTTATTATATAATGACAGTTATCAAATCAGCGAGCAATTGTTTTCAAAAAAAATTACCAAGATTACCGAAATGATTCAAACATTGAATATAAAAAATTTTTCTGATATACTTTAATTTAAGAATTAGTAAATGCTGTACGCTCGATCTATACTCTCCTCCAAAACTGTGTACTAGAATAAAGTTTTATCCTATGCTTTCTTGTTTCTCCTTAATTCCATAGTTTACTTCAAATCTATGTTTCTAACATCAGTGTCTGAATTTTGAAAATTTATATACAAATTATTTACGTTTTTCTACTCAATTGGAGTTGATAGGTTTGCCTATCCTCTGCTTTACACTCTATTCCGGGCTTTAGAACAGGAGTATAATTTATTCTTTGTTTAATTCTTAGGATTTGTATCTGGTTTTTGATAAGATTTTCTTCACCTCTATTCTTATATCTCCACCTGAACACCGACAAGTTATTTTTTATAATCATATCGCCCCAAGGGATGTGCGTTGTGGTACAGTAGATATCGGCTCGGAACGAGAGAATCGGGGAGCTGAGTTCGAATTCCAGTTGAATTCGTTGCATTCATTTACGCGTAAATACCATTGCGAAAGGTATTAATCCGTTTCTTCCTTCCAGTTATGGGTTAAATAGCAGGACAGATTGGGTTCTATAGCCTTGGTCGGCAACCAGTCTACCGTAGAAAGCAGTGGCAACCTACTGTGGGATAATCTTCTGCGCAGTCAGTTATGTCTCTTTCGAGACCTGATCGCCCAAGCGTGTATCACGTATGGCACTTAACTGACTGACTGACTGACTGATCGCCAGAAGCAAAGCATTTTACTGCACCTTTTTCTAAGGCAAGTTATGAGAAAAAAGTGACAGGTTATTGGGTGTGTCAGGAAATGTGTAAAAAAAAGATGAGACTACTTATGAGAGTGGAGTGGACGTAGAAATTATCATAAGAGAGGGGATGTAGGTTAAAGAGATATGAGTTGACTTCATATTTAAATTCTTAGATGTTGTAGCTCTCGATGAAACAAGTAAATGGAAGGGAATTTCACAGGGGGAAAGTGCGAGAATTTGCACTTAATTTTTATAATATTGAATAATTATTTACTTCATTACTTTTCTCTTCAATATGAATAAATAGGTCTTTACAACAGGAGTAGAGGTTTATCATTTGTTTCCTGTTTAAGATTGGATTTCTGTTTCTTCAAAAATCGTTTCATTCCCTTTGCCTTTTACTAGCCAATTGCGTCTTAGTGACATTATTGTCTTCAGAGTGGTAAACTATTGTAATTTTACAGACTGAAAAAAGTTTTGTGCTGTGTATCCTCTCGATGTACGTTGTGGTGCAGTGGATGTTGGCTCGGAACGCGAAATCGGTGAGCCGAGTTCAAATTCGAGTTGAATTCATTGCATTCACTGACTCTCAAATACCCTTGGGAAAGGTATTAATCCGTCTTATCCTTCCAGTTATGGGTCAAGTAACAGGACAGATTGGATTCTATAGCTTCCGCTGGCAACCAGTCTACCACAGAAAGCAATGGCAACCTACTGCGGGATAATATTCTGCCCAGTCACTCATGTTTCTTTCGAGACATGATCGCCCAAGCGCATGGTATTTAACTGACTGATCCTCTCGATAACAATCGTAAATGTGGATCTATCCGTTTTTGGACATGTCAAAAATGCTTTGTAGGAGGTCTTCCTGGGGATATATTCCACAATATTTAATGCAGACTAGTGCTTTAAGGTTTAAGAGACGAATTGAGATCGATAGTGAATAAATCTATGGTCTAATCAACAGTAAGTGGTGCATGTGATTCACAATATTTTCAAAATATGCAATTCGAGAACAGAAAATAATTTGCAGCAATTTGTCACATTACACCCCACTCAAATTCTGCGTACGTTATTTAAATTCAATACCTTCTTTTAAACATATCGGAAATTGCAAGAACATAAAGTACATGGAAGTTTTAATTAAATGTAATGATTTAACGATAACTAAACCGATTTTTTATTTTAATCTAGAGTAGCCAATATTGAGCATGTGTTGAGTTTAGAATGTAATATGTGTTCGCTTCCGAGACAAAGAAGCAATTGATTCGAAGAATTAAGTTTCTGAATGAGACCATCTATAAGTAACAGTTGAAAAAAAGGGTTTTATGTAGGATTAATATTCAATCATACTTGTTTTAATCTTTCCATCTCAGTTAAAACAATAAAGATGATAAGATAAATATTGCTACTGAGTGGGAAAAAAATTTAAGGGGTAAGAGCATTAAAAAAGAATACTCAAGTAATTGCATTAAATTTATATGAAATCAAATTTAGCGGATAAACAAGGCACTGGAGAAGTGTTTTCCAAAGAGGAGGAGAAGAAAAGTTTAACATAAAGCTTATGGTTACATCTCAACATCAAATTGATGAGACCATATTGGCAGATTATCATTGTGATCAAATTCATAAAGTTTAGATAACATAACGGAAAGCTCATTAGGTAAATTTATATGAAAGTATTTACAGAAAAGTACATGGAATTTACATTTTGATGGTGACTGAATCATATTGAATGCTATGCGCAGAATTAATATTTTATTATATGAGTAATGATCTACCAAACTATCTCAATATATTGTATATGTCTAATAATAATCATAGACAAAAATAAACTTTATTTTCTTACTTTATTCCTGACAATAACTAATGACCATAAAGAATCATTTACTTCTTTATTTCAATCAAAACATTGGGGACTCAGGATCGAATATTAGTGACCTACCCCAGGAAATCAAATTTAAAAAAAAAAATGAATGACTAAACATTTGAGCACACATCAAATAAATTTATATCTTTACCTCTCCAGTTCCCACACATGTTTTCTTTCAATTTTAATAATTGAAGGCCTTCATATGTAAAATCCAATTTTACTTGATCTAAATGTTGTTTTATCTGTTTTTTTATGAGTTATAATGTCAATAAATCAAGAGAATTGAGGCACACATGAATTTAACTAATCAACACATTTCCATGATAATTTATTGATTATCATATCACTATGAATTTAATATTTTTTATCGAAATTCTTTTACTATTTTCTGTCTTGTCCAATCGTACCTTCTCAGTTTAATCTATATTAGATTTATAATTGAAACAGCTGCAAATAGATATAGCAGGAGAATTTACGTGTGTTACAGAAGCACAATTATTTTCTCTGGTGCAAAATTTAACCTGTCGGTAGTACTTTATCTATCCTACATCTATCTATCGTACATGTACAAAACAGCCTTTATTTATACATTGTAATCGAAAAAACACAAGGTAGGGTTCGATTGATTAGTTTTAATTCAGATATTTCATGTTCAGTTAGCTATTTATATTCCTATATTGGTGATGAGTGGTCATTACCATTCACAACTTCCTCTCCTTTATAAAGCTTAGTGAAATTTTTATTAACATCTTTCATAATCGCTGTTCTAACAAACATTTGCACAATCTGGTTAGGTAGATTATGCATTTTTTCCACAGTCGCCTATGCCTTCAGCATGTCCTGTAACTTTGTTGTTTTTTTTTAATCATTTCGGGCAGGGCGTAAATGCCACTGACGTGCGGGGAGGGCTACATAACTGAAGGAAAGTTAATTAGAAGAGGGAGAAGAGGATTACAAAACAAGTAGAAAGAAGCAATAGAAAGATGAAAATGCAGGTGTAATGACAGTTGCAAAGGGGGAGAGAAAGGGAAAGATATACGGGGTGGGGGAAGGGCTAGTGTCAAGTGGTTATTAGATGAGTATTGACATTGCATTTAAATTTCTGCAGGTTGTAGCCGTCAGGAAATCAAGAATATGGGAGCGAGTTCCACAGGCGTGAAGTGCGAGAGAAGAAGCTGCAGGAGTAGAATTGTCGTCTGCATTTGGCTAACCTAACTCTTAATGGGTGGGACCCAGTTGCCCTTCTGGTTGCACGAGTAAACACCTGTTGAGGAGGAACCAGTGACTTAAGTTCGTCCGAGCAGAAGCCATAAAAGTACTTATAGAACAGACAAAGGGAGGCCACATTTCGTCCGTAGGGAAATGCCAAGTCAGCATTTATCACGTTACTAACTCTCCTTTGGAGCCTGTCGAGAACACTGAGGTGAGCGGTATGGGCGCCTGAACATAAATGGCAGCAGTATTCCATGAAGATTCGAATGGTAAACTTGTATATATATGCAGGATGGATTCAGGCGGAAAGAACATCCTGGATCGACACAGTGACCCAACCTTCTTAGCAGTGGACTTAGCTATGGATTCGATGTAGCGGTACCACTTGAGATCCGAAGAGAGGTTAAGGCCGAGGAGGCGCAATGTATTGCACTCAGGTTATTTTCCCATCTATTCCTTATTTGTTATCTTTAATTATCACGGTCTCTTTTATTGTAAGTATCACTGTTATTTCAATTTCATTATACCATAAAATTTCATCGTTTCTCAGATGTTTAGTTTATGTATTTCTTAGCATTGAACCACATTTCCGTTGCCTAATGTCTCTTTCTAACACGTAAGTAAATTCTCAAGCATCCAGTACCATATAGGCGAACTGATATTATATAAATATTCTGTATTGATTTCCTTATTTCTGACGACATTATGCTTTCTCGTACTTCATTGTTGAACTTTTTCAAAGGCAATATTCACTGTTCTCATGTGCCTCCGTGTTTTACTTTCGGATTTGCCATCTCTGTTAAAAACTTAATAGATATTACATCCTAATATTTTCCTGATTTTGGTGTCCATCAATAAATTATTTTAAATAATTTAATTGAGTAATAAAACATCATTTCTTTGTGTCTTCAGTTGTCCGATCGAGATCTGCTTCACTCAAAAGTAATCATGGAGGATGTTATTACTTAAAATATTGCACAGTATCGGGTAAAACTTTGATACATATATTGTTCACGGATTTTAAAAAATTAAATACAAACCAAATATATTTTATTTCTAAAAATGACTTTTATTAATTTTTTCAAAATTTAATATTTTTCAAACACTATTCTATAAAATCGCATTTCTCACAAACTTGATTTTTTTCCTTTACTTTTCTATTTCCCTGGTATTAGTGTCAATACTTACTCTAAAGGAATAGTGTTTCTAGTTTTAATGTATACATTTAAATACATTAAAAGAAATCTTAAAGACAACTAAAATAATTGGAAGCAAAGGTCAACCCTAGAATTTAAAAACTTCATAATCTCATCAAAATTCGAACAACACATAACAGAGCGGTCACACAATGCAACGGAAAACTGTCGGGTATGCAACATAATAACAGAAAAAAATATATTCAAGTTCGAAAACACATCTACATTTGAAAAAATAACAAATCTGGGCTACAATTTTACTAATGTAATTTTTTCGCTTAAATGCGATGAATCAACACAAATATACCTGGCCGAGAAAAGAGCTTAAAAATAGTATTTCTTCACAGAAATACCATTAATAATTATTATTAATTAATAACCCAATAACAGAAAATTGTACGTTTCCCAAAAATTACACAAATGTACCGGGGGTAGATTCAGAGTAATGGCTATCTATCAAAATGCAGATTATAACACGCTCATGTTGCAAGAAAAATATTTATAAAATAATACAAGCATTCTCTGAGGAAAACATCCTAAAAGTTGAAAGACACTCGCGCAGTAACTCTACATTCAAAATCGTTAAAAACGTAAAAATTTTTTAAAAAGACGTTTGCAAACCACTGCAAAAATAGTATTCGAAACCCCTCCCCCCGCAAAAAAAAGAAACAAAAAAGCCATAGAATTGATTCAGAATTAATGAAAACAATATTGAAATATCATGTAGAAATCTAATTCGCAAGTTAATGTAAATTTTTTCTGGCCAACGAAAGGTGAATGATTTCCAAAACGGAAGAGATTTAACAAACGAGTGAGAAAAGAAACAATAAAACACCGCGGACATAAAATGTTTGACCTGTTCACCGACCATTTAACTTTAAACACAAGATATTTCGGTCATTAGAAAGAAAAGCGGATATCGGTATGTTAAGTCACAAGTTTATTCGACTAAAGTGAGTTAACTTTGGAAACAAACGACGTGTAGCAACACAAATTTCATTATATACACTTAATATATCATACAAAAAGGAAGTCATGTTGACAATAATAATAACAATATATCAACACTTTAAACAACACGTTCAATATACGTGTGTGTGTGTGTGTGTGTGTGAGTGTGTGTGTCTGTGTCTTTGTGTGTGCCAAAAACATCCGAATCAATATCAGTAGCAGATTCTGCATTTGCGTTATTGGCACACGGTGGTGGTTGGCAAATTTTAGCGTGTTATATACACAAAATATATAAGCACCATATTGGAGTAGATAGTCTAAACTATCGCCCGGTTCACACGCCACCCACGTCTATTGAACAGGTGAAGAGGCGTATACCTTGTTTCCTGTTCAGGTTGTGGTTTCCGGTTTTTCTCTTCTCCAAACTTTTCACTCTTTTTTTTTTATTTTTATTTTTTTTCAATTGGAGTAGATAGTCTAAACTATCGCCCGGTTCACATTCCACCCACGTCTATTGAACAGGTGAAGAGGCGTATACCTTGTTTCCTGTTCAGGTTGTGGTTTCCAGTTTTTCTCTTTTCCAATCTTTTCACTCCTACGTAGTCCCCTGCGCATCAGTGGCGTTTTCGCCTTGCCTGGGATGATATGATTAAAATATGTATATATATATATATATATATATGTGTGTGTGTGTGTGTGTGTGTGTGTAACGTATTATCTTTTAAGCATGTAAATTAAAGAAATTGCAAATATCGTGTTAGTTTATTTTAAATAAAATCCGTTCGTACTCACGGATAATCCATTGCGGATTAGGAAATGCGAATTTTCGAAGTAAAGTTTGGTGCATAATATATGGCATTCAGAAGATATATGAAAAGTAATTAGAAATAAAGTAAATAGCAGATGGGATTATTCATTAATTTGAACGGTGTTCATTATGATTATGTGTGCCACACACACACATATATATATATATATATATATATATATATATATATATATATAAATGACAAAGAGAAACAAATAATCATAATGAACTATATATCTATATCTATCAATCTATCTCTCTCTCTATATATATATACATATTGTCATCGCAGACAGATCTGTTTTGCAGTACCACAGCTCATAAGTACGGTTAGAAATGCAATTGCTTTTAGCTAGGATTGAAACCTGACCGAAATGACATAAATCGGTAATTATACCTCTGAGCTATGTGCGCTCGGTAGAAGGATGTAGTCGTTTAGATTGTCATATTCTATGTAAACACACAAGTAGCTTAAAGTTTTCTAATTCATTCCTGAATGAACGACATATATATATATATATATATATATATATATATATATATATATATATATATATATATATATATATATATATATATCGTTCAATAAGGATAAAAATAGCGAAATGAAATAGATAATATATCAACTACCAAAAGGAAGCTATTATTCCCCAAGCCCAAATATATATATATATATATATATATATATATATATATATACACAAAAGAACACAATAAATTAGCTATTCTCTAACTTTTTAAACTGTCACATATATCGACCTGTGAAAAAAAATGACATGAAGTGGTCAAATCGCAATAAAGCAATTTAGTAGACATGAACTTAAGTGCGCTGAAAAGAAGTCAACCTAACAAAAGCTATATACAAACATTAACCACCTTCAGACACGACATTACACTGATAAATTTCATCACAACAAAAAAAAACAAGAAAGAGCAATTAACCATATATAGAACCACTCACATACAAATACGTTAAGTTACAACATGTTCCATTTAAATATGAAAAAGTAGGGAAGCGACAGAAGAAGCAGCAAACGTAATGAAAGTTGAAGCAGATTTTCTAAGCTTATCTTACATGCGGCACAAGGTCGAAAGTTTGTGGCAATAATCAGGATCGTGTTCACTACTAACAATGAAGACATCACAAAATGCTTGACGAATCTTTAAATCCGCATAACTTTGAGCGATATACTTCACATCAATTCTATTACCATTCCATCTCTATTTCAATATTGAGCAATTTGTTACAAAATTCCTGTTTGCCAAAATGCCTTCCTGCCATTAAATTACTGAAAGAAAAACTAATCTTGGCACTAAGCATTATCAGAACTTTACACTATATATATATATTATTCTGTGTGCGTGGTTAGGTTTTAATGTTTATCCTCTCTTTCGTGCTAAAAACTAATTATTAGCCAGTTTACCCGAAAAACATAAATTTTGTCGTCCTAATAATGTACATATTAAATAAATAAATGTCAGTAATGTTTATTTAATTTTATTTTCCCATGACACTTTATGGTTTTTTTCTCTGTCTGTGCCTCTCTCCCTGTCTGTGCCCCCCACTCTCTCTCTCTCTCTCTCTCTCTCTCTCTCTCTCTCCGTTCTTTCTCTTTATATATCCAATTTTGATGACTAAAAATTACTTCAAGCAGCAAGACACGATGCAGGGAAAGAGGCAGCTAAAGAAGCTGTTCTCATTAAGATGATCAGCAATCTGCTCGTTGATAGCCTCAAAAGCTTGCTAATGAGACTGATGGGTCTATACTGTGACGGCGATGATTGGTCACCCAGGTTCTTGAAAACATAACATACAATTGATACTTTTCACAGACTTTGAAAGCATTTTTATTCAATTGCCAGTAAGTTAAACACTTCCGGGACAGTAATAAAAAACACTACTGAAAGAGTGTTCAGTAAGAGGGTATAACTCGGAATGGGTATAGCCTATATCATCTAAATTTCAGTTAGAAAGATCGACTTGAAATGTTCACCTTATCTAACAAGGATGAGATGAGGTCAGAGCCATTTATAAAAGTGGGCAAAGACGATTTATCTCTACTTAAAATTTCGTTTTATATCTTCCTTAATTCTAGGATCGAATTTGTTTTCAACCATGGCCAGGACCATTTGTGAATAGGTTTTCTTTGAATAGAACTATTTCGCAATGTGCATTTTACTCTCCATTCAAGAAACTATCATTTCTGAGACGAACGAAACAGTTGCCTTTGTTTCGCCATTTATTCACTCGAAATTCGATTCCGGAGTTAAGAAAAATCTCATCAATGTCAGTCTCATTAACAAAATCAACGAGCAGACTGCCGATCAACTAAATCGAAAAAATCTCTTGGGTAGTATTTGTTTCGATCCAACCATTGCACTACTGATGACCACGTTAACAATATTCACAGAATCACTTGCGCTCTAAATAAGATACATTCTCAAGACTATTGCATTTAAGTTTTAAAGAGTATTGACAACGTGTGGCATAAAGGGTTACTGCACAAGCTCTCTAGGGATGAAATAAGTGGAAGAAACTTTTTTGTTAAAAATATCCTCCTGAATGGGTGGGTACTTGAAGTTAGTTATTAATGACCGTTCCAGTGAGGCCTTAGCAATCAACGCAGGCATCCACCAGGAGTCGCATTTCGGACACTTCTTCGTCGCGAAGAAATATATTTATTACTATATATAATGAGCTGTGTTTTATTACATGGCACACTAGAGTATTAATACCAGCACTATAAGTGATATATATATATAGTTATCCGCAGACAGATCTGTTTCGCTGTGACACAGCTCATCAGTACGGTTAGACTCCGATTGCCTCTTAACCCAGGATTGAAACCCGACCGAATTGGAGTCATTCGGCTATTTTACCTCTAGGCCATGGGCGTACGGCAGAAGAAGGCAAACATTTTAACGTGTATATTATCATTATACGCGCCCAATAGCCAGATCAGCATGTATTGCTACGTAGTAAATTTTAACTGCATTAATTGTCTCCTTCGATTTATTCATAACTAGTTCTGCCTCTTATGTAGATAAGAAGTTAAATTTGGTGAATCCGAAGCGTTTTCTTACCTACTAATCCTGACCTAATAGACAAATTATCTGCCTTCCACTACTAAAAAATAATTGCTACTACGATTCTTCCTCTACTTGACCCTGTCCTAACCAACATTGCTCACCCCTTCTTTTGCTAACCCTTGCTTTGGATACAAGAAATTTTCTCTATTCTACGGTAGACTGGGATTAAAAATGTATGTGTGGAACTGAGATTTTTAATTAGCGATGCCCCACCAAATTGTGATCTAAATTTACAGATAAATAAAACAATATCTGCTCCGTAAATTAAGTTTCCATTGTGCCCTCTGTGGGATCAGTTTTAATATTTAAAAGATATTACTAAGATTTTCTAGGATTATTTACCAATTTTATTCTGGATTTTTACCACTATATATATATATATATATATATATATATATATATATATATGTGTGTGTGTGTGTGTGTGTGTGTGTGTGTGTGTGTGTGTGTGTGATATACTGAATGCAAGCACACATACGAATGTTGGCTAGATTCTGTAAGCGCTCGTGTAATTTGCACTTGATATATTGAATATGCACTCACTCACCACAGGCGTATCTATCAGAATTTGCTGAAAAGTTCATAGGTTCATTAAAGATATAAATACAAGTCGACACACCGGCTGGTAGACTAAAAGACGTGAAAGCTTGCCAGAATACAGCAACTTAACAAATAACTTTTTAGTCTACGAAATGGTGCGTTTACTTACACTTATATCTTGATCACTCGATGAACTTTTCACCATATCGTTATATATATATATATATATATATATATATATATATATATATATTCAATACAATTATATATCTCGGGAAAATTGCTTAAGTGCTTACAGAATCCATTTATTTTAATTAAAACAAATATTTCGCGCAAGTTAATAAATATGAGCAATTACATATATACTTCTTCATAAAAGTATATAAAAATATGAAACGGTAAAAATACGTAGTATTTTTTGAAAATGCCAGTTTCTTGAATAATTAATGATGTTTTAAATTGAGTTAATTCAAATATTGTCACTGCAATATGGACAACGCTTATTCTTTAAGCCCACTTCCGTTTGTCGAAATTATTAAACATCATGAACCATTGCTGTCAATAAGAATATAAATGAAAACTGCAAAGTGTTTCTGTCTTTTTAGCAATAGTTAGAAGCTTCAAAAAACACTCGCACATAATATACACGTATCCGAAAAGTTTATTAAAAATATACTTAAGTAGATATAAATATATGTCTTTTCCTTCGTCAAAGCTGATTGAGAAGCATCATAATTTAATCTCGTACGATAAAATAACCCACAGGCTATTAGCAAAACTCGCGTATTATTGATAATTTCATAACCACTTATGTTTAATGAATTAAATTTGAAATAACGATTTTTCGATAATTCATTATTGGGGGAAAGAAATCGTATTTTTTTTATCTTCTGATTTAATTATTTTAATTTAATTCACTGTAAATATGAACAATAGTCACGTATCGATGTAATTTTATATTACGTTTATTTTATATATTAACAAAAGATACGTTGTGTTAATGCATAACGGAGTTGATTGGGAATTCGTTAGAGCCAAGTTCGAATTCCAGTCGAATTCATTACATCATGAGCTATTATCCGTGGGAAACCTAGGAATTCATCTTTTTTCAGGAGGGAACAGACTGAGTTCGGTTCGCTTATTTTCATTGGCAACCAGTCTATCGCAGTAAGAATTGAAAATATTCATGCCACATGCATTTGGGGACTGCTTGTAAAGCCAAAGAAATGTCAGGAAACTTCTCCAGGTTGAATGCCCCACATGTACAAGCGTTACGCCGGATATATTTTAAAATCTTTATTATTTTTCAGTGAGTGCTAAACGTGTACTTAAAAAATGAGCCAGTATAAATATTCTGTATTTACTTGTGCTTTACTTCTCAAATCGAATATTTTATTTTCTATTATATTAGTGACAGATCTTCATTAATCTGTGCCATGTTCACAACTTGCTGATCTTAACCGGTGTTCGTACTCGTTCAGTGGCAGTGTTAAGTTTATTTCGGTACCAAACTACAGCTGCTCTGTTTGCCTAGTATATATAAGAGATAATTATAATTTTAACGCATATTTTCTTAACATGTCTTCTTCAGCCTTGGGAAAGGTACTAATCCGTCTCTTCCCTCTTTGAACTGCGTTGTGGTGCAATGGATATCGGCTCGGAATGAGAAATCGGGGAGCCGAGTTCGAATTGCAGCTGAATTCATTGCATTCATTTACGCATAAATACCCTTGGAAAAGGTATTAATCCGTCTCTTCCCTACAGTTATGGGTTAAATGATAGGACAGATTGGGTTCTATAGCCTTGGTTGGCAACCATTCTACCGCAGAAAGCAATGGCAACCTATTGCGGGATAATCTTCTGCTCAATCAGCCATGTCTTTTTCGAGACATGATCGCCCAAGCGTGTTTCACGTATGGCACTTAACTGACTGACTTCTTAATCTATGTACTGTATGCTTTCAGGAGATCGCCTACGATAACTCACTAACGTTTGTAGAACGTAATAAGTCTCTTTTCGTGATGTTCCCAACTTCTTGGTCTGTCATCGATTTAAGCGTGACAAATAAGCATTTCACTGCTTTCATCTGCTCCTCTTCTCTTCAGTATAACTTATAGGGCACAGATTCTCAGAAAACCTCTTTTTTATTACGTGTTTTAGTCATTTAAACTGTATCTTTCTGATTCTAAGTATGAGCAGCTTATTTAAAAAAATAACATAAGAAAACAAATGTAATTTATGTAACCTTAGCAGTGTATTTATTCATCATTTTACATTTTACTTTTTTTAAATAGCCCATGAACTATGGTTGCATTTTCTTGTACGTCTTTCTATTCCTCCGGGTATTGCTATAGACGTCAGGGTACTACTACTTCTTTTTTGTATTGTGCAGGATTTTATGATGAGTCAATTTCTATCGCTTCAGTATGAGTCGTATTCTTTCAGATGATAGGTGATCAAGGCTCCCCACAAATTCTTGTTTTGTTGAACTTAATAAATTTTTCATTTTGATTTTTATTCCTAAACTCTGTTCTGCTCTCTATTTACTCAAGCTAACTAAACATTATGCGTTGTTTTCGTTTTTCCATCTTCCTTCAATTGGTACTGTGTGTATCAAATTTCCCTGGCCCTCTCTTCTCATTAAGCCCTCTCGAAATGTTAACTGTAGTTTACTGATGTTAAGTGAAATTTTCCTTTTTTCCCATTTTCTCTGAAGGTTCGTCGGTGTTCAGATAATCCTTCTCTAGTATAGAAGACCTGGAAGTTTATAGTTGTTCTTCATAAATCTTATAGTAGACGGTCGCCACTATATAGTGGACTGGGTGTGGGATGTGATTTAGCAAGCTTATCCTAAAATAAGCGATGTGTGAAAATAGGAACAATTAAGAATTTGCGAATTTGAAAACAGTGAAGAAAAGAGAGGTATTTTTATTTTGCACTCGCCATAGCTTCTTTTCTGGCTGTAAAAGCCCAGCAATATCAACATGTACTGTATGGAAGGGGCTTGAGGTTAACTCAAACAGTTGCACTCTACATTTTGAATGTAAGGTTATGTTATAACCGTTTTGGGACAACTTTCTCTTGATCTTAAGATTTTTATAGAGGCTGTTATGTGATAATTTATGTAAACTCTCAAATACCAATTTCCTTAGCTTCTGAGTTTCAAAAGATCATATATAAGGTAATGGCACTTCACAAGATTTTATTCATTGTATAGAGCTTCAAATAATCATGTGTAGTTTTGATCTCATTGTCAGTACTTTGGTGTGTGACTATTTCTTGTAAGTCGCAGGCGTCAACCTTGATTACTTTTGAAGATCTTGACAAGCATTCGGACAGTATATATTGTGAGCATTTTATGTAAGATATTTCAACGTATTGCCTGGTCTTCTGTATGAAGGTAAACAAACTGCATCCAGCAGCAAAGGCTCAGATTGAGGGCTTGTGCGAAGCATGGAACCGCCTCTTATTCGTTCACAAGTCCAACCTGACTCGTAGTGGTAGCACCTATTAGGGTCCCAGCTATGGGCAAATAGTAAATCCCAAAACTGTGGTTAAAACACTATAAAAATATAAAAGTCGAAACCTATACCTCTGAATTTACTTCAAAATTTTGTTGGCATGAAATGACGCACAGGGGTTTATATGCCATAAAAAAACAACCAACCAACCAACCAACCAACCTCAACGTATCGCAAAGGTGACGTTGTTGTCTCTCAGTTATTTAAAGAAAACTGGCTATTAAATATGCATCAAAGTGATTCGTGGTCAGCCATTAATAGTACATTACTGTCTTTCTATTAAATGTTTAAAATATAATACTGAGAGAGCAAGTCAAGTGACATACGTGATATACGCTTTAGGCGATCATGTTTCTTTCGAGACATGACTGACTGGCCAGAAGATTATCAAGCAGCAGGCTGCTATTTTTTTCTGCGGTAGACTTGTTACTAGCCAAAGGTATAGAACCCAATCTGTCCTATCATTTAACCCATAACTGGAGCGAAGAGAGGGATTAATGCTTTTCCAAAGGTTATTTGTGCGTAAGTGAATGCAATGAATTCAACTGGAATTTGAACTCGGTACCCCGATTTGTCGTTCCGAGTGGCTATCCACAACATCACAACGCGCATCTAATACTGATAAATATGCAGCTCATAATACTTTGTCAAGCGATGAATACTTTTGTTAAATTTGTGATCGTTTTAAAAAAAAAATAAACTAATGAGAATAGGCTGATCATTAATCATTTGTTGAAGTTCTGCTCTTACGGCATAATTTGAACTATCTTTAACTAGTTGATAGTAACTTTTGTTTTGGGAAAAACTAAGGCGTTTGCACTTGTTAAACAGCTCTTTATATTATCGAAAAACTTGATTTCTTCCTTAGTAACCGTTATGATTTCAGATTGTTGTTCCAGATGTATTTTTTCTGCCATCGCTAATATTACATTGCTGAAATTTGGTACAAGTTCTCCATAGAAACTTCCCCATTTCCGATAATTTTTTGTAGTGATTTAAAATAATTTAGTTGAGAATATAATGTTAATTCGTTCAGCTTTTTGTACATTTTAAATCCATCAGCTAAGATGTGAATTCCGACAAACTCGAGCTCGGTAACAGCAAATGTACACTTTGAAAGAGAGATTTTAAAGTCATATTCACTGAATTTTTATAATACTTCCTCAATATATTTGTAATGAATATCTTCTTCAACCGAGAAAATAAGAATATTATCAATGTCAGTGAACTTATATTTGACGTCATGAAAATAACTGCCATCATTCTTTGAAAAATACTGGATACCTTTCGCTAACCGAAAGGCATACAATTGTACTCCTATAATCCAAAAGTGCGGTTATCGCTATTGTACAAATGGTGTACTGGTATTTGAGGATATGCCGATAACAGGTGGAAATTTTCAAGAAAATTTTATTTTGTTATGCAATTTAGACGACAGATAATTTCTATATGATATCGGGTAGCGATCATATTTTGTTATCGAATTTAGTAATCTATAATCACCTATTTCTCTGTAAGTTCTATCAGGTTTTGATACCATGTAAGGCAATTTGAATGGGGTAATTATGCCAGTCATCTGAAGTTTTCGAAATTTTTCCATCGCTTGGTAGTATTTGCGAAGTGATAGTTGGTCAGAGTTTAGCCAATGCTGATCACTTAGGCTTGGAACGAGTTATCGGCTAGAGATCTTTCTGAAAAACAAAGGGAAATCACGCATATTTACGCATTTTTGGACCATAAAAGAAGATCAACTTTAAATGTATTATTCTGTCTCTTGTTTGGTTAATATATATATATATATATATATATATATACTTAAGATTGTCTTAAACCAGAAGTCATGCGCGGAGCCCATTGCGCAAAACACTTTGTGCTTAAAGTTCTTAAAGAGGTAACTTCCCGTATACTTTACTAAAACCACATTTCTGTTGCCTAATTTTTGTCTTCATCTATGAGACCTCTTCTTATCTTATGGAATAAATATTTGGCTATCTCAATGTTCTTTCCGAATTCCGTGTCGCATTTACAGTACTTTGTTAAGACCTTGAATAAATTCTAACTGTTTTCCAACAGATGTCTTTCTTAGAACTGTGTGCATGTACTTTCAGATGGTAACGCATATATAAAAATAATTATAAGCAAACTTGAAATTTAGTGCATGTTAATTCGCTGAACTGTAAGCAGTATGTTTTTCATTGCGTTAAACATGTCAGAATTCGGGCAAAACTATGTACATGTCAGGGGAATTTTACTGCACTACTTTATTAAAAAGAAATCTACAAAAGAAACACAAAATTCATGTTGATACTTACAACAAACATGCTCTGTTGTAAATCACATGGTGAGCATTATTTAGACGCTTTGAAAATAATGATTTTTATATTGAAGTTAAAAAAACGATGTTGCTGAACAATTGATAATCGTCGTAAATAATACTCCCTGAAGATCCAGTTAGGTGAAACCTTGGTAGGTTGGTTGGCTCTCGAGGTTAGTTATTTAGTATATATATATATATATATATATATATATATATATATATATATATATATATATATATCATTGACGTTTACACAGTTTCTTTCGCTTTGAAGCTGTTATTAAATGTTGCCTTTTTGACATCTTTCCTAAACACTGATCTGCCGGCTATTGACATGTAGGTTATGCGCTGTTACATTCAATATCTTGTGAGTATTAAATTTTCCAAACATTCTTTGCTCCTTTCGTTCTCTACTCATTCCAGATGTCTATTTTTTATGTTAGTTGTAAGCGCCAGTTTTGTTATCATTTTCTCTAAAACTTCATCTGTGCTCGCATGTTAAGTTCATGGTATTTACACCATCCTTAAGTAGATATATAATTAAGTATGCATAGATGTATATGTCAGAAGTCCAGTTTGTTAGAGAGAAATACTGAGAAGCACTGTATGAGAAATTCACTTATATAAGTGAGTGATTGTGTTTAGATGCAAAACTGCACATAAAGATATAGACTTAGCTAAACGATAAATACTTTATAAGGCTCACAATAATGTTACTAGCCTACAATGTCAAGCAGGGGATAGCTAATAAAATATATTTTGTTTCTAGGGTATCACACTCGCTGTTACTGGACCATTAGCCGTGTTACAATGACAGATTGATGCAATGTTTAGAATAAATGATCCCCATTAATTTGCCGTTGTCAAGCGTTGAAGTGCGAGGTAATGAGAAATATTTCCTTGACTTGTATGTAATATGAGAAAAGCAAGTAACGTGATTAATTTTTTAATTGATATTCATAAACAGTTATTGTTTATTTGATAATTTAGTCTTCGGGGCTACACTTATTTACCAAAATTATTTTATATTCTGAAAAACGGTCACAGCTGTTCTACAAGTGATAACCGAACATATGAATGTAACATAATTACGGCAACTTCGTAGCTAATAAGCGTATCTGATATTTTATATAATTGATGACCCGTGGCTTAAAAATAAAACCTATTTTGCTAGGACTTACACGTTTAATTTTAAGTATTAAAACTTGCGTACATAAATCTTTATAAATGAAGGAAAATTTAGGACAAAAAATAATAAAACTTGGAAAATTATTTGTGCGAGACCTTGCGTTATTTAGCATTTAAATTCAGTTGTTTTTAAATACATGATTTATGTCAAGAACAATCGTCTTCTTCATGTGTCTTATCCCTTCAGAACGTAGGTGATCATGAACTCCCACTCGGCTCTGTCTCTTGTCGATCTTAACATTCTTCATTTTAGTATCTTTCCCCAACTCCGCTCTGCCATCCATTTGCTCAGGTCTATCAATTAAGTCTCATGCTGCTTTCCTCTGTCTTTTTTACACTCTATCCGTCCTGTGAATATTAAATTCTCCTGACCTTCCATTCTCATTACCTGTCCCAGAAACCTCATCTATCTCTTCCTTATATTAAGTATAAGGTTTCTCCTCGTTTCCATCTTCTCCAACACGTAAACACGTACTCAGTCCATGGTATTCTTATCATCTTTTAGTTAACCCGTATTTCTGCTGCTTCAAGCCTCTCCTTCATCATGGAGGAGATAGTCCAACATTCACTTCCGTAAAAAAGAAAAGATATCACATAGCAATCCAGCACTCTCTTCTTTGTTTCCAATGAAATTTTCCTGCCTTTCAGAACTCTGGTTAGATTTGAAATGAGTCCTAGGCAATGCCAATGCGTTGTTTGATCTAAACATCGCACTTTAGACATTGTAAATTATGTTATTAAATATTCCACATTGGAATAACAAATCTGAAAACAAAACTGTATTAAGTCAGTTAAATATTTGAGCGATCATGTCTTTTTCGATTCATGACTGACTAGGTGGATGATTTTCCCGTAATAAGTTGTCATCTGATTCTGCAGTAAATCAGGTACCAACTGAGATTCAAATCTATTCTTTTATTAAACCAACAGCTGGAGAAAGAAGAGATAGATTAATATCTTCGCAAGAGTATTATGAGCGTAAGAAAATGCAACAATTTCAACTGGAATTCGAACTCGACTCTCCGAATTCTCATTTCAAGTCAATATCAATTAAACACAACGCACATATCTGTATACAATTCTTCAAAAAAGGCAATCTGGAACCATATAAAAGTTTTACAGATGTAGTGTTAATTTGCTGATAATGAAGAAAGTAAATATTTTCGGAGTCATGATCAACTCTATTTTGTATAGACGGGAAAATTTATAATAATTCCAGAAATTTTGAGTAAAATATGCTGACATTCATACGACAGGATGTGGGCTGTTGTGACAAATTATTTTAATTGAGTTAGCCCTTGATCTCTGAAATGACAGCAACATATATATTGATGTACTTAATATTGATTAATTTAGCTAAAGATATAAGGAAGAAAATCCTGATCCTTGAGTATGAGATAAGTGATATATATATATATATATATATATATATATATATATATATATATATATATCTTTAAACATTTAAAACAATATGCCAGACCGCATACACAATTGCGCGAAATACTAACATAGTTAAATATGAAAACATTAAACAAAAACTAAAAATAATCGAAGCCATATACATAAAACAGTTGAAACATAACCTGAAAAAAATTAACTACGAAATCTCCAAACACATTCTCAAATGCCTATAATAGATAACAGAAGCGATTGATTATTCCAATGGTTTTCCATATTTAAAACTTCTCGCTTCCACTCTCGCGTGGTCATGTGTGACGCAACAAGCTGTAGTGCTATTTTCCCTTCCAGCACGCACGCACGCACGCACGTGTTCACCAGTCTTCCATACAAACAATATAGTTGACCACTACTATCATTCGTTCGCGAACTGCAGAATAAGCCCAATACAATTTTCATCTTTGATAATGGTTGATGTAAGTCGAAAGCTCAGAAAAGATCAAATAGAAAACATGTATCAATATAGTGATTTTCTTTCCTCTATCAGCAATAATACTATTAAGCTTATCAGACGATATGAAAAAAAATTACATAAAATAAATCGACAAAACTTGTCTTTTTTATTTAGTGAAACATGCATTAATATATATATATATATATATATATATATATATATATATATATATTGATACAATTAAATACACAGAAGTTTTTATTAAAATATAGCGTGTACATATATATGTATTCTTCAAAAGATGACGACATAATTATTGTGAAAAAAAAGCACTTTTAAAGTGCAAACATGCGGTAAGTGCTTTGATCTAGTAACTTTTTAATAACTGGTTGTAAAGAGAATGAATTGAGCCTTATATATATAAATGCAGAAATTCTTTATTATATTAGTGATGTTAATCACTCAATAAAGCTAAAGTTATTTTACATTTACATAAAATTTTCTTTTGCCTATAACAAAGATATAAGAATAATCAAGAATCTCTACTGGCAGCAAACGGCCTGCATACGGACAGGTAACGACCTCAGTAGATACACAAAGATAGAAAAAGGCGTAAGACAAGGATGTGTCTTTTCACCGGATTTGTTCAACCTATACAGCGAGAATATTTTGAGGACCCTAGATGACACACCAGGATTTATTATTGGAGGCCACAACCTGAACAACATAAGATACGCGGACGATACAGTACTGATTGCGGACACGGAAAGGAAACTGCAAGATCTCATACAGTGGAGAGTGACAAGAAGGGACTACAAATAAACTTTAAGAAAACTGAGTGCATGGTCATCAGCAAAAGATACAACCCAAAATGCCAAATACAGGTGGGGGATAACAGAATCAAACAAGTCCAAGAATTTAAGTACCTAGGAAGTGTTCTAACAGGAGATGGAAAGTGCGACACGGAGATCCGAAGGCGAATTGGCATGGCAAAGGACGCGTTCCAGAAGATGAGCAAAATACTAACACACAGGAAGATCTCAATAGAAACGAAGAAAAGAGTGCTAGACTGTTACGTGATGTCAGTTCTTCAGTACGGCTGTGAATGCTGGACAATATCATCGAAAATGAGGAAAAAACTGGAAGCGGCCGAAATGTGGTTCTACAGAAGGATGCTACGGATATCGTGGACTGAGCATACAAGCAACGACGAAGTGTTAGAAAGAATGGCAACAAAAAGGAAATTGATGCTGAGCATCAGGAAGAGACAACTGAAGTTCCTGGGACATGCAATGAGGAAGGAGAGCCTGGAGAACCTGATACTGACTGGTCAGATAGAAGGAAGGAGAGACAGAGGAAGGCAGCGGATAACATATCTGCAGAGTCTGATCAGGTGGATGACGGAACGGGGCTTGCCAGGAGCAACAGGAGCAAACATACTAAGAGCCACAAGGGATAGGGAGACGTGGAGATCCATGATCGCCTACGTCCTGAAGGGACAGGGCACATAGAAGAAGAAGAAGAAGAAATATAAGCAAGTGGCTTATTATGGAATCTTTGCTTTGTAAAGCTATTTGTTTATTAATTTGTGTAGCCCATGTAAGGGCAATTTCTTTTTTAAAGGTTTACTGAATCAGGCTGAAACAATTTATAATGTTCGATAAAAAAAATACAGTATAGTTCATCTTAAAACGCAATGCTTTACTGCATATGAGAAAAAATAGACATTAAGGAAAAAAACAATAAAAGAACAGGCCGAAGATAACGATTGATATTGTATTTAATTTTTCGTTTATCTCATTTGACTAGAAAGTGTGAAGTGCGAGAGAAGAAGCACTTAGCGTAGAATTCTTCTTCTTCTCTAATGTGTCATATCTCTTCAGGACGTAGGCGATAATGGCTTTCCATATCTCCCTGTCCCTGGTGGTTCTTAGCATGCTTTTTCCTATTGCACCATACAACCCTCGTTCCGTCATCCACCTGATAAGGTCCTTCAGATACGTTATACCCTGCTTTCTCTTATTTATTTTTCCCTCTATCTGGTCTGTTAGTAACAGTTTCTCCAAGCCCTCCTTCCTCATTGCATGTCCCAGGAACTTTAGTTGTCTCTTTCTGATGCACAGTATTAATTTCCTTTTCGTCTCCATCCTTTTCAAAACCTCGTCATTGCTCACATGCTCAGTCCATGATATCCGCAGCATCCTTCTGTAGAACCAAATCTCAGCTGCTTCAAGTTTGTTCCTTCATCTTCGATGATATTGTCCAACATTCACTGCCATATTGAAGAACCGACATCACATAGCAATCCAGTTATCTTCTCTTTGTTTCTAGTGAAATTGTCCTGTTTCTTGATAATTTACTCAACTTCTGGAATGTTTCCTTCACCATGCCAATTCACCTTCGGATCTCTTCACTATATGAAAATTTTCCATGGCTTAAATATTACGTTTAAATTCATGAATCCATAAAGATTTGCTACTATAAATTGTATACATAAAGAGTTTAATTGTTGTTTTCGGTTGGAGACATTATATATATTGCGGAAAATACCAGAGATTTACGAAATGGATTAACAAGCAACATATTCTAATTTATTTTTTGAGCATTACTTTTAATAGATTTTCGTATTTAAGTAGTTTCCCTGTTTTTAATTAAACAGTGTTATTCATATATATATATGCCGGTTTAAATATTCTTAAGAAATTTTCTTTGGAAAATCTGTCATTTAACAGGATTCGAACCTGCGACCCATAACAATACAAATATTGACGGCTTTCTATGTTTTTGCAAAGAGTCGGAGGTGCTAATCTTACCGAATAATATGGGAATAATACGAAAAGAAATTAATCTCTCTCCCTCTAAGGATTAATATTAGAATTGTAACTGGAAAAATCATAGTTAATCTTATAGTATTCTAAATGCAATCTTCATTCGCTAAAAAGAGATTATTCATACAACCCAAACTATATTTCAGCTTAAAATAAACAATACATTTTTGATAATTCATAAGACGTAAATTACTAAACAAACCAATTAAAACCATATTTAATAAATATCTGCAAAATAATTAAATAGGCGCATTAAGAAGTCTGTAGGTTAATGGTGAAATATATATTTAATTTACACAACTAATATTTATTATTTAGATAATTGTCTTGCATGTCAATGAATTAAATCCATTAAAGAATATTCTTAATAAAAACGAAAATTTGTGAAGTGAGAATATTAGATTCAGTTATTACAAATAGACTAAGCATTTATTGACTAGGCATTGTGAAATCAGTGCTTAAAGGTACTGTTTTGGGTGAGAAAAATGTATCGTCTGCAAAATTAAATGTGGCATCCTTGATGGCGTGGCAAATTTTTAGATGATATCGGAAAATATCATTCTTTTTCTGCAACTCGTAAATGAATCAAATCTTTACCAACAGAGACATCGAGATATCATTGTGGACTTTTATGAATTAATCGCAATTCATTACATAAGTATCATTTTGTTTTGTTGATTTGTTTTTGTTTTTATAATGTGCGCATATTGATTATTCTTGTTTATAAATGTGACTGAAAAATGATTGTTATGGAGAGATGTCTTCGGACAACATTTTTTTCTGTGAATACATAAAAAGAATAATGATGCGTAACAATAGCTTTTAATGTTGCAAATCAATATGATTTTATTAATGACCATATCAGTTGCATAGAATGAAACATTTTTTCAGAAAAACTATAATTCAATTAATGCTACGTTTGTCTCTATAGATTTTGTCCGGGTCGGTCATTAATAGAAAAATGTTAGGGGAACGATTAAGCGCTGAATAGTGTGTTATGTGATATTTACATTAGTTTCTTTGCTTTTTAATCGGGGCTTCAACATATAAATCGGCTTTGAATAATATATTTTAAAACATAGATAACGGCGGCAAGTGAAATGATTATTTGCTGCATTAATAGAATTATATATATATATATATATATATATATATATATATATATATAGTAGCGGCCATCAAATAAGAAACAGAAACAACAAAAAACAGAAATGAGTGTATGTATTACTTAAAAAGTTATGCATGGATTTTTACCGAATAAAGATTAGGTTAGAACGCATACATATACAAAGTTACAAAAAATTACACCTTTTTTTGTTTAATAAAGATTAAATGGAACAAAGGAAATAAGTTACTGGACAAAAGACAAGGAATGATCTTGTGAATACTTGATTGTGAACAAAATATCAATAAAATTTAATATTTATTGAACATCCCCTTATTTTTAATGACTTCTCTGTATCATCGACCACAATTCTTAGCATTGATATTGCCATGGACGCTGATGATCGGGACAACCCCTGCAGATGAAATCATTCCTCACACCATCACATTGACGCCACCAAACTGAACGGTTTTGTGCGATCAACCATTTTCCTTGAGATCTTATTAACTGTTTCTTCATTAAAATCACAGGCAATTGATATCGCAGTTTCAAAACGGTTTTTTGTAGATATTCTAACAATTCTTCAATCTTCTCTTTGCAATGTTTTGGCGGTTGCCGGTTTCTGGTTTTGCATCTAACATTTTATCGGTTTTATACCAGCTAATTACACGATGAACGACACTTTTAAACATATGAACAATATCAAAAATTTCTGAAATTTACTTTTTTTTTGGTAGTTAGTGTGTTTTCTTTTCTTCAAAAGAGAGCGTTTTGCGTGTAGAATTTGCAGTATTGCTTAAAAAATGTCCTAATAATAAACGAACTCTTACTTATTGTTGAAAAGCTCCATCGAGATTTTTAGCAATCTAAATTAAAAGTTTATGCAAATTGTTAACATCGTTTTTTAACTTTTGTCCAGTAACTTATTTTTTTGTTACACTTAATAATTATTGAAAAAAAATATTATATAATTTTTAAAAAAATTTATCTAATATTTATGCATTCCACCCTAATCATTTTTCGTTAAAAATTTCATTGCTAATCATGCATAATTTTATAGTAGTACACATATTTATGTCTTTGTTGTTTCCGTTCCTTATATTATGGCCGCTACTATATATATATATATATATATATATATATATATTCAAATAAAACTCCGAAAATTGGATACGCTGTGTGCTCATTTCAGCAAGGAAATACCTCAATTCGTCAGCGTCGAAATTCCTTTATTATGTAAATATAGTACAACACGAAATTCCTTTATTACGTAAATACAGTACAACATTCATTTACCGGAGGTATACTTTATTTTAAACGGTAATTTAAAAAAAATACAACATTTCCTTTTTATCTGGAAACAATATTACTTTATCTTATTCTAATTTTCATTTTGAAAAATATTTATTTTATATTTATTAAAACAAAAAATGGAATAAAAATATTTTTATTAAAATAAAAAAATATTTTATTTATTATTATTTATTTTGAAAAAATATTTACTTTTTATATTGATTAAGTACATTATTTGTTCTGCTGCTGCTCTTTTATTCCAGTAGCAGAATTTAAAGTAATTTTATTCCTACAATTGTAAGACGATATTTATTTAAACGGAATTTTTTAAAAGAAAAACTTTTAGCATCCGAATATTACATGATGTTAACATTTTCTCTATTTTCCTTTTCCCTTGTTTTCATATATTTTTTCTCTTGTTTCCATATTATGTCTCTATCCCTTTTTTTCCGATGTCATTCAGCTGGTGTTTTTTTCGACGGCTGTCTGCCGTGATTTTTCTTCTTTCTTTCGCACCTATCTTTTCTTTAACTTTTTCCCTGTTTAACCCGTTGTTTTCTTTTCCCCTTCCTTCTGTTTTCCCTTTCCCATAATTACTTTCTTGCAACACGCCTATTTTCTAATTTTTGTTTTCTTAAAATACATGTAATCTAAAGTCATTTTCACTGATCGTGTCTTGAATCCTATTCGCTGTCACTATTTTCTTTTCCCCTTCTTCCCTAACCTCCGTATCAATGTCAGAAGACAACCTTCTAAAACAATCTACTTTCTCTTTTAACACACTTCCTGTTATTTTTTCAGATATTTTTTTTCAGTCGTGTAAACTTCCGGGTATGAATTTCGGGTTGAGCATACTTCCGGTAAGTAAATAATACATGAATTTCGGTGGGCAAGAAGTGAGTTTTTACTAACTGAAAGCGTCAACCTGCATATGTAATTTTTGTAGTTTTATTTGAAAATATACCTCCATAGAAAAACGCTTTTAACATAGAGTCCTCTACTAGGATAATTTTAAATATTAATGAGATTAATTAGTATTTAAAAGATTAATTCATATTTAAATGAAGGCACGGTCTAGCGGAAGAACAACAAAAAATCAAGCTCTTCCATTATTCTGAAGATGGGATTCTGATTTTGAAATATTGATGAATAATAAATAGGTAATACCCAACAAATTCTTTACCTACCTTTATTATACTAAATGCATTGTGATAGGCTTCTAATACATTTCCATACACCTTATACACAAGGCTTCAAGCAAATTAAAAAATCTCCTACCTCCCAGACGAGATCAATCCCAAGTAGGCATCTACGCAGATGACACTACAATATACTCCCGCTCCAGTAAGAAACCTGTCGTGGCGGACAGACATAATCTCGTTGCTGACCTTGAGCGGGATCTGCACACTGTGGTGAACTGAGGCAAGAAGTGGCTTGTCAACTTCAATTTCTCTAAGACCAAGCTGTTGTCTGTCAACCATTACAGGCAACCTCTTCTGCCTCCCATAAGCATGGACCAGATGATTCTCCCGGAGAGTAATACACTACGCCTCCTCGGACTTACCCTGTCCTCAGACCTCAAATGGAACCACTATATTGAATCCATAGCGAAATCTACTGCTAAGAAGATTGGGTCACTATGTCGATCCAGGATGTTTTTTCCACCTGAATCCATCCTGCATATATACAAGTCAACCATCCGTCCGTGCATGGAGTACTGCTGCCATTTATGGTCAGGTGCCCCTGCCGTACTCCTCAGTGTTCTTGACAAGCTCCAAAGGAGAGTCTGTAATGTGATAGGTACTGATCTGGCGACTCGACTGCAGCCACTTCCCCATCGTCGAAATGTGGCCTCGCTCTGTCTCTTCTATAAATACTTTCATGGCTTCTGCTCGGATGAGCTTAAGTCACTGATGCCTCCTCAACAGGTGTTTACCCGTGCAACCAGACTGGCAACTGGGTCCCACCCATTCACAGTCAGGTTAGCCAAATGCAGACGACAATTCTACTCCTGCAGCTTCCTCTCTCGCACTTCCCGCCTGTGGAACTCACTCCCGTATTCTTGCTTTCCTGACGGCTACAACCTCCAGCAATTGAAATGCAAAGTTAATACTCATCTACTAACCACTGGACTCTAGCTCTCTCCCCTCCCCTGTATAACCTTCACTTTCTCTTCACCTGTGTATCTGTCATCGCATCTGCTTTCTCAGCTTTCTATTGTTCCTTTGTAACTAGCTTGTACTCCTCACTCTTTTCTAATTAATCTTTTTACATTTATGTAACCCCCTGCACATCAGTGGCGTTTCTGCCTTGCTGGGGGTGAAATGATTAAAAGAGAGAGAGAGAGAGAGAGAGAGAGAGAGAGAGAGAGAGAGAGAGAGAATAGTCAACACATAAACGTTTATTGTTACATAGATCATTTCAGCCGTTGCAAAATTACAAGCCGCTGCATCAACCCGAAAAATCATTGTTTTGATTTCTCGTGTCTGATAAAGCATTTTGTTTTTTTAACAACTGCCGAACTAAATTCGAAATTTATTACCGTTTAATTATGTGATCAGTTTTTTCTCTATATATCATATTGTTCTGGATAACATCGCTCTCTGGTTTTTATATATTTAATATTTTATATTAATTGAGCCAGTTCAATTTAAAGGGTTTATATGTGTTAATAGAATAGTTTATCACATCCTAAAAGCCTGAAAAGTCAAAGGTAGAATCGCCGACTCAATTTGGTCGGGTTGCAATCAGGGTTGAAGTAGATGTCTAACCGTACTGATGAGCTGTGATATAGCAAAACAGATCTGTCTGCGCATATATATATATATATATATATATATTCGCACACATGATGGTGAAAATTTGTAGGTTCGACCATAAACCTGATCTTCTAACATTGTTGTTGTGAATCTGGTTAGTTTTTAGGGGAATCTCCCAGTTTGAAATAAAGTCATTAACCTATTGTACACACACACATATCTCTCTCTCTCTCTCTCTCTCTCTCTCTCTCTCTTTCTCTCGTTTTTATCTCTCTCTCTATATATAGAATATATAAACTTATAACTGGCTGTTATGTTAAAAAAACTCAAGACATACGTTGCTGACAGGATGGAATTATTTTAACTTTGGGATTTACATATAAACATTTATTTTAAAAACATAAGTGAACAAGTGACCATTTAAAAAAATAGCAAAATTTAAAGAAAGAATTGAAAGAAATATTTTGCAGATGTTCTGATTAATGAGTTGGGTCGATGTTCAAACACAAATCCAATTTTTAACAAAAACTTGGCAACAATATTTAGCCGAAACGAATGTACCTTTTGCAGCGTCGAATTAAGACAACGAAGAACACATTTAACAAAATAGTTGTAATTGAAAAGATAAACTATTCAAAATGACAGCACCAGGAATTCATGTAAAAAAGCAAAAACACAAAAGTTCTTGTTTGTGCTATTTTTTCGACAAGGTTAAAAAAAAGTGTTTAGAACCCCATAACTAACAAGAGGAAATTTTTGCAAAGTTAAAAGGTAGAAAGATGGATCTTGCTCAAGCATATTAACAAATACATGCTGATAAAGAATGTTCAGAGTTAACGACTACAAAAGATTCTATAAGGTCAAATTATTTCCTTTTGGTATAAATGTATCTCCAGCTATATTTTTAAAAAGTTATGGATACTATGCTTGCAGATTGTGATTTCAAAGTAGCTTATCTGGATGATATAGTAATTAAAAGTGTATCTATGGATATATTTAAAAATGTTTTAAAGAATACGAGAGTAAGGCTTCAAACACAATCATGAAACTTATGCCTCCACTAACAAGAGTTACTAAGTTACAAGAAATCTTGAGAAAAGCTATTTATTATCAAATTTATGTACCTAATATGCAGTATTTGAGGACTCCACTGAACGATCTACTTAGAAAGGGCGTAAAATGGAACTAGGCTGATAGGTGTCAGATGTCGTTCAAAGAAATAAAAATTAAAAATGTAAGATTTATCATTAGCGCACTACGATCCAAAGTAGTACTGCCTTAAGATGCTAGTAATTATGGTAAAGTAGCAGTGATTTAATATGCATAAGATGAAGATATGAAAGTAGTCTCACATGCTTTGAGTTCTCTACTTCGGGCTGACGAAAAAACAATAGCCATATTGAAAAGGAGGCGTTAGCAAATCATACCTGGAATGCAAAATTTCACAAATCTATACATGGAAAGGATTTTTGGTTACAGGCGGACTTAAGTGTTTTATTATTAATTTACTTTTTGGAAAAAAAGAATTTCACCGTATACACCGAATAGATTATAACGCCAGAGAAATTACGATTTTAGGATAGATTATCAACCGACCAAAAATTAGCACATGCGGATGGATTATCAAGATTGATAATAAACATTATAAATCGTTTAAAGATATATAAGTTCAGCATTAAAGAGTGAAACTGAAATAAAAACAGAAAAAATGAAGGAAGCTGAAACGACGTGTCTATTGCTAAAATACAGCAAAACAACTAAAAGAAAATAAGAAAAACGCTATACATATTCTAACTCGCTATGAAACGGAGTACTGATGTCTGCACTAAAAGATGTAATTCCGAACATATTATAAAACCGAAATTATATTTATAGAAAACGTACGGGAAATTCAAGGATGGAATTTCTTCTTTGACACTATGTATACTGGACCAGAATAGATCAAGACACTGAAAAAGTAATAAAAGTTTGCAGAGGTTATACCCTGACAGCAAAATTACATAACAAAATAACAAAACATAAGCCAAAGCAAGATAATGTCTGGTCAAGACGGCACATAGATTTTGCAAGTATAATAAAGAGATCACATTATCTTGTACTAGACGATAGCTTTACTTAAGCGGCCGGGAATTTGGAGGAGGAAGACCAGCTTTTGGTGAGAGTAAGACAAGGATGTGTCTTTTCATTAGATCTATTCAAATTGTACAGCAAGACTATGCTGAGAATTCTAGATATTATGCCAATATCCGTCATCCGAGTCCAAAATTTGACCAACCTAATGTAGGCAAATGATACAGTGCAGATAGCAAACACAGAGAGGAAACTACAAGATCTCCTACAGAAAATAGCTGAAAAGAGTCACAAGAAAGGAATACAAATGCAAGCTGCAAGAAAATCAAATGTATGTTCATCAGCAAATAAATCCATCCAAAATGCCAAATACAGGTTAGGAATACAAAAATCAAGCAGGTAAAACTTTTTTAAATATCTGGGAAGTGTTTTAACAGAAGATAGAAATTGTGACACAGAGATCCGAAGTCGAATTCTCATGGTAAAGGACGCGTTCCAGAAGCTGAGTAGAGTATTAAGAAACAGGAAGATTTTGCTAGAAATAAATAAAAAAAGAACTGGATAGCTATGTGATGTCCGTTCATCAATATGGCAGTGCATGCTGGACAATATCGCCAAAGATGAAGAAAAGACTAGAAGCAACTAAAATGTGATTCTAGAGAAGGAGGCTGCCGATATCATGGATATAGCAAGTGTGCAAAGATGATGTTTTTGAAGGATGACAACGAAAAGGAAATTAATACTGAGCATCAGAAAAAGACACCTAAAGTGGAACATGCAATTAGAAAGAAGGGCTTGAATTCCTGATATTCTCAAGCTAGATCTATGGAAAAAGAAACAGGGAAAAGCAAGGAATAGCATATTTGAAGGGCCTTAGCAGAGGGATGACAGCATGGGGGTAGCGTGGTGTAACAGAAAGCGTGCTAGGAGCCACAAGGGATGGGAGACGTGGAAAGACATGATCGCCTACATCCTGAAAGGACAAAGCTAATGGAAGAAGAATTTTTACACAAATCTTTGAAAGATAAGGCAAGATAAGATATTGAAGATATTATAGTCTCTGATAACGGTACACAATTCACTGCTGAAAAGTTCGATTATTTTTGTAAACTTTTTTTGATTGGGCATACTTCTAGTATATTAAGGTCAAATAGAGAAGCTGACCGGCTTTCGGGTACATTCAAGAAATCATTGAAAGAATCAGGACATGAAAAATTGAACTATGCCACAATACAAAAGGACTTAAGTGTTCACCATGTAACCCAAATATCAATAAACCGTTAGACTCATTGCCGACAGAATTAATGTTTGCAAGGAAAATTATATCAATGTTCGACAATTTGTTAGCAAGTCTAAAACAATAAAAATGGATAACAAAAAGAACACAATTTTTTCCAGCCTGAAAAAAGTGTTTTTCAAATTGTATAACTTTAAAACAGAAATGTTGGAAGAGGTGTAACGATAACACGAATTAGAAAGATGATATACGTGGTAAATGGAAAAATTGGTACATAAAATATATTGCCACGAACAAAATAAAATGTTTGATTAATAAAAGTCCGAAAGAATAGAAGAACCTATAAAATATCTGTATGGTGTTTTCAATGTACTGATACCAGAATCGTTCTTTAAACGTACAAGTACGAAAAACTAGACATTCATCTAAAACATAAAAATACAAAGTTGATTACGTTAGCTGACTCACCAAAACGGGCAGATCGTGACATTAAAGCACAAAAAATAACTATTAAATGAAATCTTACAAAGGGGTGATGCTATGGAATGAATAAATAACACACTCCCGGTAACACAAATGTATTAGTAAAGTGTTGTGTGCCAGCTACATTCACCAAGTCTGAGGAGAACAAAGTAAGTGAAGTCTCTTAGGTTGTCGCAGCCTTAATTCTATAGTTTATTCCGACTATGGGCTTAAATAAGCCTAGGATTAGCATTGCTGGCAACTGGAAATTCAACAAATTATGGGTCGACTAGAAGAATATTTTCAGGACCAACCTTTACAAATTCTAATCCAAGAATTGACCGGGTAAGAGGTTAAAAATCTGGTCGTCTAAGCTTTAAGTTACTCTCGGGATGTTTACTGATGTTCATATTAAGTAGATCAACCAAGAGATATTAACAAAACAAATGAAATTAAAATCGAGAATAGAATATGATAGAAAAATGGGAGAAGATTGAGGAGTAATAGCTGCAGGTAGACAGTATTGGTCTCCTTGATTTTTAAAGAAGGATGTCTTCTGATTACAAGAAATATGGCTGAGGAATTGTGAGCTGAAGTTCAGAGTGTCACAAACTAATGAATGACTAGCGTCTTATTCCCTGGTGAGCGTACCGTGAGTATATACGAAGATATATGTGTCACTTTTAGATCATACTTTCAGGAACCTGTTACCAGGGAAGTCGGTCTGAGCCTGGCTAAGTTTGACACCGATTTAACTGACTTAGCTTGGTTGAAACTGATTGAAGCGGCTGGGTGCTAGGGTCTTACATTAGAAGCAGAAATTTGGGATCAGCTGAAGATTGTCGACAGAGAAATGTTTCCGGGTATCTATGGTCTCTGCCAGTTTTCTGCCTTACATTAAAGTGAAGGGGTTTCGATCGAAACGTTTCCTATAGTTTTGCTCCATTGGTGAACGTTTTCCGCTTTCACCTTTGCTCTATATTCTTGCATTAGAACTTTTTATTCGTAAATTAAATACGAACTTGTCATTATGCAGAGTTTAACTACATGGTACTACCACCTTGGCCAGTTTCTCTAGCTATGATGACGACGTTTTGGCTCTTGTTTCAATCCGGACCGAGATTATTTATTAACTCGGCAAAAAAATAAGAAGGTACGAGACGTTGACAGAGGCCAAGATCAGCATCGATAAATCTGTTGGCTTGCGGTTGGACGCTTGGAAAAGAGCATCTGTCTTTTGGTCAGACGGCAGATAAAGATACTCGGCGCCTGGTTTAGTCCCGATGTCCTCTTGTAAATGAATGGTTTGAAAATGCAAGGAAAGACAGAGGTCACAGTACGTTTGAGGCACCAAATGAATCTTTCCTTAATGGAGAGGGGAGAAGTTTATGTCTCGCAACTCTAACGATTCTTTTTTATCAACTCTTCTTATTTCCACTTCTGTGTGCCATAATTATGACATTACTACGCTTTTGATTGCGTTCTTGTTGAACCTCAAGACCCTCGATTCGAGAGATCTGTTAGATCAAACAATCTGATAGCGGTCTGGGTATGTATAGGATTGAGATTCGTAAACATACGCTTCACATGGAGTTCCTAGATCAAACGTGTCTGCAAATTGTAGAGTGATGATTAATTCTGGAAGACGCCCATAAAAAGTTTCTATTGCTGCCGTTTTTCCGATAGGCGAGTGTTCCTTATATTGTGTATGACGGATTGCTCTGAAACACCCCAAACGGGCGACTCCTACTCAGCACCTGTCGCAGTCAATAGCCGTCAGCCACTTCAACTTGATGTCTATCCTCACTGACAAATCAAAAATGAATAATCTCACCTCAACAAACAAACCTAAATCAGGTAAACTAAAATCATCTAAACCACCCAAGTTTTCTTTCACAGACGTCCGTGCTATACGAACCAACTTTTGCTGCGTGAAATCATTCCTACGCGAAACGTTCACTGACATCCTAGCGCATTGCAAAACTAAACACCCCAACCCCCACACCCTTGTCTTCTCGATTCCTAGTTACCTTTTACACTTAAAGAAAGGTCTGCACTGTCAATATGCATTTCCTGAAGGTTTACGCAGTACACAGCTCCTTAGGTAGTGTTACATTTCTCGAATCCCGTGACCATTCATACATATGTCTCCGTTTTCACTTTTCTTTTTGTACCGTTCCTCTTCCTTTCCCAACTGCATCTTCCTAGACAATATAGATCAAATTACTTCCTTCCTCCCATTTGCTAACACATTTCTGTTCAATGATTTGAATGTCCATCATGCCAAGTTCTAAGGTTTGGACTCTTGGTAACTCTGATCATGCTGTTGTTTCCATTAGTATACCTCCCTACTCCAATACCCCAGGAATCTACTACCAACAAAATTTCCTACTGCTACAAAAGAGCAAACAGGGATTCGTGCCACGATTATGTATGTGACGTCCCCTGGGAAAAAGATTTTAGACTTCCCGTTGTGGACTACATCTCTGAGTTTTCTGTTTCATACTGGTCAAGAATGTCAGTCTTATACCTCATTCTTTTTGCAGGTTCACTCCTGACAGCTCAGCCGGCATTGCCCACGCGTCCAAAAATAATAGGCGCCTATTTGCATCTGCTCATAATGAGTGTAAGAGGATATTAAATGATGCTAAGCTGTTGTTTTCTGAGTAAATGAGACAGCGTATAGCAGGCGGCACGGTTGCGAGACTACTGGCAGCTCTGAAAATATGCGCTGAACAACAGAAAATCCTCCATTTTCCTTTAATTACTAAATGAGGCCCACACAGCCACAACAGGGAAGACCGAGTGCTTTGCTCGCAGATTCTCTTCCAACTCTACATTTTTCTCGTATAGAGTAGCCGCACCAGACTTCTCTCCTAGAGATGAGGTTCAACGGAGGGATGTTTACTTAACACCTCTCTGGATTTTAACATATTTTCAAAAATTTACAACCATAAAGAAAGCGGAGCCGACGGAATCATCATCATCGTCGTGAAGAAATCTGCCCTAAACTCTCCTCTCTAAACACTAAAATTAGTGCCTCTTAATATTCAGTTTTTCTGCATGATAGAAGTAATCTTCGGTAGCTCCTGCATTTAAAAACTCATGAGAATACTAGGACCCCTCTTATAATCACCATATCTACCTCCTACTATTTGCTCAAAGCTATCTTCAATGATGGAATAGATCAATATCTCACAACTCATAAACTATTCTCGGGTAAACAGTATGGTTTCTGCTTAGTCAGTTCGACTGCTGATGTGCGAACGACCATCAACGAGTACATAAACCAGCCTTTGGATAAAAACGGCGAAGCTCGAGCTGTTGCCCTGGATATCTTCAAAAGTTTTTCTAGGATTTGTCATGCTGCCCACGTTATAGCGCTATGATATCACTGCACATTGCATCCAATCGTTCTAATCAAACCGTATAATGTAGGTCGTCTTGAAAGAGCAAGCCTATTACACAAAGCAAGTAGCCCCCTGGGCTCTGTTCTAGATCCGACGCTCCTTCCGAATTTCACAGTGCACATTTAATTCATAATTATATATATATATATATATATATATATATATATATATATATATACATGTGTGTGTGTGTGTGTGTGTGTGTGTGTCTGTGTGTATGTGTGTGTGTGTGTCTGTGTGTCTGTGTGTCTGTGTGTGTGAGCGTGCGAGTGTGCATCCGTGTTTGTTCTGTGTGCCATTTCCATATGAATTTTAGTGATGTGTCGTTATTTTTATTCATATTATTACAGAGTTGGACACACGCCCTAATAATTTTTGATGTTACCCCATGTTTTCCCTACTGTGACTTCCTGATATCTCTTGATGTTTGTCGATCTGTAACCATCATATGCAGAGATATTTGTAAGAAAGAGCAACCACAGGCAAAGTATATCAAACTGATGTTCAAGTCAAGAGAAAAAACTGATTTAAAAAATAAAAAAAATTAACGCCAAAAACTTGTAGTAGTTTCACCAGGTTACATCGTTGTTTCATGGATTAGGCGTCATCGTAATCATGAGGTTAACGGCTAAGTTATTTCAATCCAAGAATAAATGGAAATCGTTTCGCCAAAATTGATTAAAAAAACGAAAATGGCAAGAACTTCTAAGTATTGCAAAAAGGAACCTGAACACTGTATACCTTAAATTAAATAGTGGGTTAAATTAAAAGTTCTCTGAATGTTACATGCATCGACAAATACATGAAAAAGACCGGAAGGCAAAACGACTGGTAAATTATAATAAACAACAAAAATGAGGAAAATAATTCTATAGAAATTGGCATGTTCATTTCTAACTTGTTTAAAGTTTTTACCTCTTTACAACTAAGAAACTTTTTGATAGTTTTATAAAAGCAATTACGATTAACCCTATGTCTCGTCGCAGTCATCTATAAATATGTCTTACGTTTTATCCCATTACAGCAAACTATGAATTTTAGTTATATTTCTATTTGTATTTGCAAGAGAGTGATTCTACGTACGTGAAAAATTTATTAACTTACTTTATTCTCGTAGTATGATATAAAAGTTGTAATTTCTATGTTGCAACAAAAGCGTCATTTCACATTTAAAAAATGCATTCGGAATGCTAAGCTTTATTTAGCATGAGAAAAGAATATATTAAAACTAAAAAACGGACCTTATGTAAATATTTGCAGTGGGGACAGCGATATATTGGCGAAGTTGCAACTGTACGAAAAAGGCGTTAGATAGAAAGTTCTCTTCAAGACAGCGTAAAAGATATTGAACTCTATTAGAGTTACGTAGTGAGATATTTTAAAAGTAAATTTTACCTAATGCAAGGCGAGAGACACTCAAGGTCGTGGGCTATATTTAAAACGGTAAAGATTTGGTAGATAAGAAATATCGCTACGTGGTTGCCGGCAAGTGTTCATCTTTTTCACTTCTAAGTTCTATAAATAAAATTCCCACATTTCTCGCTACAATTCATCTGGCTGCTTGCTTTCTAGTTAAATTTTATCTATAAATATATAAATGCAATCTATACTTTGATAAGTGCTTCTTCCTTCCTTCGTCTGTCTGTCACAATGTCATATCTTTATACTACTAGCGGTATAGCTCGGCGTTGCTCAGGTGTAATGAAAGCTTTAAAACTAATCCATGATCCTGGATTTGTATAAGAGACATACAGACAGATATACAGACACATACAAACATCTTGCTTTATATATATATATATATATATATATATATATATATATATATATATATATTAACGATTTTCTGCACTATTGTAATAACTGCAACCATGAAATTTCTGAATATCTTTTCTTCTGTCTTTGTCTATGAGTGTATCAAATTTGATTAAAATCGGACCACTTCTTCTATAACCCGATTTTTTTTATTATCGATTTTCTATATTTATCGGGGGTATCTCGACACAAAACCTAGCTAAGAACACACGCAGAAGCTTATAGTACAACTGTGTAAATTTTCAAGAAAATCGGTTCTGCCGTTTTGGAGTCCATAGGTAACAGACACACACACATACACGCAAACACACACATACACACACAGACAAAATTCCATTTATAAATAAGTTTTTAGATAATAGGAGCCGAGTCCGTCTTCCACACGATTGAATCAGTAATAAAATATGCAACATTTCTTTTATAATCAGATATACCGTATCATTTTCAGCAATAATTTAATCTAATTTAAACTAAAACATAAACATAAAATTGAAAATAAATTCTTAGAAGTTGAATTAATTGGTAAAATAAATTTAGCGTAGACGATATACGTAAAAAAATAGTATCTCAATGGTTCTTGGCATTCTGATCCAACGATGTTAGTTCAAATCCCCGTATATCTTTCACAAAGTATTTAATTAATAATAAAAATGTAATTAGCGTGTTATCCACGTCGTTTCTGGGATGTAATTTATTAGGACTCTTAATTTTGAAGATCGCTATTCTTATTTAATTTTTTTCAGATTTTTATATCTTCAACAATATATTTATACAGTAATTTATATTCGATCTATACTGTAATAAATTCGTCCTTCACAATTTACAGTGCAAAAAATACTGTTGTCATATCTGGTCACGCTCCCTACAGTTCATCTCAGGGTTCTTGATATGTAGAAAAGGAGAATCTGTAATATGATCGGTCCAGAACTGGCAGCTCGACTCCAGCCACTATCGACTGGTATATTTTCATGGATTCTGATTCGACGAACATAGGTCACACGTTGTGTCACCTCCACTATTCGCATCTCCTATCCACTTTATTCCAGCCCTTTCTACATCACCCAAAGTATCTTGTTCTTTTCATTTCTCTCTACCATCGCAATTGTCTTCACACCTCTGTTCCTATCCTTCTCTTGCCCTTTCTCTGACACCCCCTGTAGCTGGTTCATTTTCTCTTCACTCTCTTTCTACCTAAACCTTTACTCTCTTATGTAGCACTCTGTGCATCAGTGGCGGTACAGCCTTGCTTGGGGTGAAGCGAATAAAAATTATATATCTATACTATATTAAGAGATGCGGCCATCCAACACACAAATAAATCGGGAATAAAACATGCAGGATTTTCTTTACACATTAGATATACGGTATTTAATTTAGTGATATTTTTGACCTCCTGATTTTTAAAATTATAAGTTCTTGTAACTTGAAAACTTGCGCGTTCAAAAATTCCTTGCCCCGTGAGCGTTCATTAACCCACCGTTACGTGAGCATTCATAAAAAAATGGTAAAAGGTAAAATCAGTTATTGAAAATCGACTGAAAATACCACTTATGGTAGAAACGTAGCTCGCGTAATGACTCGTTTATAAATGGAATATATATATATATATATATATATATATATATATATATATACGCTGGGGGTATATATATATATATATATATATATATATATATATATATATATATACCCCCAGCGTATAAGTAGCATAGATATCTTTGGTGTGTTTTGATAAATATAAAGCCACTGATGTAGTACACATTATTTTCTTTTTAATTTGTAACTACGGAAAACCCGTTAGTAATGTTAGTATTGCTAGCCAAAGAAGGCAAGAAGAATTCGTTAGTGGCGAAGAATATTGGGCAAAGAACAACGAGAAGCTGTAAGACAAATAAATGCTACTTGAAGACGAGAATGTCGGCAAACTTGATTCTAGTACGACGTGCAGAAATCATACAACAAAGTTTTCAACATCATCATGATGTTCGAGAGAATTTGAAACAGGAACGATGAGACTAGATTTTACAGCAAAATTTTCAACAGCATCAAAAGAAGCAAAGGAGAGAAACGATGGAAGAAAAGAAACAGTTTCAGAATGCTAATGCACGCAGATTAGAACAACAAAATCGACTAAGAAGATCTTTAAATATGGCCAGACTGCAAAATTTTGAGGCTCATCTCCAAGTTAACGTCAATGTTCCTGTCACATTTGTAGTACCATGCAATTATAGTGTCAATTATGAGTGTCTCTGATGTGAAAAAAATAAGAAAGATTCAAGTTTATTCAAATTTTAGAATCTGCTGCAATTTAATATACCATAATCATTTGAGGATCATAATTAGATATTAATCAATAATACTGCTATTTTGAAATAACTTCCAACAAATATTAGACGTTTCAACAATGCTATATCAGTGTTTAACATGCAGATAGTTGATGGTACTATTGCTAGAGAACTTACATGTTCAAGGATACACGATTTTATATACAGATTGAGTCCTACTACTATCAATAATTATTCTTCTTAATTCCTGTTGTTTTATTCTTGTCCCTTAATTATGTTTTATTTATCTTGTTTTATTTCACTTCTCTAACTCCACCTACATCATAGTTACTTAAAAAACATAAATAGAAGTAAGCATTTTCCATATAAATATTTAAATAGCACTGATAGATTTGCGTCTGTAGACAAAAGGCTGAAAGATGAAGAAATATTCCTCCACAAAACCGTGTTAACAAAATTGAATTCTAATTAAAATCCAAACTTCTCTACCAATGAACATATGCGTGGCAACTCTTACATTTATCACTTATTTGTTGTAAAACACTTACTTGCTGTATTACACTTACTTGCTGTATTATGTCAATAGCGGTAAAGTGTGGAAATATCGCATGATTATAATCTTCATCTGTAAAATAGTATAAATGTGAAAGTACAGTTTTATATTAAGTCCCTAATATAGGTAGGCAGTGTTTAATATAGTAGTGGGAAAGAGATCAAGTGTGGCTCCAACTTTCAATGTAAAAAAGAATTTACGTCCTCAATATCAGCAATCATAATAAATCAATTTTATAGCTGATAAAATCTTGTCAAAAATCGCAGTTTGTAGCTTGATCTATACTGAGATATACATGTGTCGACACACAGAAGACTTTTCTTTCCATATTTTATAGAACCCATTTTTCTTTGCTGCTGAATATTTTTGCAGTTTATTTTTTTTAAAGATTCTCTGTCAGTGATTGATTGCAAAAGCCGAAAGGAATTGAATCCATTTCCAAGATGTTTCGACTATTTTTGTAACACGTAAAACAAGACAATGAATTTATTTCAGAAGCTTGTCCATCTGTCAATAAAAACGTAGACTGGTGCAACAGATATCAACATGAAAAAATAAAATAAGCGGAAAATTTCCGACGAAAAGAAAACCGAAGTAAATTGTCTGAACCCATTGTTCACATGATCTGACACAGGTATTGCCGCCAAAACGTGTTTTGAGAGAAAGGTAGCCACTTACTATACGTAGTTTTGAATTTAGAGTTTTTCTTTTCTTAGATTGGTTTGCCTACAAATATTAAAAGCAGTGACCAATTAGTCACGTTGTCAGCTTGCCCGATAGAAAATGGGCACCTCTATATCAAATACAAGGAAACTAAAATATACTTTGATAATAAAAAAGAATCACGACTCGCGTAACTCTTTTGGATCGTTACGGTATCGTATGTAGTGCAGCCGTGGAAGAAGTGGCGTGATTCTAACAAGAGTGCCTGATGCATCCGAACTCTCCCCATACTGATTTAATACGGAGTTTTCCTTTCCTTCGATTGGTTTTCAACCAAAGTTATAAAACACAGTCCTGTTATTTACCAGTAGATTGGAGAAGTGATAGATTCACGCACTTCTAATGTCATTAATACGTCAGTGAAGTTAATGTACTCATCTATTCGATTACTTAATCCGAGTTGAAATCGATTCTTCTAGCGCATTCAAAACGGAATAAGAACTTTATAATGTCACACTATCATTTACACAAGTTCAATGTGAGAGAACATTTTCAAAGATACAAATCATAAAGCAAGTTTAATAAATTAGCTCTCTGCGAAGATTCCGGAATCAAATACATTACTATTCACTGAAAATGAATTTTTAGATTAGCTGCATGAAAAAGCAACTCTTGACAGATTCAGACTATCATCTAGTAAAAACAAACAATCGCTCTTAACAAAGAGAACGGCTTGCAATTTGTTAATTTGCTTTTGTACTATCTCTTAATTTGTAAATAGCGTAGTAAACTATATCAAATTATAAGAAGGTTGGGTCACTATGTCGATCCAGGATGTTTTTCCGCCTGAATCCACCCTGCATATATACAAGTCAACCATCTGTCCGTGCATGGAGTACTGCTGCCATTTATGGTCAGGCGCCCCTGCCGTTCTCCTCAGTGTTCTCGACAGGCTCCAAAGGAGAGTCTGTAATGTGATAGGTACTGATCTGGCCGCTCGACTGCAGCCACTTCCCCACCGTCGAAATGTGACCTCCCTTTGTCTGTTCTATAAATACTTTCATGGCTTCTGCTCGGACGAACTTAAGTCACTGGAGCCTCATCAACAAGCGTTTACTCGTGCAAGCAGATTGGCAACTGGTTCCCACCCATTCACAGTCAGGTTACCCAAATGCAGACGACAATTTAACTCCTGCAACTTCTTCTCTCGCACTTCCCGCCTGTGGAACTCGCTCCCATATTCTTGCTTTCCTGACGTCTACAACCTCCAGAAATTTAAATCCAATGTCAATACTCATCTATTAACCACTGGACTCGAGCTCACTCCCCACCCCCGTATATCCTTCCCTTTCTCTCCACCGATGTATTTGTCATCGCACTTGCATTCTCAGCTTTCTATTGCTCCTTTCTAACTAGTTTGTACTCCTCACTCTTTTCTAATTAATCTTTTTACAGTTATGTAGCCCCCCGCTCTTCAGTGGCATTTCTGCCTTGCTCGGGGTGAAATGATTAAAACAAAATATTCCAATTATTTAAAATAAAGAAGAGAAACTAATTATAACATTCCTTATTTATATTTGGTGTCTACTGTCATAAATATTTACCGTATTGTTCCTTGTATTTGTTATGCATGAATTTTATAATTGTACCCGTTTTTCCATATGTTATTTTGAAAATGTTATCTATTTATTATGAACATTTTTCTATTCACTATGAAAATTAGATCATAGCATTGTACTTGGGAATAGATCCCATTTGTCTCCTGGCAACCAACAATATTAGACCCAGCCCACCACTGAGTAAAGATCATTGTATGCGTTGGTACTTTAAACACCGACGAAGCTTTAGAAAAAATGAAAACTAAAAATACACTCGTATCTACACATCACGAATAAACGAGAAATTCTAGTGCTTGGAAACTTGTTTTTCACAGAACAGATTGAATGGGAACTCGACAAAAGATCAACATATGGCCTATTATGATAACTTGGGTAAATCTATGACAGAGCGAGGTATAGAAGAGACAACACAAAGATAATATATTCAGAGTTACAAAGGAGAGGATATTTTGGAGGGCGTGATAGCCAAATCTTTAAAGGAAGGAAGGAATGGAATCATTATTATATGAAGGGCGAAATGAATGTACAGATTTGAACAATTCAAACTTCCGGGCCAATATTGTTAAGTTGACTGCAATTCTGAATCGAAAAATATTTCAATCAATGAACGTATCAGTAATTTACGTGCCAATGATAATACGCGATTGAGCGATCGTGTGTTTTTTGATCCATGACTGACTGGGCAGAAATTTTTCCTTGCATTATCTTTCTGCGGTAGATTGAAGGTTAAAGAAGCGAAACTGTTCTTTTAATCAACCGTTAGCTGGATGAAGAAGAAACGAATTAGTATTTTTCCCAATGGTATTTGCGCCTAAGTAAATACAACGAATTAAACAGGAATTCGATCTTTGCTCTCACAGTTCTCGTTCCGATATACGGCAACACAACGTATATCTTATGAACGTATATGATACTGAAAATCTATCAGTAATTAACAATAAATATAATCAAATGCATGTTTTTAATCCATGTAGATTTGAAATATCTGTTGTACAGCTATGATTATACGCAGGATTCTGTTGCCTTCTCCATGGTGATTTATTAAGACACCACCTCTAGTTAGCTGGCCTTTGACTCATTTAGGATTCCTACACCCTTTGTAGGTTTAAATTTCTTTATTCTACCGGGTTGCTAACATCCAGTATAAACAAAAAATTGGAGAACAAATAATATAGATATTAAGTATATACTTAGTATAAGTTTAAATAACTAGTCATGGAAACGAAAATATGTCGATTCCCAAGATTAGCCTTTCGTTTCCAGAAGACGGAAAGTTGGAAAATTATCTTTGACTTGCCGTAATTTCTCAAAAACCTTTTTTTCATTTGAAGAAAAACTTGAAGCAGCTAAAATGTGGTTTTACAGACGAATGCTGTGGATATCATGAACCGAGCATGTGGGCAATGACGAAGTTTTGGAAAGAATGGAAACGAAAAGGAAATTAATACTGCGCATCAGTAAGAGACCACTAAAGTTCCTGGGACATGCAATAGGGAAGGAGGGCTTAAAGAACCCGATACTAACGAGTCAGATAGAGGGAAAAAGAGTCAGGAGAAAGCAGCTGATAACATATTTGAAGGACCTGATCAGGAGGATAACGGAATGGGGGTTGCATAGTTGCAACTGGAGAAAGCGTGCTTTGAGCCAACAGGGATAGGGAGATGTGGACAGCTATGATCGCCAACGTCCTGAAAGGATATGGCACATAAAAGAAGATGAAGATTTGAAATCGATATTTTGATTTGATTTCGAATCAATTTGTCGTTTTATTTCAATTTAACAAGTTTAGATAGGAAATTTCGTCTATTTGCTATTTTGCATTCGTAAACCTCGACTTGTTGTAATGGTTAGCAAACCCGTTTCACTAGGAGCTATTACAACTGAGAAGTGAGTTTGATTCTTAAGGGGTACCCAATAATTTCGTTCTTGTGCCACATCTATATGGATCTTAGAAAATAAATACCTCATATTCTATACATGGACAATGTATTTTGTGCAAAATAAAGCATAATATATAAAAATAAAATTGGTAGAATTAATATTCTCAAACTATTTCAGATAACTTTGACACTGCGAATTTATGAAACATTTGACTGTTAATATAAGAAATCAAAGGGAGTTTTATTTCAAGGAATCATTTTATCTTTTACACAGACGGGTTTTCTCTCAGGAAAAATGCGTGAAATACATATGATGAAAATATAAGAAAAACATGTTAGACATAAGATGTTATGTAACATTTCTTTGAGAAATTTCTACTAAAAAAATATAGAGTAAATTTATTTAATGTTAAAAAGTTAGTAAGTTAGTTAATAACAGTTACATATTCTTGAATTCCATGTATACATCCATATTCATGTATATGATGATGAATACATAATATCTGTTTGCTATCTATATTTAAATCACATTTATGAAACTTATATCAGATAAAATAAAATTCTCTTTGTTGTATCTTTCTGATGTGAGGATATAAGATTTTATAAAGAAATTCTCAGCGAGAATCACAAATATAAGCAGTCCTCGAACGAACGAGTCTTTTGCACTGCATTTAAAAATATATCATGAGAAGAAAGATGGTGTTAAACGTTCAAATTTCCGTTACTAAATTCTTCAGGAAGCTATTTTAAACAAGACCGTTTGTTGAAAATAGCTATTCCCTCTAAATAGTATCTAAATTTACAGATAAATAAATAAATATCTGCTCTGTAAATTAAATTTATTTACATTGAGTTCTCTATAGGATCAGTTTTAATAGTTAATATCACCAGAATCCCCCCCAATCATATAACAACCTTATCCCAGATTATGTACCAAGCATATAACAACCTTATCCCGGATTTCTTACCAAGCATATCCCGTATTATTTACCAAGCATATACCATGATCTGTATTTTCAAGCATATAAGGCTCGAATATACAGATCATTCTGATATTTTACACATAATTTATATATATATATATATATATATATATATATATATATATATATATATATATATATAACCATTCATCACCACAAGCATGAGTCGGAGTTTCAAATGAAGCACAATGTTCAGGTGTTTAATTTAGACTCAGTTCCCCACCTGAAGATTGCGTTTACATCATGAACCTCCGTGTAGTGTAACCAGCCAGGAAAAAATGTAAATTGTTAATATGCAAATCGTAGTTTTGTTATATTGTATCCATCACAATTTTATTTACACCAGCACTCAGCGTGTAATATATATATATATTGATTAGATACCCATTTAACGTAGCGCCTTAAACAATGTATCATGCTGAAATTAATTCCTATTCCAATACAGAATAAACTTATTTTTATAAAAAGGCAGTAAACTAAATCATGAATTATAATACAGTTATATTTTCCTTAGATTTATCCGTGTACAATTAAAAACTTCAGTCATTTTTCCACCGAATACTCCATGAATTTAAGTAAATATTAGCATATGATAAATATGCCAATATTTTATTACATATATTTAGAGAAATAATTATATATAACCAAGCAACTAAAGCAAGAACCTTTAAGCAGAAGCTCAATATATTTACAACAAATTTTCATAATTATCGGAAACGGAAATAATTTTTACAATTATAATTCAATATAAATGTCGTATTAAATTCCGAATCAAATCAAGTAAGCACACGTCAAATATGTTCAACGTTAATTAAAACAAATTTAAAAGGTTTTTAGCTTATCGGGTGTATAGAAAAAAAGAAATAGTTAAAAAAAAACAATGCTTGCGTCCATATTAAGATTTCAGAATCCGAAAAACTGTCTAGTTATATGTAAATATATTTTTAGTCGTTGTTTCTTTTGATTTATTTTGTATGTAATTTTTTTATGAGCTGAAACCTAGGGTCAGAAAAGGCATGGCGACATTTTCACTGAACATTTTAAGCCTCAGAACACGCTTATCTTACATAGATAAAGTCCTTTGTATGGCATGAGCTGTAAAAAAGTTCCGTGTATTTTTTAAAGGCATTGGCTCCAAGGAATTCCTATACAGTGTCTGCCAGAACGTTTTCTAATCGAAGCGAGAGTTCCAGCCAAAACTGAAATTACTGATATTATCATTTCCTTTATTTGTTACAGATTTTCACATCATGATCCATGCATTTTGATAGACTTTATTGACAGATTCTCAAAGATATACTAGAGTCTGCATGAAGTGCACGGTCAGTTAGTATGTACATTGTGGTTTTTGTCTAAACAATTAGTTATTATTATTATTATTATTATTATTATTATTATTATTAGTTGGTTAACTCTTTAAAACAGTATCTTCCAGAAAACCTATAGCGAAACCTAATCCTTATATATATATATATATATATATATATATATATATATATATATATATGTGTGTGTGTGTGTGTGTGTGTGTGTGTGTGTGTGTGTGTGTTACCGTGGTTTAACCGAGAGAAAGTGATATTCTTAATAAAAAGAGAAACCGCAAGTGTTCTTTTAGAAAATCTAGAAAATATTTCTATATTTTCTAAAAGAACACTTGCGGTTTCTCCTTTTATTATATATATATATATATATATATATATATATATATATATATATATATATATATATTAATTCTATTAGTTCATAATGATATATCTGTAATTCTCTTACTATTATTCCCAGTAGTTACATATTATTTCTCAAAGCGTCTGGCCAAGGCATTTTTTCCTGTCTTTGCAATATATAATTATATGTCTAAATTCACACTTGCCGGCAAAGATGAATACAAATATATATACTTAGCTAAGATCACATATTAAGATGTCTGTCTGCCGCTATTTGTTTCGAACTATTATTTAGCCGACTTTAGCTGGCTCGGCCTAATAGAACCTGACAGATATCTTTGTCATGTGTTAATGGCCCAAGTCGTCTTCTGGAGGCAATAATAGGTACTTTTCCGATACTGAGACATTAATAGGCTAAAAGTAACGCCGCAAAATCTCCAGCAGAAAATGGTTGTAGATTGAATTTGTCATGTCAAAGTTTGCTCAGAGGTCAGGTAATTAGTTAAGAACCGATTAGAAACAGGTTCGATTGTCTGGTTAAAAAATAAAAATTAAACTGTGACAAGTGACAAATTAAACTTTCAGGTAAAATCATATATATCCACGAGTATATATATATGTTTATTATTGATTATTGAATCAATTTAGATTAGCTGTTATTTTCATTCAGTTTTCATATATCTTTGTAATGAAATGAATATTGTCTCTGAATGAGAAATCATAGAACCGAGGTCGAATTCCAGTCGAATTCGTTTTATTTAGTTAAATCAAATACCATTGGGAAAGTTATCAATCAATCTCTGTTCCTGTAGCTGTGAGTTGAATAGCAGAAGTGATTAGGTTTTTGTTGTGGATTCCAGGTGGGAAACCACACAATATAATAAATAACAAAAACAGATATGGAGATAGAAAATGTAAGTTATATTGAACGTAATATACAAAGTGGAATGCGGATTAGTCAATTTAGGAATACTATTAGTAGAAATAAATATATACAGTCTTGGAGTGAAATACTATGTCCGGGTAAATGATTCTAGCTGAGTATAGCTCAGAGTAACTGCAACTACAACTGTGATTCCAGATCCCACTACAACTAAACAACTCTCACCTTACAACTTACAACTCAAGCAAACTCTGCCGTTCTTACTATAGGCAGGATTTTATGTACAAAGGAGCAATCCCACAACAGTTTTGTAGCCAGTCTACCGTAAAAATTAATGGCAACCTACTGTGGGAGAATCAGTAGACATGATATTCCAATGCCGTATGTAAAGAGACATGAACGCTCAATCGTGTATCACGTATGGCAATTAAGTGACTGACTGATAGACATATTGAAAGGCAGAATGTAGAGTTATTACCAAAAGGAAAACTAAAGCATGCAAATTCCAATTTGGTGATACTAAAATCAAACAAGTACACCAATTTTAATATGTGGGAAGTGTTTTAACAATTGTGACACTGAAATACAAAAACATTGGAAAAGCAAAAGATGCCTTCCAAAAGCGAAGAAATGTAAGTAGTTGAGTCTTTCATCGCAAAAGTATTTTTACCTTTATTTTTATCCACTTTAAGATTTTGACCAGCTCCGGTTTTTATAAGTAATAAAAACATATCTGTTTTATTTTCTGGTCGTTGGATGAGACAGACTAGAATTGATATATGCTTGTTGGGAATGTACAAATTTGAAGCACCTCACGTGTGTTGTTAAAACACATTGTGTTATGAGGCAAAATTTTAAACCTGTGACAGATACAATGAGGAAGCTATATTGTAACATTACGTAAAAATATTGTTTTATTCTATAACATATGCTGTCATTTTCCTAAATAACCTGGCGTAATAGTAAATGATTAAAATTACTTAAGCTATCATAACAATCAAAAATGTTATGAAAAATATGATTATTCCTCTTTCATCAATACTTTTAGAAGTATAACAAATTTGGCATTTATAACATACTTTGCAGGTATACTACGTTTTGCATGCATAATGCGTTTTGCGTGTGTATGACATTTTAATATATTTGTTAATCATTTCACCCCGAGCAAGGCAGAAATGCCACTGAGGAGCGGGGGGCTACATAGCTGTAAAAAGATTAATTAGAAAAGAGTGAGGAGTACAAACTAGTTAGAAAGGAGCAATAGAAAGCTGAGAATTCAGGTGCGATGACAGATACATAGGTGGAGAGAAAGGGAAGGTTATACAGGGGTGGGGAGAGAGCTTGGTTAATAGATGAGTATTGACAGGAGGTTGTAGCCGTCAGGAAAGCAAGAATATGGATCTAAGCTCATCGAAACAGAAGCCATGAAATATTTGTAGGAGAGACGGAGGGAAGCCACATTACGTCGGTGAGAAAGTGACTAAAATTTATCGAACAGGTTGGGATCAATGGTAGTGATAATTCTCAGTTGAAAATTTTCAAGAACCTCGAGATGAATTGCAGGGTTCCCTGACCAGATGTGACAGCAGTATTCAGTACGATGTTAGATCTATATATGTGCCAGATAGATTCGAACGAGAAAAACTTCCTGGCCCTACACAGTGAACCAATCTTCCTAGCAGCAGATTTTGTCATTGTTTTTATAATGTTGAGCAATTTACATATAATCAGTTCAACTATTTTCTTTTGGGGTGAGCTCTTTCGCTAAAGTTAAAGTTTCTATCAAAGTGTTCCATTTTGTTTTTCTATTTTACTTCTGTCTCGCGTCTCTGCTTTTCATACTTGACATATGTTTTTCTTATATTTGTTCATCCAAGAGTTTGCGTAATGTAATTTGGGTGCTGCTACATTCCTATTCAGTTTCTGTAATCCCATTGCATAAAACAGGGAGACAATAACTTCCAAAATCAGAATAAAGATACGGTTTTCAGTGGAAAACTCCATTCGCAAATCTCTTGTTTTAATCTATATTTTTCCTCTTGCTCTTCTCCGGGTTTATATTCATCTACGGCATTCTTGAAACAAAATTGGCATGTTTCACCGTACACTATTCGACTTCCTTTTCCTTGCGATAATTACGAGGTTCACGTCTGCATTTGCCAACTATTTAACCCCTCTTCTCATTGTCTATATTAGTTTTCTGAGCTCCCAAAACAATTATAATATCTTGTTATTTCAACTTAAACTTGGCGTTGTCTAACGTTTCTTTTAGTATGCATCTTATATTGTAGTTTGCAGAGTAGGATGTGCAAGCGTCTGTAATAAAAATTAAATAGCCCTCTTGGTGGGAAGGTGTGCTTAAAAACGAGTATTAACCGACAGTTAGATAGACATACAAATTCTTGCATGTGCCATATCACTGCAGATTGTGGTTAAATCAGGGTTCTTCACAATTTCCTATCATTTCTTACGATAATCAATGATTGTTCTCTTCCTACTTCAGCAATTTCTGTTCTGCAAATTCTTTAATGCAATTCTTCAGATACTGTAAAACAAAGTTTGCTCTGACCTTATTGTATTCAGTATGTCTTATGAATGTTAAATTATCGAAGCCTACTTTCCTTAGTATGCGTAGCAGAGATTTTAGTTGTATCTTTCTGATTTTAAAAAAAGTATTCTTTTCTTTTTTCCTCTTTTGCTTACAACTTCATCGTTACTCAGGTGTTTTTGTATTCTTAGCATCCTTGTGTAGAACATAAATTTTTACTTCTTCTCTATTGAAATTAGCTATGCATGCCTCAAAACAGGTGGAATTACCATGAATATAGCGAATTATTATCATTATTACTGGAGAAAATAAGTAACAAATAGGTAAACATTAATAAACTTAACATATGTTCGCTTCGATCTGAGCTTCATCAGAAAATGATGGCAATGCTTTTGGAAAAGAAAATGTTTGGATATTTCTAATTCTTTGTAGAGTTGTTTTGTTTTAGCTCTTTTAATAGAATACCTGTGTTATATCTTGTTACGTATGTCTGGGTTGGTGTGTGCGCGTGCATCTATATGTGTGCGTCTGAAATCTAGTGGGTATTTTTATGTCAGTATTGTAGTGTCTGTATGTGTTACCAATTCCTAAGATTGTTGTTGGAAAGAATGAGAAAGCTGTGCGTATATATGTGTGCATGAAATTTCTAATTTATATTGCGTGTGTTGCAAGAGTCAGTTCGTCTGTTGACTGTAGATTAAAGGATGTATGTTATAAATTTGAAACTCTATTTTATTTTTGAAAAAGAAATCGGGTGTATCGGGAACTTTGTGGCTTTACGATTATGTGTTTTTTTCATGTTATTATTATTTTTATTATTAATAACATTCATTTTATACAAGTGTACTGGGAGATATTAAATCTCTTGGAAGTAGATATACGAAAAAATGTTAGTTTATATCGTTGAGCAAATGACTATCTGACCAATAAAAACAAACAAACCAGAATTTTAAAATATTTTGAAATATTTTCATCCATATCTCATTTCCAAAAAGAAAGAAATTCTAACGAGGCCAAAATAAAACGGAAGGAGTTATTTATGTACTCATGTGTGCTGAATGATGGATTTGTATATAGTTTTATATACATATATAACTGTAAATATAGATATATACATGTCAGTTTGCATGAGGTGAATGTAAAATTTAAAGTTAGAAAAAATAAAATTAATAAAATAAAACGCACAACCGTGAAGACAATCATCTTCCATACATTTTAATATGAATTTTCTGTTGGAATAACAAATAATATATATAACTCCCAGCCTACGCCCTGTAAACACTTCAGGCGTCATTTCAATCTCCATCGTTAACAGCGTCTTCTATCCACAGTTGTATTTCTCAATAGACACCACTTGCGTCCATCACTGTGACATCTTTCGTGTCAGTAGCCTTTCACCATGACATGGAGAGCTCTTCATTGTGATGGGGTAAAAAGAATGCTGTCTTCCGGGAAAGCGTTAGGAGGAAAACAAAATGATGAGATATAAACTTCATTGCCGGACAGAAAATATACGATAAATGAGAAAAATATAAAAAATAGATAAAAATATGCGAATAAACACATGTAGACTAACAAACAAAGATATGCATACATAAACAGACACGTTCTTTAATTAATATGTTATCCCATTTATTGGATATATATTTCATGTATATAGATGTACAGACATATCGAAAATTAAATCTAAAATATATTAGAGATGAATCTAATATAATAACCATAAATGAATATATATAGTCATCCGCAGACAGATCTGTTTCTCTGTTCACAGCTCATCACTACCGTTAGGCTCCGATTGCTTTTTAACCCAGGATTGAAACCCGACTGCATTGTTGTCAGTCGGCAATTGTTCCTCTGGGCTACGAGTGTTTGGTAGAAGAAGGCAGACATTTTAGCGCGTATATCATTATGGGAGACGAGGAAAAGAAAAGTTACAAAATGAAAGGTCAAAGTAATGTCTGGATGTAAGCAGATCAGAGAATATATTTTAAGATCATATAAAACCTGACAAAAATTTTTTTACAATTCTTTGACTGGCTCCTCCTTTATTATGATTTCCCAATTATTTCAAGCTTCCAGTTGTGCGTTTTGTAAGGTGCCGTTGTGTGTTTTAAAAAAAGCGTTGTAGAATCAGTTGATATAAAAGGCATGAAGAGACCAAAAGACTGAAATGAAAGTTACGTAATCGATTCTCTCTCTCTCTGTCTCTTTCAATCTCTCTCTCTCTCTGTCTGTCTCTTCTCTCTCTCTCTCTCTCTCTCTATATATATATATATATATATATATACCGATAAAACTGTGATGTCGGATTTTTTCTTAATTCTAGGTTGTTTTGTTTGATTTGGCTGTGTAGCCTTAATGGATGTCCGTTCATTTTTTATTTTATTTTTTTTATTTGAAAGGCTTAGTCAGTCAGTTGTGTTCTATACGAGATACGCGTTTAGGTATTCACGTCTTGGAAGTGATCAGATTGAAAGGGCAAAGGATTTTCCCGCAGTAAGTTGCGATTACATTCTGCAGTAGACTGATTGACAACCAAGGTTATAGAACCCAGTCTGTTCTGCTATCCAACCTATAGCTAGAAAGAGAAGAGATGGATAAATACTTTTACCAAATACATTTGCCGGTACGTAAATGCAACGAATTCGAATGGAACACGAACTCGGCAATCCGATTTCTCATCTCGAGCCGACATCCACTGTACCACAACGCACATCTCTATAATCAGTTAAGTGCCATACGTGAAATACTCTTGGGCGATCATGTCTCGAAAGAGACATGACTGACTGGGCAGAAGATTATCTCGCAGTATGTTGCAATTGGTTTCTGCGGTAGACTGGTTGCCAGCCAAGGCTATAGAACCCAATCTGTCCTGTTATTTAACCCATAACTGGAGGGAAAATCGGATCAATACCTTTCCCAAGGGTATTTGCGCGTAAGTGAATGCAATGAATTCAACTGGAATTCGAACTCGGCTCCCCGATTTCTCGTTCCGAGCCGATATCCACTGCACCACAAGGCACATCTGTATAATAAGTGTGCTTAAAAACTGTTTTTGGTGTAATTTTATATTTATGCAGTGGTTTCACAAAAAAAAAAGAAATAAAGATATAGAATCTTAAATTGAAATCTGTGTTTGTAATCATTCGGGCATAGCTAAAACTATATATGTAAAAAGAAAATATGGAAAAAACGAAAGGAAAACTTTTTACCGATTTGTGTAATGTATAGATATTTCCGAAATTAACCCTTCACTTAATTTAGTAGTATTGACTGTTCTCGTTCCACTGTTCATGTCAAGTTCTATTGCTTATATTTTATTAGACGTCATCTGAGATGAAGTAAAAGTTTCTTACGCATGGATTCAGTCACAATAGGACTTGGAATAAGCGTAGATATTTAAAACTAATATCACTGCTGGCTATGCTGCCACTGATGTTGCAGTTATCTGTCAAGTCATGACTGCTACTACTACGGTTAAAAACTTGTTGTCATTTGTCTTTCTTTTTTAGCTGCTTCCATAATGTATTTATTTCTGTGCTAGAACTATTAAGTTGGTTCTCATAGCCTAGAATATTTGCTAAATAACTCTTGGAACCTGCAATGTTAGAACCTTGAACAACTGTGGACAATTGGAAAACTTGAAGCAGGATATGTCTAGATTGAATAATAACAGTTTATGCATATATAAAATGAGATGGCCAAACAATAGGACTTCATCAGTGACGAGAACAGAATTGTATACGCAGGAGTGGAATATAATGAAAAAGGAGTCGGCGTTATACTAGATAAAGACACAAGAATTTGCATCATGGGATACTGTCAGATATCTGTGAGAAGCCTAGTAGTTAAAATGAAAGGAAAGCCTCTTAATATATCGGTAAAAGTGGTATACGCACTAACATTACCATGGACAGAAAAAGTATTCGAGTCCTTCTACTCCATCCTCGATTTGTCAACGCCCAGTCAAATCACAAGAAATCAGCATTATCATGGAAGATCTGAATGCCAACGTTGGCCAAGTAAAAAAAGGTGAAATAGTCGGCAACTTCAGACTAGGACCTCACAATAGCCTTGGTGAGAAAATAAGTCAAATGGTGCACGGCGAATTAACAGATAATAACCAAAACCTGAATCTAAGAGCACACAAGAAGATTATGGACATGAAAGAGTTCAGGAGAAGAAACTTAAAACCAAATTGACTACTTTACTATCAACAAGAGATTTAGAAACGCAGTCCTTCAAAGTAAATCCGACCAAAGTGCTGACGGTGAAGTGAATACCTGTCAGTCGTATGCAAACAATGGATAAAACTAAGAAGAATAAAAAAGCCTAACACAGCCCTAAGACTAAAGTACAATAGACACATAAATACCTCAACTTGCAGGGAATCTATACGGAGACCGTGAAAACAACATACGAAGGACAAATTGGAAAAGGAAGCTCAAAATATGATGCACTTAGAGCGGCTCTAGTGACATCAGCGAACGACATCATTCCTAAAGAAAAAGCACAGCAGAAGAAAAACGAGTAACTCAGCGATGAGATTCTTGGACAGATGCAAAAGAGACAGGAAATGATGCCAAGATATGGAACGGAATAAAAGAGACTCCACAAGAAAATACGAAGGAAATGCGGATAGGTTAAAGAAAGATGTCTCAACGACAAATGTACTGGAGTAGAGAGACTGAGCAGAACAAATAATAGACATATACATAAAAAATAAAGGAACTAAGAAAGCAAAGCACATGATCTACAATAGGATTTGCAAAAGCAAAACAAAATGCACACTATTACGAGAAAAATAATTCGTTAATAGGACGAGTATATCGAAAATCTCTTGCACGACAAGAGAATGGAACCAACAATGTACAAAACTACGGATGGACCGGAAATAGTAAAAACCAAATTGGAATCAGCAATGGCCAAATTGAAGAGAAACAAAGCAGCGGGACCAGACGGTATTGTAATAGAGGTGTGATATCTCTAGAAGATTTTAGCGTAGACAGACTAACAGAAATAATAAACTAAATCTACAGCAGCGACAATATACCGGAGTACCTAAGCAGATTAATCTTCTTAAAACTACCTAAGAATCCCGGTGAAAAGGAACGTGAGCTCCATCTAACAATCAGTTTAATGAACCACATAACATAACTTATCATCCGGATTCTGATTAACATAGCGCACGGCAGAATCGGCCCAGAAATAGGACAGAGGCAATGCAGAATCGTTAAAGATACCGAAACTAGAAATGCGATATTAATGCTCAGAATGCATTCTGAACGAGCAATACAAATGCAGAAGTATCATTATCTGTGTTTTATAGACAACGCAAAGATGTTCGACAAATTAGGACACAAGGACTTATAGATAGAAATGCTAGACAACCTACACATTGGAAAAGACGTTAGGATAATCATAAACATATAATGGAAGTAATCGCTTGTGTACGGCAAGGATATGTACTCAGCAGGTATGCCAAAATAGAAAGGGGCGTAAGATAAGGATGTGTTTCCTCCCCGGACCTTTTCAACCTGTACAGCAAAGCAATTATGAGAGAAACAAAAGCTTTGCCAGGATTCGACACTGGCAGCTACAATGTCAATAGTATCAGATACGCGGATGATACGGTGCAGACCCCGAAAGGAAGATGAAGGACCCTTTACAAATGAAAGTGAAAGGAAAGGACTAATCATAAACCTCAAGAAAACTGAATATAATATATAGTCATCAACAAAAAGGGGAGACCAATATGCCGATTTTAAGTTGGAGAATCTAAAACAAAACAATTAAAAACATTCAGATACCTGTGAAGCGTTTTGACAGAGGATGGAAAGTGCGACATGAAAATCCATAGACACGTTGACATGGCCAAAGATGCTTTTCAGAAACTAACCAGATTACTGAAAGACAAGAAAATCTCATTAGAAACAAAGAAAGTGATACTAGATTGATATGCTATATCTGTCCTTCTGTTTGGAAGTGACTTCTTGACGATCTCATCAAATATGAAGTAGAGGCTTGAGGCAGCAGAAATGTGGTTTCACAGAAGGATGCTGAGAATACCATGGAGGGAGCACATGTGCAACGATGAGGTGTTGGAAAGAATGCAAATGAGAAGAAAACTAACACTGCATATCAAGAAGAGAGAAATGAGGCTCCTATGATACGTAATGTGAAATGTGGACCTGGAGAACTTAATACACACGTGTCGGATTTATGGAAGAAGAAACAGGGAAAAACAGCGCAAGATGTAATTTTTTATTTTTAAACTCATGTCACTCCAAGCAAATAATTTTACTGCCACTGTTAAGCAATGGGTTACTTAGGATGTAATTTATGAGAAAGAGTGACAGGTTACAAGGATGACAATACTGATGAGATTGGAGTCGACGACGAAAGAAGTATGACAGATATATATATATATATATCTATATCTATATATATATATATATATATAGAGAGAGAGAGAGAGAGAGAGACAGAGACAGAGACAGAGAGAGACACAGACAGACAGACAGACAGACGATGCAAGTTAGTGAGATAAGAGATGGCTATTGACTTTAAATTTGAACGTTTAAAGATTTTAGCTGTTGGGAAAGCCACAAAACTGAAGTGAATTGCAAAGGGGAAAGTGCTAGCTGATAGAATAGAATTTGCGTATAAAATGTATTGGTTTCTCAGTAAAAGTGTATGACCTATTTGCTAATCTTGTGGCTCAAGCAAAATCATTTATCATGGGTACCAGTGAACTAAGTTCATCTGAGCAGAAGCCGTGAAAATATTTGTAGAAGAGACACAGGGAAGCTAAATTGTGCAAGTGAGAAATCACGGTCGGATCGTAGATTTGTATATGTGCAGGATTGTTTCAGATGGCAAAAACCTCCTGGCCCTGCACAGAGAACCGACTTTCTTAGCAGCTCATTTCGCTATGAATTTTATATAGTCATTCAATTTGAGGTCTGTTGTGAGAGTTAACCCAAGGAATCGCAGTGTTCTATTTTCAGGGAGAATAGACTGATCCCTGTTAATGGTGGGAGGGGTAGAAACGATTGTCTGTGGTGGTTAATAGATAGCAATTTCGTTTTGGAAGCATTAAAATTCACGAGCCATTTCTTACACAAGTCCACCACGGATTGGAGGTACTTCTCAAGCACGGCAGCGAGGTCCGCTTTGTCACCGTCACCAGATTTTTGATCAGGGCGAGAGTAAAACCTAGTGTTGTCAGCTTGTATGCCTACTTAGGATCTTATCAAATCGGGGAGATATTTAATGTAGATAAGGAAAAGCACTGGACCTAGAGTAGAGCCTTGGGTGAAACGCGCGTCCGTATGGTAGTTCTGGGGGGCATGTCTGTTTAATACTACCTTCATTGAACGATTAAAGTGGAATGATTGAATTAGGTCAAACAATTGTCTAATCATATCATAGCTCCGCAGCATGAGTAGAAGGCCAGCATGTCAGACTCTGTCAAATGCTTTGGAAATATCCAGGACAACGGTTCTAGCTTCGCCATTCTTGTCGTGAGCCTGGTATACATACTCACTGATGGTCGTTAGCATATAAGCAGTAGACCTGGTGAACGGGAAAACATACTGTTGTCCGAAAAGCGCCTGTTGGCTGTAAGATGCTTAACCACCTCGACGTTAATAATGTCTTCGCACACTTTGCCATTAATCGGTAGGAGGCTGATAGGGCGGTAATTAGCGGGGTCCGAGTGTTATCCCGTATTTTTAAATATAGGAACTGCAGAGTAAGACTTCCAACAGGCCGGCTCTGAAAGAGAAAGCCAAGAGCCGAGTCTAAATTTAAGTTGATTTCTTTGCATTAATTTACGCGTAAGTACCATTGGTAAATTCATAAATACATCTTCTTCATACAGCTATTCGTTGAGAAGAATAGATTGGGTTTCCATCCTTAATGTGTAGCCAGTATACAACAGAAAGAAATGGTAACCTACACCGTGGAAATCTTCGACTTCATGAGTCATGGAACGTGTATCCTGTATGACACTTAACTGAATTAATAAGTAATATGAGAGCTAAACTAAGACTTGAACATATTATGATTTCATATTCGGAGGAGAATCTGCTCAGGGATTTGTTCTGCAAGCCAGTGCTTTGTTTAAAGCTATCACTGCTTCAAGATATACGGCCATTTCTTTTAAATTGTCTCTGTAACATTTCTACACATTTGGAGTCCATACACAAAACAATGTTTCTGCTTTTTTAATATATAACTTGCTATGGTAAATGCTTAAACACTCTATAATGTATATACTGTCAAATAGAAGAGATGATGAAATATTACAAGGCAAAGTTTCGTAGTGCTAATCTTGGTTGTTTTGGATGGGTGGTCACGTAATTCATAGCCGTTAAATTTCTAATTACTTTCCGAACACCAAAATATATTTGACTGGCAGACACGTAATTCTAAGCCGTGAAATATGTAATTACGTTCTGAACACCAGAACATATTTGACTGAGAGACATTAATTCATATGAAAAATATGAAATTATTTTCCGAACATAATAATTCATTTGACTGGCAGACAGGTAATTTATAGCCGTGAAATATGTAATTACTTTCCGAACGCCATAATATATTTGACTGGCAGACACGTAATCATAGCCGTGAAATATGCAATTACCTTCTGAACACAATAATTTTTTGACTGGCGGACACGTAATTCTAAGCTGTGAATTACCCTGTGAATACCATAACATATTGGACTGGCAGAGATTTAATTCATATCCATGAAATATGTAATTATTTTCCGAACAAAATAATTTATTTTACTGGCAGACACGTAATTCATAGACGTGATATATGTAATTACTTTCCGAACAAAATAATTTATTTTACTGACAGACACGTCATTCATAGCTGTGAAATATGTAATTACCTCCCGAACACAATAATATATTTGATTGGCAGACCCGTAATTCATACACGTGAAATATGTATTTACTTTATTTGACTAGCGATCATGTAATAGCCGTGATATTATATGAATTTTTATTTAAATTATGTGTAATTACTTTATTTGACTAGTTGACTATAGTTACAATATCTTATCTTAGAAATTCATCCAAATGTTGAAAATTTAAAAAAAAAGACAGCAAAATTAATTACAGTTTGTTTTACGATCAAATCTATTTACCACCTGTCAGTCGTAAATAAATTTGTCTCGTGTGTCTATGATGGCCTTAATTACATAGCTCTTTAGTTATCTTTGCTTTCTTTGTAAAGGTGTCATTTTTATTAAGATATCCCTTACCTTTTTAAAGGAATGTTTCAGTAGCCTTATGCGCCTTAATATTTTTATGTCTCATTTTCCGTTGTTTGTTGAGAAACTACATACACATTTCTGTCCTTGTCTTATTTTCGTTTGTAACATACTCGTCAGAGTAGCTCTATTTTTCTTGCGATTACGTATGGTGTGGAATCTTAACAAGTACAAAACAATGCTAAGCACAATGCCAAGAAACCCTTATTTAGCCTAACCTAAAATTTAAATAAAACTATCCAAAGGGTGAAATTCCTCAATATTTTAACTCGCCAGCCGTCTCATGTCAAAACCTCTACACAAGTACCACCTTCCCCATCAAATCATTCGAAGCCAAAGCAAGAGAGTTGATGCTGCAAGCCATTATCCTTAATCCCTTCATCTGTCCGATCAGAGATTAGCGTGATGCCCAAGATTTATGACTAGGTTTTCGAATAACCTACGCATACCTCTACGAAATTATTGAATGTAAACATATATTCATCTTGCAATAAATGCAGGAGTGTTAGGCTTCGTAGATTCTAAATCTCTTGTTTTGATTCGGTATTAGATATTTTCTTTTCCCTTCAACTCTTCCGCCTCAGCAAACACGAATAACAAATAATACACATTGAATTGAGATTTGGATTCTTGTAGTCGCGAGAATCTTCATTGTTCTTCTAGTATAGATTAATGAAATGACTGTTTACGAAAACATTGTGACGACTCAAGGTAGGAAGTAGTTTTAGCAGGAAGTAAATGACTTTGTGTTAGTGACGTCTCATGGTTAAATTCCGTATTTATTTGCATATTGTTGACTGGCGCTACATAATCACAAGGAACGGTAACAAATAACAGAAACCACATAACGTTTTTGTTAATATTCCACCCTTAAACAAAGCAGAAAATTCACTAATACTAGTGTAGAAATATTAGAAAAAAACGTTATTGAGGCTCGATAACAATAAAATAACATAAATTAAAAAAAAAAATTAACTGTTAGCATTGCATTTTAATTTTGTAAATCAAATTTGTCTAAAATGCATGGCGGACTCGAGAACTGTTAACAATAGCAACAATTAAAATGAATAGCTCTTGTTAATCGAAGAAAAAAATAATAATATGATCAAGATATTGCCATTCGACACTACTTCAGCTAAGAGCTTAAAAAGAACCCCCCATCACTAATGAATCGAGAAATAACTGTTAAAAGACTTGAGAGATCTACTTTCAGGAGAGTTGTTTAAAAAATACCAAAGAAGATTATGGATATAGTGAAGCCTAAGAGGTGACAGAAAATCAAAATAGATTATCTAACAATGAACAGTAAATTCAAGAATAATTTTGTTCATTTTAAAATTTATGCAAGTGCGAATGTGGAAGCGACCACTTTCCGTAAACTACCAGTGAAATTGCAGAGAATTAAGAAGCATGGTATAGCGACAAAACTGCAATACAACAGACATGTGAACAACCTCAAAATGCAGAAAAGTAGTCGGATAGGGTGAAAAATTTATACAAATGACAAATTGAAACGGAAATTCAAAATGGGACAAGCTGAAAGAAGCATTAGTAACATCGGATAACGATATCGTTTCAAAGGCAAACAGAAACCAGAAAGCAATTCAAAGGCATGGAAAGAAATAGAAGAGATTACATAAGGAACAAATGCCAACAAGTAAAAGAGTAATAGTTCAACAAATGCTTACAGGTAAAAGAGCAATAGTTCAACAAATGCATACAGGTAAAAGAGCAATAGTTCAACAAATGCTTACAGGTAAAAGAGCAATAGTTCAACAAATGCTTACAGGTAAAAGTGCAATAATTCAACAGATGCTTACAGATAAAAGAGCTTACAAATAAAAGATATATATTTCAACAAATGCTTACTGGTAAAAGAGCAATAGTTCAACAAATGCTTACAGGTAAAAGAGCAATAATTCAACAAATGCCTACATGTAAATAAGTAATAGTTCCAATGAATACTTACAGGTAAAAGAGCAATAGTTCAACAAATGCCTACACGTAAAAGAGCGATAGTTCAACAAATGATTACGGGTAAAAGAGCAATAGTTCAACAAATGCCTAAAGGTAAAAGAGCAATAATTCAACAAATGCTTAAAGGTAAAAGAGCAATAGTTCAACAAATGCTTACAGGTAAAAGAGCGATAGTTCAACAAATGATTACGGGTAAAAGAGCAATAGTTCAACAAATGCCTAAAGGTAAAAGAGCAATAATTCAACAAATGCTTAAAGGTAAAAGAGCAATAGTTCAACAAATGCTTACAGGTAAAAGAACAATTGTTCAACAAATGCTTACAGATGAAAGAGCAATAATTCAACAAATGCTTACAGGTAAAGAGCAATATTTCAACAAATGCTTACAGGTAAAAGAGCAATAATTCAACAAATACTTACAGATAAAAGAGCAATAGTTCAACAAATGCTTACAGGTGAAAGAGCCATAATTCAACAAATGCTTACAGGTAAAAGAGCAATAATTCAACAAATGCTTACAGGTAAAAGAGCAATAATTCAACAAATGCTTACAGGTAAAATAGCAATAGTTAAACAAATGTTTACAGGTAAAAGAGCAATAATTCAACAAATGCTCACAGGTGTGAAAGCAATAGTTCAACAAATGCTTACAGGTAAAAAAGCAATGGTTCAACAAATGCCTTCAAGTAAAAGAGCAATAGTTCAACAAATGCTTACAGGTAGAAGATCAATAGTTCAACAAATGCCTACAGGTAAAAGAGCAATAGTTTAACAAATGCTTACAGGTAAAAGAGCAATAATTCAACAAATGCCTACAAGTAAAAGAGAAATATTTCAACAAATGCTTACTGGTAAAAGTGCAATAATTCAACAAATGCTTACAGGTAAAAGAGCAATAATACAACAAATACTTACCGGTAAAACAGCAATAGTTCAACAAATGCTTACAGGTAAAAGAGTAATAATTCAACAAATGCTTACAGGTAAAAAAGCAATAGTTCAACAAATGCCTACAAGTAAAAGAGCAATAGTTCAACAAATGCTTACAGGTAAAAGAGCAATTGTTCAACAAATTCCTACATGTAAAAGATCAATAACTCAACAAATGCTTACAGGTAAAAGAGTTATAATTCAACAATTGCTTACAGGTAAAAAAGCAATAGTTCAACAAATGCTTACAGGTAAAAGGGCAATAGTTCAACAAATGCCTACAAGTAAAAGAGCAATAGTTCAACAAATGCTTACAGGTAAAAGAGCAATAGTTCAACAAATGCCTACAGGTAAAAGAGCAATAGTTCAACAAATGCTTACAGGTAAAAGAGCAATAGTTCAACAAATGCTTACAGGTAAAAGAGCAATAGTTCAACAAATGCTTACAGATAAAAGAGTAATAATTCAACAAATGCTTACAGGTAAAAGAGCAAAAGTTCAACAAATGCCTTCATGTAAAAGAACGATAGTTCAACAAATGCTTACAGGTAAAAGAGCAATAGTCCAACAAATGCCTACAGGTAAAAGAGCATTAGTTCAACAAATGCTTACAGGTAAAAGAGTAATAATTCAACAAATGCTTACAGGTAAAAAAGCAATAGTTCAACAAATGCCTACAAGTAAAAGAGCAATAGTTCAACAAATGCTTACAGGTAAAAGAGCAATTGTTCAACAAATTCCTACATGTAAAAGAGCAATAACTCAACAAATGCTTTCAGGTAAAAGAGCAATAGTTCAACAAATGCCTACACGTAAAAGAGCGATAGTTCAACAAATGATTACGGGTAAAAGAGCAATAGTTCAACAAATGCCTAAAGGTAAAAGAGCAATAATTCAACAAATGCTTAAAGGTAAAAGAGCAATAGTTCAACAAATGCTTACAGGTAAAAGAGCGATAGTTCAACAAATGATTACGGGTAAAAGAGCAATAGTTCAACAAATGCCTAAAGGTAAAAGAGCAATAATTCAACAAATGCTTAAAGGTAAAAGAGCAATAGTTCAACAAATGCTTACAGGTAAAAGAACAATTGTTCAACAAATGCTTACAGATAAAAGAGCAATAATTCAACAAATGCTTACAGGTAAAGAGCAATATTTCAACAAATGCTTACAGGTAAAAGAGCAATAATTCAACAAATACTTACAGATAAATGGGCAATAGTTCAATAAATGCTTACAGGTGAAAGAGCCATAATTCCACAAATGCTTACAGGTAAAAGAGCAATAATTCAACAAATGCTTACAGGTAAAAGAGCAATAATTCAACAAATGCTTATAGGTAAAAGAGCGATAGTTCAACAAATGCTTACGGGTAAAAGAGCAATAGTTCAACAAATGCCTACAGGTAAAAGAGCAATAGTTCAACAAATGCCTACAGGTAAAGGAGCAATAGTTCACCAAATGCTTACAGGTAAAAAACCAATAGTTCAACAAATGCCTACAGATAAAAGAGCAATAGTTCAACAAATGCCTACAGATAAAAGAGCAATAGTTCAATTTAAAATGCTCAAAAACAGAGAGATTCTGAACGAGTAATAAAGAAGATATGCATAGAAAATAAGGGAACAAGACAAAAAACATGAACCTCAAAGAGATGTATAAATCTGAAACATTCATATTACAGAAGGAGGAAATAATTCAGTGGTGGAAAAAATATAGAAGATCTCTTCTTCGTCAAAAAAGTGAGAGAGAGAGAGAGACTGACAGAAAGAGATAGTGAGTGAGGGAGACAAAGATATAGCGACCGACCACACACAACAATTCTTATTAACCTTGATATATTCGGAAAAGACGCTAGAATAATCAAGAATCTATTCTGGCAACAAACCGCATGTGTACGGATAGGAAGTGATCTCAGCAATATACAAAAATAGAAAGGGGAGTAACACATAGATGTGTTTTATCACCGGATCTATTCAAGCCATACAACGAAGCAATTATGAAAGAAATAAAAACCTTGCCGAGATTTGTCGATCTCACCAATATAAAATTTGTGGGTGACATAGTGCCGATAGCAGACACGGAAAAGAAAATGCAAGACATTCTACAGAAGATAGCAAAGAAAGTGAGGAGAAAGTTCTGAGCATAGAACTGAATGTATGGCCATCAGCATACAGAAAAGCCCAATATGCCAACTCTGAGTCGGAAAAACTAAAATATAACAAATAAAGAAATATAAATTTTTTTTTTTTTTTTTTTTTTATAAGCGTTTCACCCCGAGCAAGGCATGTCACTGCCACTACTGTGCAGGGGGCTATGTAGAGAGGAGAAAGGCTGGTTAAATATAGGACATAACAGAGGGTGGGTGATAGGCGGGTGAGGATACCGAGAATGAGGGTTGGGTAGATGAGAGTGTTGTGAGAATAGTTGGGAGTTAGTGTGATAGGAGGTGTCTATTGACCCTACATTTAAACACCTGGAGATTGTAACTGTCGGGAAAGCAGACTTGTGGAAGGGAGTTCCACAGGCGGGAAGCGCGAGAAAAGAAGCTGTTGGAGTAGAATTTACGGTTACATCTTATTTGTTTAACTGTAAAAGGGTGGGACCTAGTTGCTAATCTAGTATCTCGTGTAAATTCGTGCTTGGGCGGCACCAGTGATCTAAGCTCATCGGAGCAGAAGCCATGAAAGTACTTGTAGAAGAGGCACAGGGAAGCTACATCACGCCGGTGTGAGAGCGGCTGCAGCCGGTCTGCCAAGTTAGTATCCACCACGTTACAGATCCTCACTTAGGAAGTGTTCTGACAGAAAAAGGAAAGTGCGATATAGAGAAATGAAGATGCACTGCAATATCCCAGGACGCATTTCAGAAGCTAACCACTGCACAGTGACATGAAAATCACATTGGAAAAAAAGAATAGAGTGCTAGATTGATATGTGATATCTGTTTACTTGCATGGAAAAGAATGAATGTTGGACGATCTCATCAAGGAAGAAGGATAGGCTTGAGGCAGCAGAAATGTGGTTTTATAAAAAAACCATCAAGCTCAGCACAATCAATTTGACTGTAGCTGCACATATCAACTAGACAGTCTATAGCATTGATAACATCAGATGAGTGATTTTAGATTTTTCATTTAAAAGCAAACAAGAACGGCGAAACCCTGCTTAAAAGAAAATTTTAAATAGATTCTCACATTAAAGGTTGAAGCAAGTACTTTAGTTTCTTTAGAGAATGCAGTTTTCACAGAAAGCAATAATCGTAGCCAATATTACGGTAAATAATATAAAATATCTTTTGTGAAAATATAACATGTGCAAAAACCACAACAAAAAGTCCTCGGATGGGTTATTCCCACTTCATTGTTTATTTCTTATCTCGCTGATAAAGGGCACAGGCGTTTCAGTAAATGCTCCTTATCAAGCAACCATTCAGTCAAATGTAGTGCTAAAGTAAAATAAATATTATCAGTCTGATTTGTAATATTACTATTATTGTGATGGTCTTTTATCACTCAAATTTCATCTGGTATATTTCACATAATTCGCACACACACACAGACACACACACATACACACATACATAGCTTTAGTCGTCGTTGGTATTATTATGCCTTTAAAGTTGTAAGAAGTTGTAAAATCCTTGTGAAGGGTATATTTTGGCTTTCTGGCATCCTCTCTCTGTCCCGCTTTTCCCATTTCTCTCTCTCTCTCTCTCTCTCTCTCTCTCTCTCTCTCTCTCTCTCTCTCTCTCTTATATATCATGTTATGATCAATGAAGCTATCTGCCGACTGAATTAATAACAACTGATTAAAACGTAAAATGGAATACACCATGATGAATTTTAAGGTTTCATTCAACTCGGTTAATATTCATATAGCAGCAGATTTTTTTTCTAGTAAGCATGATCGACTCTTTTTCTTGACGCTTAATATTCAAAAAATAAATTTATTATTTTCTTTTTCTTGTATGTAGCTGTGAATGAATTTTAAAATATACTTGCCTCGGTTAAGATTTCAGTTAGCTCTTTTAATCTTCTTAGAAGCAAAGTCTAATTTTATTTTTTTCATTTTTCTTTGAATTTCTAAGAAAAAATAACTTAAAATATACTTGTATTGATTATTAAGCGATCTAATTTCAAACTTAGTAAATTTTAATTTGTTTAATAATAATTTCATTTTCATTAATTTATTTTTAATTGGAGTCGTGTTGTCCAGTTCTTACCTCCCTCTTCTTTTGAACAGGAGTATGGGCTCATCTCTTGTTCACTGTTTAGGAGGGTGTTACCGGTTTTTTTTTCTCTCCTCATGTCTTGATAGTAGCGCTGTCACAAGATATTTTGTAACATTGATGAATAGTGGCAACGTTCCTTCATGCAAAATGTACCGGCTTGGTAGTTGCCTGGTTGCTGCTTCCAACTGGTAGTTAGGAAACCAAATTGTTGCGTAGCGTATTGAGAGGGTGCTCTGATCAACAGTTGAATAATATCGGTTTTTTCTGTAGTACCATGTCGCGAAAGGATGCATGTCGCTGAAAGTGCATTCGCTGGCCAAGGTCTTATTACATGTTGCATTTGACGACCGACTGTTACTACTAATCTTGGGCTCTGCTTAAGAAAAAAATAATAATTATGACATCACACAAAGTAAATATTAAAAATAAACTAGCTAAACTTGCTAACATCTCTTTATCAAACATCCTTGGTATCCATATCAAAATATGCAGTCTTGAATCCTTCAAACAAGAAACCTCACTTGACATCTTAGCTCTATGTGAAAATATCTTTGGCCCTTTTATCCCTTCCTATGATTTCTAAATCCCTGGTTACATTCCCCTTTTTAGGAAGGAATCTAACGTCCGTATGTATGGAATTGGCGTCTATGTCAGTTAACATCTCCCTCTATCGAGAATGATTCATCTTGAATCTCCAGATCGGTTCTATATGTGTCTCCGTCTCTTACTTCTAAGGTCGGTTTACTATCTTTGCTTTCCTTATCGCCCCCTTAATCTCCTAACTGTATCTCGAACAAAATAGATAAGGCTATTTTCTCTCATTTGTTCGTTCATGTATTAGTGTTTGAAGACTTTATTACCTACAACATCAAGTGACTAGAAAACACTGTCACAGATCTTGCTGTTGTCCATACCATGAACTTTTCAATTACTCCATCGCTTACGTTACTGGTAGATTTCTCCAGGCGCTTCCCTTATAGTCCTAATGGACATTATTCACTGACTCTTATCATGTCATGCAGCTTTTCTCTCTTGGCAATTTTCATCATGCTGTGTTTTTCTTCAATATCTCATTCCATTTCTCCTCCTCCCAGGAATCTCCGAACAGCAAAATACCTTACTGCTATCAAAGAACAGATTGGGAGTCCTTTTGAGATTACCTGTGGGATGCCTCTTAGTACAAATCTTTAGTCTTCCTATTGAAGACCGTGCCTCTGAGGTCTTCTCTTGGGTTAAAACGGCATTAATGTTTTTTCCAAGCCAGAATGTTATGACTTAAACCTAATTCTTTCAGCTGATTCTACTCTGCTTGCTCGGCCTCAATTTCTACAGAAATCACTTCGTCCGGTTTTATCAGAACCATGCGTTTGACCATAATAGGCGCCTTTTTATTCCTTCTCGTTACGAGTGCTAGATGATCCTAAATGATACAAAGAATGTGCTAGCTGACTGAATAATCCTGTTTATAGCATCCAGCTAATTTGCCTCCAAAGACTACTGGTGGCTCTGTAAAATTGTGTAAAACAACAGCAATCCCTCAATCCCCAATTTAATCAAAGAATTTGAGTCTCTCACATCTTCAGCAGACAAGACCAAGTGCTTTACTCGCAGATACTCCACTAAGTCGAAATTTTATTCATCTGGGGCATCCGCGCAGGACTTCTCAACTAGAACTGACGCTCAAATATGTGGGGCTCACATGAACACCTCGCTGATCATATCATATTTTCAAAGCTCGAGCCCCATAAGGCGTTCGTAGGTGACAGAAGCCAAATCCCTGTTCTGAAGAAATGTCCCTGAACTCTTGTCTTTCCACTCCTAACTTTACAACTATTGCATCTCTGTTTCTTGATTTCCTGTCTGCTGGAATTTTTTCTCTGTGGTTCCTTGTACTTAAGAAATCTAGAGAACTCTCACACTCGTCCAAGTATTGCCTTATTAGCCTCCTTCCGGGTGTTGGCAAAGTATTCGAGTTTATTATCAATGCTTCAGTGTCTCAATATGTCACAGCCCCAAGCTCCTTCTCTGACAAAATTTATGGTTTACGCTTTGTCATGTCTACGGCTCATATGTTAACAACCATGACAGAGTATATATACCAGCCGCTCGTTAAGAACAGAAAAGCTCGATCTACTGCCCTATATATCTCCAAAACATTTAATAGAGTCTGGTATGCTTCCTGTCCTTTCTCATCACTCTCCTCTGATATAAATTTTGTGCAACAGTGCTAGTACTACCTTGTTTGAAATGAAAGTATATATATATATATATATATATATATATATATATATATATATATATATAGTACAGCAGAGATATAATACATATATACCTCAGGTATATACGTAAGACAACACTAGTGCATTACTCTTATGTGAAAGCTATTTCTAGTAAGTAGAACTGGCGGTATTTCTGCTGCAATCTCTCTCATAATTTCTCTCTCTCTCTTTGTATATATATATATATATAGTATTCAGTATATATTTTATATCTTATATAAATTATATATGCAACATATATATATATATATATATATATATATATTATATATATAATATAATATAATATAATATATTATATATACATGCTCTAATGGATAAAAATATTCTATATATAAGGTTAGACCTTATATATATATATATATATATATATATATATATATATATATATATATTATTTCATATATATATATATTATATATACTACACGTAATCTACATCTATATTTCGAAAATAGTTTCATATATATATTGCATAAATATATACATATGTGCGCAGACACAGACATAGGCACAAACACGTATACAAACACAGACATACACATGGATATATATATATATATATATATATATATATATATATATATATAAAATACATATATACGGATTAAATACTTTAATGCTATAATCTTTTCTAAATTATGTCCGGTTCGACAAAATAAATAAAAATATTTTTTTTTTATTAGAATCATTTCCTACATTTCTTCTTAATAACGACAGAGAAACTTTTGAAATATTTCTTTTGTACTCGCTTGGAAGTTTTTCATGCTCTGTATGCAATTTCTTAACCTAAACTAATATTCATCTTAAATTTGCGAAAACTAATATGAGGTGATGTCTCTCGACTACAAACATTTAATGATCATTTACACCCCTCCATATTTTTTTTAATCGTGTCACCCCAAGCAAAACATTCCACTGCCACTATAGCCCAGGGGTTTAAATAGATGGACTGGGTATGGAAAATATCAGAAGAAGGGTAATAGACAACTTAGAATGTACATAGGGAGAGTGTTGGAGAGAGTGAGTGTGAGTTAGTGTGTTAGGAGGTGTCTATTAACCTTACATTTAAACTTCTGGAGGTTGTAGCCGTCAGGGAAGCAAGCATGCGGTAGTGAATTCCACAGGCGGGAAGTGCGAGGAAAGAAGCTGTTGGAGTAGAAATTGCGGTTACATTTAATCGGTTTCACTGTAAAAGAGATGGGACCTAGTTGCCAATCTAGTATCTCGTGCAAATTTACATCTAGGAGAGACCAGTGATTTATGTTCATCAGAGCAGAAGCCATGAAAGTATTTAATGAAGAGGCACAGGGAAGTCACGCCACGCCGGTGAGAGAGATACTGCAGGCAGTCAGCCAAGTCGGTATCAATCACATTACAGTTTCTTCGCAGTATTTTGTCAATAACCCCGAGGAGAATAGCAGGGGCACCCGACCAGATGTGGCAGCAGTACTCAATACACGGGCGGATGGTGGATTTATATAATTGCAGGACAGATTCAGGCGGAAAGAATTTCCGGGCCCTGCACAGAGAGCCGACTTTCATAGCTGCGGATTTAGCAATGGATTCGACGTAGTCATTCCACTTGAGGTCCGCTGAGAATGTCAGGCCAAGCAGGCGTAGTGATTTACTCTCTGGGAGGCAAGCCTGTTCCAGGCTAATGGGAGGGAGGTGCAGTTGTCTGTGGTGGTTATTTGACAGCAGCTTCGTTTTGGAAGAATTGAATTTGACGAGCCATTTCTTACCCCAATCCACCACGGATTGAAGGTCCTTCTCAAGCTCGGCAGCGAGGTTCGCCTTGTCACCTACACCGGATGTTTGATCGAGGCTCGAGTAAACTGTGGTATCATCGGTGTACATGCCTACTTGTGGTCTTATGGTATCGGGGAGATCATTGATATAGATTAGAAAGAGCGTAGGACCTAGGATAGAGCCTTGGGGTACACCCGCGTTTGTAGGGTAGTTCTGTGAGGCATGTCCTTTTAATACCAACTTCAGTGTGCGGTTAGAGAGGAATGACCGAATTAAGTCCAACGAAACAACTGCGACTTGCTGGAAAACATAAAGCAGATGAATATATCAAATATCGAAATTTTAAGTATCCGCAAAACTATATAGCCAAACAACGGAAATTTTATCAATGACAAACATTGAATTACGTACGCAGGCAGTAAAAATACTAAACGATGGCGCTGGAAACTGAATCAAGACATGAACAAATGTGTTTTGGGTCAGTCAGTTAGTTAAGTGCCATACGTGATACACACTTTGGGCGATCATGTTTCGAAAAAGATATGACTGACTGGGCGGAAAATTATCTCGCAGTAGGTAGACATTGCTTTCTGCGGTAGACTGGTTGCCAGCCAGGGCTATATAACCCAGTCTGTCTTATTTAACCCATAACATATTAGCACCTTTCCCAAAGGTATTTGTGCGAAAGTGATTGTAATGAATTCAACTGGAATTAGGACTCGGCTCCCCGATTAGCAAGCGGGGCAAACGCTTTACATGTTTTGAGTACTACCCATTATCTGAAAGAACTATTGTGGTTAACTTGAAAGGAAACCCTTCTACATATCTGTTATAGTCGTGTATCCACCGACAACACAAACTACAGAATAAGAAATTGAATCTTTCTCCTTCATACTTGACAAAGCCAAGACTAAGTGTAAATAACAAGAAATAAGAATTGTCATAGGAGACCTGAATGCCAAAGTAGGCAAGGTGAGGGAAGGGGAAATAGTTGGCAAGTTCACAGGAGGAAACCGCAGTGACGGCGAAGAAAAATGTGTCCGATGGTGCACAGCAAATGACCCCGTAATAATCAACACCTGCTTCGAAGAACATTCAAGATAAATATGGACATGTAAAAACCCAAGAGGAAAGGGTAAAACCCAAATCGACTAAATAATTCAAGAATGCAGTTCTTCACTGCGAAACTTATATGTAAAATTAGAATGAACATTCGGAAATTGAGGAAGCCTAACGCAACACGGAAAATTCAATCTAACAGACTCTTGAACGACCCAAAATTGCAGCAAAAATATAAGAAACAGTGTGAAAAAAATATGGGGAACAAATTGGAATCGGATAATCGAAATTTTATAAACTAAGTTAAGCTTTAGTGTCATCAGCAAAAGATATTATCCTAAAGAACATCGGTTGTAGAAGGAAAATAGATGGTAGCAATTGAGATTCTTGACATGATGCAAAAGAGACAGTAAACAGTAAAGACATGAGACGGAATAGAATAGGGTAAACTACAAGAAGGAAATAAGGAACAAATGCAGAAAGGGTAATAAAGACTGTCTCAAAATCATAGACATTATCACAAATAAAGGATATATGCATAAGAATAAGGTACTAACAAAGGACAAGACATGCTCCTTCAAAACATGCAATATATCCTTGGATGGACTACTCATATTAGAGAAAGAAAATACTTTAGCGATGGAAGGAATATATCGAAGATTCTTTCCATAAGAAAAGAGAAAGACCAGCAATATACTGAAATACTGACAGCCACAAAATACCAAAAAGGGAGATGGAATCTACACTGGCAAAGTTAAATAGAAACAAACCTGCAGAAATATGAAAATAGATCAGATTGTAAGACAAGGATGTGTAATCTCATCAGATTTATTTAACTTATAAGGTGAGGCAATTCTGAGAGAATAAGAAATCCTGCCAGCATTCGTCATTGGCGGCCATAATCTCAACAATCCAACATACGCAGATGATAACAGTGCTGATAGCAGACACACAAAGAAAAATACAGTAACTACTGCAGAATTTAACAAGATAACGTGAAAAAACAGGACTAAACATTTACTCCTACAAAATGAATGCGTGTTCATCAGCAATAAGAGCCGAAAATGCCAATTACAGGTCGGCGGTATTAAAATGAATTAGATACTTAAATTTACATACATAGGACATTTTCTAACAGAGGAGGGAAATTTCGATATTGAGATCGGCAAACGTATTCGGACGCAAATCAAAATAATAGATATTGAGAGACAGAAAATTACTTTGGAATAAAAAAAAATAACACTAGAATATTACGCCATGTATGTCCTTCTATATGGCAGCGAATGCCGGCTAATCTCCTCAAAGCTGAAGAAAGAATCGAAGCGAAAGAAATATAGTTCCAAAGAAACATACTAAGGATATCATTTACCGAACATGAGAGCAACGGCGTGTATTTGGTATGTATTTAAAGGAAAAGAAAAACCATACTTAACATCGGGAAGAGAGAGCTTCACTTTCTGGACACGAAATAGGGAAGGGGGCTTGGAGAATCTGATACTAGCAGGACGAGTAAAGGTAAAGTAACAAGAGAAAACAACGAGTGGATTACTTGATAAAAGTGGATGGCAAATGGATGGCAAATCAATGTTTGAGAGAATTAAAACAAAAAGGTATTAAAAGGTACAAGGAACATGAAGATGTCAAGGGACATAATCGCATACATCTTGAATAGACAACGCCCATAAAAGTTTGAAAGAGAAGACGGATTCAATAAATTTGCCACATTCTCCAGACGACTTCGGAATCTCATGCAACTCTTCTGGAACTCGTTTAAGTTGGTGAATGCTGTAATAATCTTTGCCTTGAAGTCATTTTGGTGTTAGAATAAGTTATGTTGGTCTCTCGTTCAACTGCTCATACACATAATAATCAATTGTTTTGTAATCTTGGGAGTAAGGTCTTCAGATATAAGGGTTATGTGATTGCAGAAATTTCCTGACTGTCAAGACTAGCTTCCCCTGCATGTGTTCTGTAGAGTTCTGTTGTCAGACATAAGTTGTTTTTTTTCTAGCAGCTACCGGTATGACACAGGATATCACAATATCTTCAGTTAATACAGTTTATACTCCGTGTTGAGTCTGAGGTTCTGTTGGAATATGAACAAACACATAACACCAATCCAAACTGATTTGTAATCACAGTTAGACAGATCCAACTCCTTCTGAACCCTCCGCACTGTTTTCAGATTGACACTAAAACACTCTGAAATTTTCGTATTGGAACTTTAGGCGTAAATGCCAATTAGTACTGCATGCTGTTTACCAAATTGATGACGGATTGAATTGAGTCACGGTGCCTTTTTTTCCGCAAGCATTGCCACATTTACCCTAATCTACTGGTCAGATACTATGTTTTCCGGTTAAGGATTGCGGATAAACCTTCAACTTTTTTATAATACATTTCATAACATCACAAAACAAAAAAGCGCATGGTCAAAATTAATTACCTAAAATGGAGACAATTTACTCATCTCACACACACACACACAGAAACACACAAACAGACACACACACATATAATGTTGTAATTTCTTTATTACAATAGCTTTTATAAAATGATTATTTCACTATAAAACGTTTCATATGACAGAACAATGTCGTTCTTCTTCAAATTATATTTTTTAAATACACGGAAAAAAGAATTCATTTAAGAAATATAAGATGAATTCAGTTTTGGGTAGCAATATTATTCTTTTATGAACCATTATAACAAAATTACGATATTAAACCCTACGTTGTATCAGACACTCTTTATAAAAGTAAATGCATAAACTTGCCCTTTCGTTTCCTTATAATATATATATATATATATATATACCGTTCTCCAGCAATGAGTATTGGCGTTCGTATACATTTTGTGCATAACACACTAAATTTGCCTTTCCCCACCGTGCGCCGATAGCTAAGAGTTAGAATCTCCTACTGATGTCAGATTGACCGGGTTAAAATATGACTGGAAGCAATCAGATGAGAAGTCATACATCGAAACAGGACTGACTGCGGATGACTATATATATATATATATATATATATATATATTATAGATTATATTTTAGAACATGTACATAATTATTCTATATATATCCGCTACGAAGGTACGTTCGTTTCGACATTGAAATTTCAATGTCCCATCAGGCTATGTGTAAAGTACTGGAAATCCTTTTACTTTATATTCATTACTCGTAAAAGTAGTCGGTATTCTTATCAGATAAGAGCGCGGGTAATAATAGGGATATCCAGGGTTTTAAGGTTTACATCATATTCGGATGATTCTTTTGTTCGATTGAACATGCAGTCTAACTACGCATTAGCGGACATTGCCTCAAGTTTCGTAAAACTTGTTTTCCAAAACAATTAATTCTTATGGGATCGGCTTTTCAATTCAGTTTCTCTTTTCAAAATCACCCTGTTCATTTGACAAATAATTGTAGGAAGATAATGTTGATTAGAATCTTTCTCAACATACTTTAACGAAAGCTGGATGCAACGACCTTAGATTTAATTAAACTCTGCTTGTGGCTCCCAATTTTTTCGACGAAAAGTATTAAATTGCACACACATCCAGTTAGTTGACTAAGTTACTACAATACTCTAATTACAATTTTCATATACCCTCTCTCTATATAAGGATTTCTTTGCAATCATCTGATAAAACAAGTTTTGTTTTTTACAATAATTGTACAGGTATCAGGTAGTTTCCCGATTGTGATTGATTAATCGATTTGTTTATTATGTTTTATCTATCTTTTAAAGGTTATTTAAAACCAGAAAATATATTTAGATTGCATGAATACTTTAGTAATAATGATTTACAAATGCGAGTCTTACTAATTAAAACATGATTTGCGCCTTAAGTGGATATAACGGTCCCGACTGGAAATCGCTATTCCGATTTTGCAATTTCAGACCGTTTCATCAAGAATATATACAAGCTTGAAGGTTTGTGTACTGCCAAGCGGTCATCTATCTAGATTCGGATTGAGCTTGACGAGAAGGGTTTTAGACTTTGTAGAGGCGTCAGACATACCTGTTACAATGACACTTCCAAACATATCTAGTAATCACTACAATATTGAATATCATCAGGTTGTTTGTATAAATTGAATGAAGTGAAAGTTCGTTTATTGAACATTAATATGTGCAAGAAGAACATTTTAAATACAAAGAGTATGTAGTTAACTATTCAAAGAGAAATGTAAATTTTTAAAGGTATCACAGAAATTCATAGTTCATACTTGACAGTATCAGAATGTGTGCATGTAAAAGATTAAAATGGTTGTTAATAGAAGTTTAGATTCTTTTCCTTTTTATGGCAGTAGAAATCGAAAATCAAAGTCAGGCAATAAAGGAGATTGTACTTATCGAAGTCAGTTGAAGTATCTTGCTTTTGTTTTCTTCGACAGTGTGTGGGTGAAGACGAAGAAAAGAAACTTGGAAGGAGTGGTGGAACGAATATGTGACGCGCCCTTACGTCAGGGTCGGCTTCTTGAAATTTATTACTTACACTGTGTCGAGGTCTTTCAGATTCTCTCCCATCTCAAACTGATTTGTTCTGTCACTTTGTGAATAAATACTGGTTTTTAGTCAAGTGATTGGCTACGAACAGCATTTCCATTTTCTTGGCGTGAGAAAAAATTGACAGAGTTCATAGATCAATTTGCTATTTCCTATCCAGTTATAAATCCAGAATTTTACATTTCACACTGTCATGTGAAATTTGCCTTGATCTGTGTTTTTCCAAAATGCTTTTTGTCGTTTTGATCCATTTTTGAGGGGTGCAATTTTACTTTTTCTTTGAGTTCAATATTAGATCATATAGGATTTGTATCCAACAACGTGACATGTACGTAAGCATTTTTCTGGACGTTATTCGGAGATAGATATTACAAAACGACCAGCAATGTTTATGTTTACTTTAGTTTTTAATAAGTGGTATTAACGTAGGGTAGCAGCAAGTGACGTAAAATTGATGTAGGAAAGTAATGCTCATTTTCAAAACGAAGCAGATCATTCCCATAAATATCTGAGGAAATATATGAACCATTCACTTCTTCCTGTCCATAAGTTTACTAACAGGGCGGACTAAGCTCACTAATTTTTGATAGTCGGCACTCTAGGACTACAACCAATCTGAAGTCGGAACAGTTTGTGTGTGGGTTTAGTAACCCACCTCCCTTTAAAACACGGGTAATGGGAAGACAGTAGCAAAAACCTTCGTGTGTCTTTTGTGGTCCATGTGTGATATGGGAGTCTATAACTTCAACATTAATATAAATATTTTAATCAACAATTTTTATATAATTATGTTAGTGACAATCTAGTTATTGTGATTTTTGAGGATTTCATACCTGTGCTTGAAAGACATTTCAGTGTTCTATGAACGCAGAGCTTCTTAAGGCAAGTTTCCGAGTATAAACAAAGCTTTTCTTTGAAATATAAAAATGCAACTAGTTACAAATATCTGGGGTAATTTGAGAATGAAAGGTTACTTACCCTGCCATCTTACAATGGTGAACGTATATTTCTTACAAATTTTATCGGCAAATTTTTATACAATATTTAGTCAAAAGTTTCCAATTAAATTCCTCTTACTAGTGAGCAACAAGTAGTCTGTTTAGGCATTGGAAACATAAACACCATATAGTGGACATCTCAAACCACTTGAAAATCACAATTGATAGACGAACGGGAAGATTGAGTTGTCTGTGTTCTATCAGGTTTACTGTACTTTTTTCTTATTTTTTTCTATTTTCTTCATGTAAAGCTTCAGATAATTTAATCGTCGTAAAGGGAATGTTCGTACATAATCTGTAAAACATATTTACAATAGCTTTTCAACAACATCAAAGACAAAAGTAAGCTAGATTATTACGCATATATTTCAAGATAACAAAAACAACTCAGAACACTTTTTAAACCGACCGTCACAATATAAAAATAAAAAAAGATGAGACAATTTGTCTCTTCTGTTTTACCTTGTTTCAAAATCGCTTACTCTTGTTTCAGCGCAAGTGGCAACATCTTTGGTGCCTGTCAGTCTGTTTTATGATACCGCGACAATTTTCAAACAGTACATTTATTACAGCTTTTGAATCTCACGGATATTTTTTTTTTGTAACTGCTTATCAAATTTCATAAATGTGAAACTAAAAGAAGAAGGAGAAACGATACCTTGTCTCTAAATATTACTTTGTTATTTTATACACGGTAAAAAGACCAGATGTCTGTTACTTGTTCTTCTTTGATCTTCATGCGCATGGAGGACATGCCGTATATTCTTCTTTCATCGTCTATAAATGACAAACTTGACTCAGATAATCAAATTTTGTATTGTCCTTATTGATTACAAAAAGTTCAGATGATAGGTTTATACTAACAAAGGAAGAATGCTTTTAAAATATCATATACAGGAATATTCATGAGCCTAAAAGATACACACACACACGTGCGCGCACACCCACCCGAACACACATCTACAGTATATACAGTTATTTTTCCAGTATGTATACACGATATATAATATGTATATATAATATACAACATATATATTTATATATATATGACATAAAATATATATAGATATATACATATATATAGCATACATATATATAACCTACAATATATATATATATATATATATATATTCTGCTTCCTACAGAAATTGAATCTGCATCTGTTTTTCGCTGTTAAAAGTAACCATTGTTTCTACTCAGTGTCTAACTCTATATCCTCATCACTCACGGACACTAGCCTAAAAATATAAAATAAGAATTACTTATTTAGACCTAATAGTAATAGTCTATAGCAAGAAAAAACATATAAGGATCTATGTATGCATATATGTATGTATGCATATATATATATATATATATATATATATATATATATATATATATATAGATACTTTGGCAAGCAGAAAAATAAACGGATCTTGATTGTGAAGTTAAAAGTTTATTTTCTGAAGATAATTAAATTTAGACTCGAAACACGTGTAGTGACACAAATACAATTATGGACATATAATATATCATACGTAAAGCAAATAATAATTATAATAACAGCATTAAATCTACACTAACAAAAATATTTTGCACTTCTTTATATATATATATATATGTGTGTGTGTGTGTGTGTGTGTGTGTGTGAGTGTGTGTGCGTGTGCATGTATATATCTTGTGTATATATGTAATATATGTGCATAAACTGTCTATATAACACACACGTTTATATGCACCCAGAGAAACAGGAAGAATCTTGTATTGAGATGCAAATCTCCACCATATAATTCGCAGTTGATTTAAGTAGAGAGTATACTAATCTTGTGTGTTTTGTTGGGAATTTTTTTAATCGTTTCACCCCGGGCAAGGCGTAAATGCCACTGATGTGCGGGGGGGCTACATAACTGAAGGAAAATTGATTAGAGAAGGGAGAAGAGGATTGCAAACCAATTAGAAAGAAGCAATAGAAAGATGAAAATGCAGGTGTAATGACAGTTGCAAGGGGGGAGAGAAAGGGAAGGATATACGGGGTGGGGGAACGGCTAGAGTCAAGTGGTTAGTAGAAGAGTATTGACATTGCATTTAAATTTCTGGAGGTTGTAGATGTCAGGAAAGCAAGACTATGGGAGCGAGTTCCACAGGCGTGAAGTGCGAAAGAAGAAGCTGCAGGAGTAGAATTGTCGTCTGCATTTGGCTAACCTAACTGTTAATGGGTGTGACCCAGTTGCCATTCTGGTTGCACGAGTAAACACATGTTGAGGGGGCACCAGTGACTTAATTTCGTCTGAGCAGAAGCCATGAAAGTACCTATTGAACAGACAAAGGGAGGCCACATTTCGTCGGTGGGGAAGTGGCTGTATTCGAGCCGCCAAGTCAGCACCTATCACGTTACTAACTCTCCTTTGGAGCCTGTCGAGAACACTGAGGTGAGTGTCAGGGGCACCTGACCATAAATGGCAGCAGTACTCCATGCAGGGTCGAATGGTAGACTTGTATATATGCAGGATGGATTCAGGCAGAAAGAACATCCTGGATCGACACAGTGACCCAAGCTTCTTAACAATGGATTTAGCTATGGATTCGATGTAGCGCTTCCACTTGAGATCAGAAGAAAGGGTAAGGCTGAGTAGACGCAATGTATTGCACTCAGGAAGAATCGCTTGGTCCATGCTTATGTGAGTCAGGAGAGATTGCCTGTGATGGTTGACAGAAAACAGCTTGAACTTGGAATGCATTGAAGTTGACAAGCCACCTCATGCCATAATTCACCAGAGTTTAGATCCCGTTCAAGGTGATCAGCGAGATTATGTTGTCCGCCATGCCAGGTTTCTTACTTGTGCGGGAGTATATTATGGTGTCATCTGCGTAGATTATTACTTGGGACTTGATCTCATCTGGGAGGTCGATAATGAAAATAAGAAAATAGGATGAAAAATAGTAGTACCATAAAGATATTATCTTATCCGACAAAGGTGCAAATAGATATGTACCGCAGAAAATTGAAAATTAAATAAACTACCATATCGAATATGTCCAAGGGTCAAATTTCGTAAACATAGCACCGGGCGAGTCATATTAATTATTTAATAAGAGCTGCTTAGTCGTGTACGAAGTCAGAATAATTTGGTTATCATTAAATTCAGACAAACGTCCATTGTGAATTGTCCCGCGAGATTGGCTCAGTATCGCCTTGTGGTCGGAATTCTCTAGATTGTAAGAAATAGGCAAATAGATGCGCATATTTTTGGTGGAATTTATTGGGTTATAAATATAGTAAAATCTACCGAGATTGACACAAGGCTACAATAAAAGTGTATTTCTTCTTGATAAAGTTCAAATACTTTCAAATGTTTTAAATGCTTTTATAACGCTTTTTTTCAATTGTCACTGTAAGACTGCCTCATCTGCATTACTGGATTAGGAATTATTACCAGAAATTGCAATTTATAGATTAGCGTGATAACTAATGAATTTATATCATTTCCCTGAGTATCGTTTCGAACAATGTTGAAATAATCTTAGCCTTAAATATAGTCGGCTATATATATATATATATATATATATATATATATATATATATAATCATTTCACCCCAAGCAAGGCATTACACTGCAACTATTGCGCTTGGGGCTACATGGGGGAAGGTAAATATAAAGAGTGATTAGATATAGGAAATGTCAGAAGGGAGGTGATAAATAGTTGGGTGGGTGGGAAGAGTGTTTGAAAGAATGGAAGCGAGTTAGTTTGTTAGGAGGTGTCTATTGACCTTACATTTAAACTCCTGGAGATCGTAGCCGTCGGGGAAGCAGTATTGTGGAAGGGAATTCTACAGTCTGGAAGTTCGAGAAAAGAAACTATTGGAGTAGAAGTTGCGGTTGCATTTTATCGGTTTCACTGTAAAGGGGTGGGATCGAGTTGCTAATCTAGTATCTCGTGCAAATTTGAACCTAGGGGGCACCAGTGATCTAAGTTCATCGGAGCAGAAGCCGTGAAAGTATTTATAGAAGAGACACAGGGAAGCCACGTCGTGCCGGTGAGAGAGAGACTGCAGGTATTGAGTCGGTATTGATCACCTTACAGACCCTCCGCTGTACCTTGTCGAGAAGCCCAAGGAGAATAGCAGGGGCACCCGACCAGATATGGCAACAGTATTCAATGCACGGGCGGATGGTAGATTTATTAATGTGCAGGCTAGATTCAGACGAAAAAAACCTCCGGGCCCTGCACAGGGAACCGACTTTCATAGCAGAGGATTTAGCAATGGATTCGATATAGTCATTCCACTTGAGGTCTGCTGAAAGTGTGAGACCAAGGAGGCGTAGTGTTTTACTCTCTGGGAGGTAAGCCTGGTCCATGCTAATAGGAGGTAGGTGGGATTGTCTATGATGATTAAGTGATAGTAGCTTCGTTTTAGAAGCATTAAAATTTACTAGCCATTTTTCTTTTTATGAAATAATAAAATTTATACTTACCAACTATAAACGATAGCAACATTATCTTTACTGAGGATTCCCATCAATTCTTTGTGGTACGTGGTAGATAGATAGATAGATAGATAGATAGATAGATAATGAACACACTTAGATAGATAGATAGATAGATAGATAGATAGATAGATAGATAGCAGTAGAGATATATATTTGAGCGATGCCAGAAAATAATTCTGGCCTTATTTTGATCAGTTACTTATACAGTACTTCTACAGTAGATATCAATTGACTATGGTAAACTCAAAATTTAGCATACAATTTAGGTTAATTCTCCCTGTTATCTTATAAAGTTACAGATTCCTGATCACAAAATATGTGAGATGTATTTAGATATTTAGTGTATCTTATATAGATAAATATGAGCAACATGTTTCTTATTCAGTGTAATGAAAAGAAAATATGTTGTCTATTAACGGACATTTTTTCAAAGGTCATCAACGTCATAAAATTGCTTTAAAAAAGAAATAAATTAATAATTTTTAAATAAAATGTCTCAGTTGCCAAGTGTTTTAATAAAAGTGTCCACTCGCCTTATAAACAAATAAATCAGTTCAATTTCATTTTGCTAAATTCTATAATTGAAAAGTGCTCCACAAAATGAAATACATTTTTACAAAATTGATATCTAGAAAAATCTGCCTTCATTACTACAATTAATTATACATGGTGCAGCCTTGTTAGGTGCCAGGAATAAAGACACAAAGAAAGAATACAGTTAAACAAATATATTAAAAAACGAACAGTGGTAAAAAAAACAAACATACAAAATAGGAAGGTCAGCATCATGACTGCTTTGTCCGGCTCTCGGAGGTATCTCCTGGTAAAGACTTCAATATTTACTATTGCACCCACCATGCAATAAGAGCGACACAGTTTTAGTTATTTAGGTGGATTCATCGGCAGTGCTGTAGAAAAATCCCCAAACCCCCTTGGCACTTCCCCTTTTTGGGGATGTCTCAGACAATAAACTCACCCAACTCCCGAGGTACAGATAAAACATGGGAAATGGCCGCCTGAGGTTTTGATCCCCACAGTGTAATTTTTCTTAGCTGCATGCCCAGACAGACAACGAAGACGCACTCTGCCCGAGTTACAACTAAGAGGGGACTGGAAATCTGGCCCCAGCCCGAATAGACTTCAACAAAAAGCAGAAAGTGCTGCTTAATTGTAGTGGGAAGAGTTCTTATGTACATAGATAAATTAACATAATGCTTCACTACTAAGTCTCTACTCTGCATGAGTCTTGATATCTTTTTCTCTTTGGATTAACATCGATAAAGTCTGTCATTTTTCTTCTTAAACAGCGATGGTTCGGAGCAGGCAGCGGAATTGGAATGTCAAAAGTATAGTAAATGAAATCCATGATGTCTTTCTTCACAGCAGGACCGCTGTCAGCATCCTCCGAGATGCGTTTCCTGATTTTAGTGTCTCTTGTTACTAAACTTGGGACCTTTAATTATGTAGACTCTATTCTTAGTTGTGCCCATTTACCAGAAATATTTATTAGCCTAAAACATACAGAAAAAAATTTTCTGCGGGTTGTTAGCATTTCGTAGATACCGTGTTTGTTCTTACGGCTTTTGTTTGTTCGGGAACTAGCTTGCCGAAATCACAGACCTGATTTTACGCGCAAACATTACATCGGCTTTGGGTAATGATGATGATACACCTGAAAGAAATGTTGCAAGTCTTTTTATGTGGGCGAGACACTAGCTTTCTTCAGCCTCTTTCCAGAGTGTCAACGAAACGCTCGGCCTGTCCGTTGAAGCTTGGATGATATTAAGCGATCGTAATATGTTTGATCTGAAAGGTCTCAAAAATGCTTCCGTCTAGTGAGCCTGCAATAAATTCAGTCTTGATAAATAGAAAAATATACATAGAATCTCATGGCTAGCACCCAATCATTTGCATGTGTTATATTCAGTTCGTGTAAGATTTACAGGTTTCCTATCATATCAAGTTGAAAAAGTGTTTTTTGTTGGATCACTGAAGTTGTGAAACGCCGAAACTAATCAGTACCTAGGTAGGACTCAGCTTAGGAATGGTAGCTACTGTAAGCTTAGAAGTACGGGTTTTTACATTCGTAAGTACGCTTCGGAGAATATGAATCGAAAAAAAGACATAATCTTCCAAGCTTGCCATATACTCCACAACCAAAAAGTATTTTACTAGCATGGTAGTTTAATTGCCTTTTCCTCTTTTTCTTTTCGCTTATGTTTTCTCATTCTTTTTCACTCTCAAAAACCACTGGCATGATAGTGGCATTTTTGCCTTGCTCGATGTAAAATGATTAAAATGTTTTTCTTGAACAGGGACTCTTTATGTTACATTAATCTAAGATATCAGTTTCTCCGAAGAAGCGACACAGAGAAGTTATACCATTAGCCTATTGATTAGAGAAGTTTTACATACGCGCAGAGTTATTCATTTCCACATGTTTACTGATATTGGGTAAGTAAACGTAGATGAATGAATTTGAACGTGAAAAACAGAATTAAATTTGCAAAAACACAGCGGACAACACGTTGCCAAATTATTTTCATACGCACGAAGCATAAATATTTGTAAAGTATAATAATTACATAGATGAAATATTTAATTGAATAAAATATAAAAATTTATACATCCTAAATATGAATTTTATTTTATATAAATATTTTATTTACTTATATATATATATATATATATATATATATATATATATATATAAACATAAATTTGGAAGGACATGTCTTAATTCAGAAGACATTATTGATCGAAATGAAGACAAAATAGTGATATAAGTTTATTTATTCAAATGGGATATATGTCTGAAATACTGTATGTGACAAATTTTCTAAAGTTTTTTAGTCCATTTTTTGAATGATTAAATATTGTATTCTGTTTTGAAATGGTCCAATAAATACGCTGGAATATGCGTACTTAAGTAGAGAAATTTGCTGAACTCCTGAAACATATGTTGTGCGGTATTTTGCCGACCATTTTAGTGTAAGCAGTTTGAAGCTTGTCTGTTTATTAATGGTTGACATATGCGCAGTGAATTTCTGTGCATCACAGTAGATCTGAGACAACATTTTTATGTTTGCTGTGATGCTTTCGCCAGAATACAGAAAAATATGTTTGAGTAATCCCGCATCAGATCATCAGGCATTTTCCATAAATTTCTTATGGGAAATGGGCATTTTAGGGAGATCTTTTTTGCTTCTAGCTTAGATCTTTTAAGTCATCTCTTCTTGCGTAGGTCCGACTTTCCTTGTATGTCTTAATGGAATAAAATAATTAGTTGTTTTTATTGAGAATAAAACTCAAAAACCTAATCCTTAAACTTGATTTTTATGGTTTTTCTAGTTTTTCTTTTAATATTTGTATTCAAATATATAGAAATTTTCTCGGGTGTATTTGTATCCCACCTTCAATCATTTTCTAAAGCAGCGTTGCAGAAACACGGAAAATTTACTAATATCAGATTGCGTCCAATTCATTCTATCTCTCAGTGGGAAGAAACGCGGTGCAAATCCAACTTTCGATTTTAGTTGATAATTAAAGAAAAACTACTGCTCACACACACACACACACACACACACGCACACACACACACGCACATATATATATATATATATATATATATATATAATCCTTGAGGTCAGTTTTTGACACATAACATTTTAGTCGGTGGTATTATGCGCATGTTATTTTTTGTAAAAGATTTAAACTCATGAATTTACGTTGACGGGTAGTACTATACACAGTTAATTTCTTTCCGCGGGGTGTTACAATTCAAGCAATAAAACACAGGGTTCGTACTATGGATAAATTTATCTTATTCACCAGAATATGCGATGAATATTTAGAAAGGAGCAAATCAAACTTTACAATCATATGTAATTTTATTCACCTTGAACAATTTTTTAAATCATAAAAAATTGCGAACGAAATATAAGAAAACACTTGAATTGAAGTGTAAATATGCTAATATGTTTGGTGTTTCATCCTAAAGCCTATCATTTAAAAAAGATCATTGGAAGAAACAGTTGTAGGCTTGGATGTAAATGTTTAATATATATATATATATATATATATATATATATTTATATTTATATATATATATATATATATATATATATATATATATATGAATCTATATATATATATATATATATATATATATGAATATAGCAAAATATGTATATCTGTTTATCTGTCTAATGTCTAAATTCAAAGAGACGTATTGAAGCTTTGATCTATCGTCAGTAATCTCATTCATATATATATATATATATATATATATATATATATATATATATATATAGCTGTCACCCGATATTTCTAAGACGGTTAATTCAAACCTGCGTGAATTTGAAGACAAAAAAATTCACAGTAATTCTTAGCAACGCAGTTTTGCGGTTATTTTTTGATATCATAACTCACACCTCTGAAGATCATCTCAAAAGAAGAGTGAAATACTTTGGTACATTGCGAAATGAATGATTATAACATCTGTCAAATTTACAGCTCATTTCTGACAATTTTCGATTATAATACGCGAAAGATTTTCTGTGAGTATGAACGGATTTTATTAAAAATTAACAGACACCATTTTTGAAATTTATTTAATCGTCTAATATATATATATATATATATATATATATATATATATATATATGTGTGTGTGTGTGTGTGTGTGTGTGTGTGTGTGTGTGTGTGTGTGTGTGTGTGCAACATCAATAATATGGTTCTACAGATTCCATGGACGGAACATGTGAGCAACGTCAACGTTTTGGAGAGGATGGAGCAAAAAGAAAACAACTTACACGTAGCACCAGCGATAGATGGCTAACAAGAAACTTTACGACATCCTCCATATTTTGCTGAACTTTTACCCACTGCTTATCATTTCTAAGCACCTAAGCACATTTTTCAGAGTAAAACATTATGGTCCAAACCAGAGGTGGATTCAGCTTTTAAAATGTTAGTTGCATTACCTTCAATAACTTTTTAACAGCAAGGAATAAATCATCTCGTCGATTGATGGCAGAGGTGCATAGATGCTCAAGGCCCATATTTTGACTAATTTCAACATTTCTACACTTAAGTTTTCATGATTAAAATTGTTTTTGAAGTCAACCATTATTTTTGTAACAACGTAGTAGTTGAAAGTGATGATATGTTTAGAGACTAGGCATTGGCGTGTATGACAGATGTTATTCCTTAGATGAGGTTAATTTTGTATGCAAGATGATCTAAGTGTTCAGGTACATTAGTGGATGACGTCTAACGTTGACTGTGTCCTCAATGAATAACTTTTTATTGTTTATTTGATATTTAATTTCTTGTAATCTTTTATTAAGCTAGGAAAAACCTTGGGAATTAGAATGAAAAATATATGGTCATCCGGAAATTATAAAATTTTATTTCAGAGATAAGAACATTATTTCTAGTTGTTTGGAAAGCTTTTCGACAGTTTTAAGGGGGGTATTTTCTGTTCAAATAGGAAGTGAATAGTTGTCTTATGTGTTATTTATAAATAGACACGTTTTATGCATAAACATTGTTGTCTATTTAGGTTGGTGAAGTTCTAGCTATTAGAATTTGGGCAAGAATTACTATCTATGGATCTGGTTTATAATGTGGTGGAGATGTATTATTGTTTAGATGTACCAGATCATCTAGAAATGGAATAGAATTAATAGAATATTCCATTATGGGTTTGATAGCTTATTAGAAATTGCTGAGGTGATTTTTAAGTCGGGAAGTGTAGAGGATCTAGGTAAAATCAACTCAACATCTCTCGTCCCACTAACAACTATAAATATGTTCGCATAGGTGGGAGCCATATACGTTCCCATTGCTGTACCTCTGACATGAAATAATGACCGTTGAACTCAATATTGTTACAATTATAAATTGTATAATGTCGGCGATTTTTATGTGATGTATTCCTGAAAGAGTTTTTGATGAAGATATAAAAAGTGGAACACTACAATGAATAAACCTACTGAGAACGCAAATTTATATATGATAAAACATTTTTAAGTAATTTAAATTTATACATATATATATATATATATATATATATATATATATAGACATTTGTATGAACATACGCATTCACCTTGTTATTAAGCCTATCAATAATTAATTTTGCTTATCTTAAGACTATGACCTTATAGAATATATTAAAAAGTAATTTTCCTATATGTATGTGTGTTCGTTTTTGTGTATATGTATATAGAGTCATCCCAATACAGATCTGTTTCACTGTATCACAGCTCATCAGTATTGTTAGACATCAGATTGCTTTTTACCCAGGATTGAAATCCGACCGAATTGAAATCCGACCAAATTGGCGTCAGTTGGTGATTCTACCTTTGAGCTATGGGCGCTCGGTAGAAGGAAGCAGACTTTTTAGCGTGTATTTTATCATTATACACGCCCAAAAGCTGAGAGTGTTCTAATTCATTGCTGAATTAACTATGCGTAGATGCTAGAGTAGCTACTCTTTGTCAAAGTCTACCATTCTTCCAGAGTACTCAATCAGGGTGTGAGAGCGTAAATATATATATTGTGAGCTCGTAAAGAAAACGCCGTCAGTAAAATGCATAAATTTATTAATTGTCCGAGGTGACATGGAAATTCATATATTCAGCAAGATACTTGCAAAAATGGTATCAGTCGTTATCAAGAGATTGGGAGAAATATAAAAAGGAATGAGAGAATGAAAGAAAGAAAAATAGAAAGAAAAAGGTTAAAAGAGGAAAAGAGAAAATGTGAAGTACAAAGTGTTAAGAAGCAAGAGAAATAGAGAAAAAGAAATGAAGAGAGAAAGGTAGAAAAATAAAGACAGAAGTGAAAAGTAAAAATAAATTCTATAAAATCGATGAGTAAAAAAAGCAAGGTAGAAAGAAAAAGGAAGAAAGAGAAAAAACAGAAATCGAAATGAAGAAAATCAAAGAGAATAAAAGAAAGTTAGGTGGAAAAAGTTAGATAAAGAAAGAAAAAGAAAGAGAAACGGAGGAAAAGATTTGTAGAAAGACAAATGCAGAAAAAGAAAGGGAAAAAGAAGGTAGAAGTTGGTTGGTTGTTGTTGTTTTATGGCATATTAACCTCAGCGTGTCATTTATTGCCAACTAAATTTTATTTATTTAGTGTTGGCAATACCTTTTTACTTTCAACAATTTAATGTTGTTTTAATAACTTTCGTGTCTAGTAATATCTTTTTCTTTTCGAGTACCAAGATTCATTAGGATTTGTTTTTAAGAGCAGGGTTCCCAATTCCTACCCTGTTATTTAACCCATAACTGAAGGGAAGGAAAGGATCATACAGATTTCTCTTTCCACCGCACCATAACGCACATCCGTCACTAAAAGCTTACAGCACCTGGTACTCCAAAGCGTTCACCCATCTAAATACTGACCAGTCTCAACGTTGCTTAACTTCGGTGATCGAGCGAGAACCGGTGTATTCAACCTGATATGGCCGTAAGGTAGAAGTGGAAGGGAATAAGACAGAGAATGAGAAAGGTAGGAAGAGGAAAATGGAATCAGAATATATATAAAAAAATACGTAGATAGAGAAAGCGAATATAAGAATGGCAGATATAGATAGGGAGAAAAGAATGTAATAAAAAATTGTAGAAAGAAAACGGAAACAAAAAGGATTATGAAAAAGGTAAAAAGAGGAAGTGACAAAAACATCAGAACGAGAAAGGGAGAAATAGAAAGGAAAAAAATAGTAAAGGAGAAAAATGAGGAATAGACTATAAGGAAAACAATAGTAGAAGATATAGGATGTGAGAAAGAAACTAGTAGAAAGAGAAAGAAAGAGAGAATGTGCATTGAAAGAGAGGGGTAGAAAGAGAAATTAGGGGAATAAATGTAGAAAGCAAAAAGCTAAATAAATTAATAGAGAAAGATAATGAAGAAAAAACGAAGGCAGCATGAGAAAATGAAAAAGGTATAAAAAGAAAGGGAAAAAGCGAAAGTTAGTAAAAGAATGATTCTAAAAGATAGGGAGAAAACGAAAAGAAGAAAGAGAAATGGAGAAAGGAAAGAGCAAAATAATGGAAGAGAGAGTCAGATAGAAAAAAGAAAGAGAGAAAATGAAAGTTAAAAAAAAGTAACGTAGATAAAGAAAATTGGGAAGAAGCAAGTCCGAAAAATAAAGAAAGAAAAAGAGAGAGGGAGGAGAAAAGCAGAAAGAGAAAAGCAGAAAAAGAAGTGTAGAAATATAAAGGGAGAAAAATAAGTTAGAAACAGAAAGGCAGAAAGAGAAAATAAAATTAGAACAAGAATGGTAGAAACTGAAAAAAATTTGGAAAAGAAAAAAGGGGGAAAAGAAAGTGGCAAAGAAAAGAGAGTAGAAGAAATGAAAAAAGAGAAAGAGGGTTATAAAAAGAAAGACATAATGTAAACAAAACTGAAAAAAAAGAGAAATAGAAATTAAGCCAAAAAACGGGATTGAAAAGGTAGAAAGAAAAAAGAAAACATATCCACATATATGTTTTTATCCTCTTTTTCTCTTGATACACAATCACATAGGGTTTTTTAAATAAAATAGGGAGTGAAACAAAAATTGAGATATAGCCAGATTTATAACCCTAGAATCTATTAATAACAGAGCAAGAAAATTGGTGTTCATTTATTGTATCAAAATGAGTCTGATTTATAGACATAACTATATTTGAAATAGAGATGCTTATTTCAAAACAATTCAAATACTTTTACGATTAACGGAACATACTTTTGTAAATTTTAATTGTATCATACGTTGGATTTTAAGTAAAATAAAAGAAAACAAACATGCCCTATAAAAAAAGTAGATATTTTTATCGAAACTGTACTTTCAAAGTTGCACAGTACATTTTGAATAAAAGATAAGGTGTTCAGTTATAAAATAAAGATTCCAAAACTGCACTTCGACAGCTGTTTTTTTAATAAATTCAATCTACTTTCTTATAAATGGTTGTATTTGTAAATTTATAGGAATAACAAAGTGAAGCCATACAGAGCATATATATGGATACACACACACACACAGACACACACACACACACACACACATATATATATATATATATATATATATATATATATATCCGACATAAATACATATATAAACTTGTAGGTTTGCTACTAATGTGTATAAAAAATATTTTCTTTTCGACTGTAAAGTCAACCCACATAAAAAATAACGACTTAGAAAGCATACCTTCCGAAACTCTGCAATATTAAATGGCAAGCTGAATGTATTTATTCATGTTCTTCACAAAAAAATCACAAAGATATATACATTAGCGGGAAAATTACATTCCTAAAAAATAACCAAATTTAAAACCAGGTGCTGCATATTCTTTAAAATGGTCAGCGAAGAGCACAACTTTTTTAATATTCGTTTAGATGATTTTTCTAGCTAATGTGGGTATTCTTCCAAGTATTTTTTCTTATCTTCTCTTGCTATAGGTTGCTTAACATTTCAAAAGTTAAAAAAAAAACGTAACAGATACTGATTCAGATGCATGTGCATTAAAATATGTGAAAGTTAGGAAGTACTTCTTCCGATCTGAAATACACTGAAGTTTTCTAATATACAGTAAATCATGACTGAATATATATAAGATTGATAGAAAGATACTGATGCCAAGTCTGTGAAAGGAACAGAGATGTATATGTCTGATGGTGATCAGGAGTGTAAGACACTCAACACAAAGACCTACATCATGTGCCGTGAGGAGGTAGTGATGACTTCGATTAGGTATTTGGTTGTTGTAAGACCGTATCTTGCCACCTACCTCTCCAGACTGTAAACACTTTATTCTTATGTGCGGGCTGCAGTTGAACGAGATAATAACTTAACTCATTGTAACACCAAAGATGAAATGATTATGGCAGCATTCCCCAGCTTAAAGACGTATAACTTCCAGAAAAGTTCCAGGAGATTCTGAGGTTTTCTTCTGAAGGCCCTTACTGAGGCCAATTGTAGTTTTATTGAATAAGTTTACTATTTAATATTTCAAGCTATTCTTTGTGTAATTTTATAGATAAACGAGACGTTGGAGTTTTTGCCTTCTTGCGTAATTTCGACAACAATTTTAAATTGCACTCCCTCTCTCCTTTTCTCTCTCTCTCTCATATATATATATATATATATATATATATATATATATATATATCTTTAAAAAGAAGAGACGTCACATTATTTAAACCGGAGAAACCTTTCGGCCAACTCTTATCAAGGGTTCTCGTTGGCTTTAATTTTAAGGGAATTAAGGAAAAGGACAAGGCAAAATAAATTACTTACAATGCTGGGAGATGATGGAACTCGTTTAAAAATAAATTTATTGAAAAAAACACATAAAATGTAAGGGGGGTGTAAACCCGCTAATATACGTTCCAGTGGCTCTCTCAGACCTCTAAGAGCAACACAATCTGTTCTGGATTCCGCTATTGGCCGACATTTTTTGGACAATCAAGTGTGTGCCTCGGCATATGAGGACAGCTGGTTTACTGTCTTGCACAGCGCTTGGTCTACCCACCATCTTCGTATTTTGGAAGCAATTTGCTTGAAAATTCATCAACCGAGCCTGTGCAGACAGAAAGAGCGGTTTTTACTCTCCTTACAATTGCTGGTGAGTCTGTGAGTGTAACATTTTTTCATTTTAAACACTCTTGTGGAATTACATCTTTACACCCCCTTACATTTTATCTGTTTTTTTTTCAATAAATTTATTGTTAAACGAGTTCAATCATCTCCCAGCATTGTAAGTAATTTATTTTACCTTGTTTTTTTTCTTATTTCCCTTAAAATTAAAGCCAAAGAGAACCATTGATAAGAGTTGGCCGAAAGGAAGGTTCCTCGGGTTTAAATAATATGATGTCTCTTCTTTTTAAAGCCATTAGTAATTTCTGTGGGTACACATCCTTTTTATATATATATATATATATATATATATATATATATTACACATTTATCAGTCCAGTATTTGTGTGTGCATTTAGTATTCTTTCTACATGTGAACTTTTGTCTCTGTTCTGTATCTAGAAACTTTTGACAAAATTATAAGAAATATTTGCAGAGTAACTTGTGACATTTGTATAAATTTGTTTCGGGGTAATTTTTCCAATCGATTTAACACCTATATTGGCTTGGATTTCAGAATTTAAGTACTGCAAAAAGGTGGAGATGAAATGATTAGGTATAACCGTAGGTCCTATGCTATCAGTTCATTCTATCCCGCTTCTCACTTGTGAAACACTCTATAAGATAATTTTTTTTTCTAGCGAACATTAAACATTAAAACATTAAATGCACTATCACTCGTTATCTTCTGTCATTTTAATCCCCGTTCTTTTTTGGTCTCTCTCCTTAATAATAGTTGATTATATTCTTTACACGCTCAGTTTTCTATCTCCATATTTGTTTTTGTTGTTCATTATTTTGTGCAGCTACTCATCTGGAATCCAAATACTTATACTTTTTACGTGTTTATATAAATAAATATCGATTAGTAACTACACGGTTATTTGTATGATGGGACTATCAATATAGATAGCTTAACCCCTGAGTCTATAAGCATGAGGTTTGATAAACACTGTATTTTTTTAACATTAACTGTAAAAACGTTTATTTTCATCACGGTAGTTAGATAATATCATTTATCATATTTTATTATGTATAATATGACATTTGTATGATGCCATCTTACTTTTCTTAAGGGAATAAATTATGGCTCCATTGTACAGTCTTCCCTATGTATTATTAAGTTGTATATTATCAATTAAATATCAATGCCGTGAAATATTCACTAAAATATGTAATTTTTGACGATAGTAATGTATAAAAATGAAAGGGATATTTGAGCGTTTAAGATACTAATTACTTTATCCGATTCTTCTGTTTCATATGAATGAATTATATTTCTTTATATTACTACAAAAATGAAAATAATATAAAAATATTACCTTTCCTTAAAAAATTATATGAGGAACAAATATTGTCGGCCTTAAGAATGAAGAGAGAAATATTAATTGTCAGACATAAAATAGCTTTTGTAAACAAATGTTAACATTTTTGTTTTAAAATATCAATCAATAAATCCCTGGTCTAACTAATAAAACAACGATTTTTAGGTAAAATTCATCAGCATAATCTCCTTCTAAGGGATACACTGATTTCAATGATTCTCTACCAGTTCGATGCTTTTTTTGTTGAACGATTTGTCTTTGGCTTCAAAATGCGCCTCAATTTCCGATATCACTTCATTATTGCAGCCAAATCTCTTTCCCTGGATCAATCTTTTGAGAACTGCGAACAGCCAGTAATCACTGGGGGCCACACAAAAAATTAGAGTAGATACGGAAGCAATTTAAAGTGCACTTTAGGTAGTTTTGACATCGTCATGCTGAAAGATCCCTTTTTTCATCCCTAGTGATTTCTTCTTTCAAACGCACCAATAATGCTATATAATATTCGCTGATATATTTATTTCGTTCTTGATATGCAAATATCGATCATTTATATTCACGTTTGAAAGCATTTATTTAATGGTCACTATTGTGTTGGTTTTTCCTCTCTGTGGAGAAGGAAAGATTAAGAATTAAACGGAAATATAGGTACTATATGTGAAGACTATTACATCTAATACTCTTAGAAATTCTTTGTGCCATATACTCTCAGGACATAGGCTTCCACATCCTCCTATCACTTGTAGCACTCAACCCCAACTACGGCATCTATCTGCTCAAGTCAAATCACATGGCTCACACATTGCTTACCGTTGTCTCTCCTTTACTCTATCCGCCCCATGATTGTCAGATTCTCCAGTCTCTCTTTCCTCATATATCCCAGAAATATCAGCAGTCTTTTGTTAAATATCAGTTTAATTTTCGTGTCTATTCTCTCTAAAACTTCGCCATTACTCACAGGTTTTTCCCATGGTATCCTCAGCATTTTTGTGTATAACCACATTTCCGTTGCTTCAAATCTTTCCATTTCTCTCATGATATTGGTCACCATTCGCTGCCACATAGAAGAACATACATCGCATAACAATCAAGTATCCTTCTATTTATTTCCCACGAAATTCTCATGTCATTTAATACCCTACTCGGCTTCTGGAAGTCATCTTTTTTCACGCCAGTACGGCTTTGGGTTTCAGTATTGCTCTTTCTCATATGTTAACACACTTCCCATGTATTTAAATTTTTGTACCATTTTCATTTTATGTATCTCAGAATTGTAGTTTACATTTTGATCACCTCTTTTTACTGCTAACATTGCATTCAGTTTTCTTGTAGTTTATATGTAGTCAATCCATACATAAAATGTAGATTCAGAGAGTAAATTATAAACATATAGATAAATGTTTTAAAAACAAAAATTATTCGGTAAGCTACTGATAAACACACAAGCGCTGTCCAAAATATTAGTATGTATAAATAACGTCATGCAATGAATCAAAATAAGGGAACAATGAATTGAGATCCATAAGAGTGAATATAAAATACATCATCAAAAACAGGGGCCAATCAGATTCCATTATAGTTTTAAATATGGACTTTTATCGATGATCGATGCGTACTCATGGAATTATATAAATCACTTTTTGTTCAGTATCTTTTTAGATTACAATTTTTGTGTTTTTATATTATATTTAACGGTAAATGAAAATATCTTTAGCCCCATTAGCAATAAGACCAGAAGTGACGACAAGACTATTTGAAGCATGACAATCACTTACAGACATAGATATCTGATGACTTCACATGAAAGGCTTGCACAAATAAGACTGAAATCTCAGAAACGTGAGTTAATGGAACTGATACATTAAACTGTTCATTTGACTCAGGGAGTAATTTTGCTTGATAAATACTGATACTTTATTTGTATCGGTTATTAAAATGACTTAGAGAAGTTATCACTCATAAATTCGGGAACTTAAGTTTATTTGCCTGCATTTCCATTACATATAGGCCAGGAAATATATACACAAATGAATATTGATACTAAATATATTGTTTCATCGTAAGTATGTTTTCATGAAGCGACAGGCTCCGAAATTATAGGCTCTTGTTATTTATCTTAAAAATATTTACTTCTTATATGAAAAGTAACTTTTTCAGGAAAGATAACAGGATTGTGTATTTTTATTAAACGATATAAAAATAACAATTCGGAGAGCTTTTATCACCAACGTCCTGAAGGGTACATAAATGGATAAGAAGAACAACAACAACGACAACAAATAAAAAATAATAAGGTTTGCCTTCTTTCTATTTCATGGGAATATTTTTAACACGTATTTTTTTTTTTGGAAGGCACCATTTTGATTATCTCCCTTTACCTTTTTTCAGCTAATACATTGAAGACGCTATTGTGTATAGCTATATGAAAAATGGGACGTTTTCTTCTATCTTTCTCTTTTCCTCAGTCTAATATCGCGTAATTGTCAGATATCTCTCGCCTCTTCTAATACACATTCGTCAGTTCTTTTCATTTTTACTCATTAATCAACGCATTGTTCTAGACTGTCACATTTTCAGCGCATTGATTATTTGATTATTCTTCTTGTATTGTCTAAAATGTTGACCTAAATAAAAATACATTTTTAAAGTATCCCTCCATTGCTTGACTTTCAAATATTTTATTTTACTGTTTTGTCTAAGCTTCTCTTGTTAAAGTCTATTTATTGATAGGGTTGATTTTTCAAAGATAACTGCATCTGCCACTATTTTGCCCTTTTCTGTTATTTTATGTTCTATTGTTCCCATAACCGACAGGATTCTATTTTGCCAATATTTGAAAGGATTAGATTTTTTATTAGCAGTTTTGTTTGGAATTAATGTTCATGATTGCCTTTTGCACACTTTGTGTTCGGTGAACCCTTTGTCATTTGGGAAAAGATGCAAAAATATGAATAAATAATTATTTTCCAACACAGAGAAAATATAATGCATTCTCAAAAGAAAAGACCAAAAAGTATTATAATGTTAGAAAACAGTAACCCTTCGATTATCAACTTCTGATTCGATTTTTTAATCAAGCGGTTAAAGATCTTATATGATTCAAATGTGACACTATGAATCTAGCCACTTTCTAATATATAATCTAATATCTAAATACCTGAATTTGTTTGCGATTCAATTCTTATATCGCCCGTTTGATCAGAATTTCACCTTTTTACTAATAAAGTATTTATTAGTTTTCCTGTTACTTTCATAAGAAACTGTGCCTAAAATCTCATTAATCGCTATATTGTTTTCTATCAGTGTTGATAACCTAGACTATTTGATATTGTATTCCATAAGTCTTACAGATTCCTTAAATATCTCTCACTAATATATTGGAAATAACAAAAATCACCTGATGAAACAGGACATGTAAGAAGTATTTTGGCGTTACGTGAACCCCTCACCCATTAAAAAGAAATAGAATGAACTAAGGCTGAATGTTTCTTAAGAATCACTTTCAAATATCAAGCAAAAAACTAAACTTTGTAATAGATGTTTAAATTATTTCACTCTAAGCAGCGCTAACAGTGCGCAGGATGATAGTTTGAGAGTAAACACTGGCTACAGGATGTATTGAGGAAATACTAAAAGATAAATGGTATTTAAGAAGGTATGAGATGGCAACTGTGGGGTTCAAAACACCTGGATTAAAAGGTAGACTTTGATGTGGGATACCCTGTCAACAAAAAACAACACAAAATTCAAGAAAAGAAAACCCAATAAGAAATGTTTGTAAACATTTAGAAAATAGTATATTTCGTAACATGCTTACATAATTAACAATTTGTATATGTTTAATTTTTTGTTTGATAGAAACATTTCATCTAAATTAAGCGAAAAAGTGTCTATGTTTTGCTGACTGTATTCAACTGAGTAGTAAAATAAAGTCTGTTTTTTATGTCCATCGCGAAGGTGGTGGAAAAGGAAAGAGGCGATCAGTTTAAGATAAAAAAAGAGAGTGTGAGTGAGAAATAACCGATAAGAGGGAGGGTGCAAATAGAATTACTAGTAAGCAGCAGAATGCGTGCTTGTGAAGACATTAATCATTCTACTTAACTAATAGAGTCAGTGTCCCTTTCCTTTTTCTGGCCGGCGAGAGATGTAAAAACATTTTATGAGGCAGTTGAAGATGTCTTGTTGATGTTCTTGTTTTTTTTTGTTTTTTTTTGCTTTTCATCTCTTTTATATTGTTTTAATCTGCGACGGAACTGTCTGTTGGTTTTTTCGCCTCTCTGTGCCCATCTGACTGTTTGGACCGGTCACGGAACGTGGTTACTTTAATCATGTGACCAGCTCCAGCAGCATACCAATTTCTAGGTGTGAAAAAATTGTCTGGTGTCATAGATCAATTTTCTATTTCCTATCCAATCAGAATCCAGAATATTACTATTCACACTGACTTGTAAAATTTGCCTTGGTCTGGTTTTTCCAAAATATTTTTAGTCGTTTGGATCATATTTTATGGCTGTGTAATTTTAGTTTGTGTGTTATAGTTAACAGATTATATAAAATGTTTATCCTATACAAATGACGTTACATTTAAATTTTGGGAAATTGTAGTTATCAGGGAAACAAGTAATTGGAAGGGATTTCGACAGACCGGAAGTTCGAGAAAAGTAACTCTTGGAGTATAACTGGGGCTATATTTAATTATTTCAACGGTAAATGTCGGTGACCAAAATGCCAATTGAGAAGCACGCTTAAATTCATATAGAGGGTCACTAGGAAAAATTGTTAGCGCAATTGTCATGAAAATATTTGTAGACAAGACAGAGAAAAGCCACATCACGTTTGTGAGAAATGACTTTTGCTTCCCACTGAGAACATAACAGCAGATGAAATCATTTGTCCAGTGAAAAGCGTTAGATGTTTTTGCTTAAAATGAAAATTTGCAAGTAATAGTGAACAATCTGCGCACCAAGGATCAGTCAATCTATTTACCTGCAATCGTTAATGCTACGAAAGATGATTAGGAAACAAAGCAATATATATATATATATACATATATATATATAGATACATAGAGAGAGAGAAAGAGAGAGAGAGAGAAAGATTTAGATATATAAATACATAGATAGATAGATGCGCGCGTGTGTGTGTGTGTGTGTGTGTGTGTGTGTGAGTTTGTGTGTGTGTGTTATCTATCACTGTAATATATTTTTGAGAATAGTAAGAATAATTTCATTTATTTTGTGAGGAAATTGATTTAAAGAATATCGGGAACATAACTTTTCACAGATACTATTCCTATTATTTAATCAATAGCAAGGGGGATTTGAATTAGATTCATTACATTCCTAAGGGTAGAGCTCCCTCATGTAACGGACTTTACACCACCTGCATATGCCTAAGATTTTGCATGAAATTAAATTAGTAAGAGTGTTACAGCTATAGGCCATTATATTATTGAGCACATTTCCCCTGCAGATAGTTGTGAATGTGGGTTCATGTACTAGTGTTCTTACGGATATATTGATTAACATATACAGGGGTGGACTGATAATGTTGTAGGCTCTCGGGCAGATAATTCAATGGATTCCCTCTGCTCTTTACAGTTAAATATCACATATAGAGGCTTTGCAGCAGTGCAGCTATGCATATTGGCATAACTAAGGACTCTAGTTAAGATATATTTGTGTTTATATGCATAAAACGATTTTAAAAGTTCAAGGTCATGAAGATGTTAATGGACACATACTGATAGTAATAACAAAGCGTAATGGAATGTCAAACAAGATTTCCATTTAATTACTACGAATTAACATGTAAACAATGTACTAATTTATCAAATTTATAATAATAGATATTAGAAACAGATACTGAAATGAGTTAATATATACCATTTTAAAAAAATAATATACAGTGTCCTATGCTTTAAGTAATACAGAAAAAGTTTCAAATTAACGTTTACAGATTACAATAACAAAATTGTACTCATTTCAGCAGCGAATTCTGCAATTTTATCAATATTTTTGGCACTGGTTGATTTGACTTTTTATGCAATTTGCATAACTGACTGCAAGTTATTCTGGGTGAGTGAAGACCTCAGCCTTGTTTTCTACAGTCTTAGTTAAGAAAAACAAATTTCACATGTTCGCCGTGTAAAGCTTAGTGTTACAATGAATATATATATATATATATATATATATATATATATATATATATATATATATATATATATGCATATAAATTTTCATATGCAGCTGCACACAGCCTGTACTCTGATAACAACTTGAAAGCACATGACAAACAATTCTTACATGTTGTCTTGGAAGATGATTCAGCAACTTCCGTATGCTCCCCAACCTGACTCCAAGCTGTCTGAATCATTTTCATTGTCATTCATATTCTCTAGCTGTTCCTTCTCCAGGTCTTTGTAGCTCGATGCAAATGAAATCAATTCATCCTTTAGTGCCACTCTGTCAATTTCTGATACTGCATTAGCAATCAAACTTAGCTCCACGTTTTGTGGAGATGCCAAGATTTCAGAAAACCTGTTTGGGTCAATGCAGAAAATCTGCCTATGGTGGTTTCCAGGAGACGAGAATCTACCTCGCATGTATTATTGTATGAAACCTCAACATTTTCCTTCTCGTTTGTGATACATTCTAGCGCTGAACGACTAGATCTAATGGTTGAAATTGAGAAACTCTTAAGGACAAAAATGATCCCCTCTTCTAATTTACAATTTGCGTGAACAACAAAATTAGATGCTGTTTTAAAAATGCCACTAAAATCTCTTGAGATTCTTTTAACATTTTTCGTGTCTTTGTTAATCATGCGCCAAGCTTGCATGATATCCAGGCCTGATATCTGCAGAAAATCTGAAACATTTTTTTTTAATAAAAAATTGGATGAATGTAAATGCCATTAAGATGGTTTCCAATTTGAGCAAGTTTTCACTCAATTTCTGTTCTTCATTGCGGACTGATCCTTTGAAATCAATTGCTTCATTTACTTGCTGGAGGATGATCACAAGGCCTGGATAGAATTCTGATGACTGATCTGTGTAGCTGACAAATAATTTTCGAAGTGCTCTACCTCTACTTGACCATCTAGTTTGACCAATGCGCACTTAGGCGTTTCTTATTACCTATTTAGCTTGTATATGCTCTTCGCAGACCTTCATTTTTTTGTAGGAATCATGGAAAAATGTAGATTGTTCAGTAAGCAGACCAAAAAAAGACTAACTGCTTCAACATATACGGTGCTTTCATCACTGATCACCAGATTCAAAACATGTGAATAGCACCAAGTAGGGATGTGGATTTGGCTAGCTGCTTTTTTAAATGCCTGAAGACCAGAGTAACACCACTCATATTAGCTGCTCCATCAAATGAATTTCCAATAAACTGTCCAGTTTCATACCTATCTCTCTAATTGAATTTCGTAGCAGTGTCTGCAAGCAGATTTCACTTGAATTATGCAAATTTTACCAGGCAAACTAGTATTTCCTTAATTCTGTCCCTAACAACATATCTAAGGAAAATGGCAAACCGATCTATGGCAGAGTCATTTCGTACTGAAAACATCCTTGCATTTTTTGCCTCCTTCACAATTTTACTTTTGACCATGTCTGAAATAATATTTATTATCTTATTCACAGATATTTTGCTTAAAAAGATACAAATTTACCACACACTTTCTTAGATGTACTTTTTTGTTTGCCCTGCAATATGAACTTCTGCAACTGTTCCTGCAGTTGTGTATTGTATTCTGCCAGAAACTTTACAGCCTCTAGAACATTCCCACGATTGCCATCATTGCTTTCATCAAATAGAGTTGAAACACCTTCTCTATGTTTGCCCCAGTAAAGCAAATCAGGAAAACCAATGTAAAATATTACAACAATTACACACTTTAAAACAGAGCGACCCTGAAGCACTTGTTGAGTTCTTAAGGAGAGTTGTTCCTTTAATAAATTGTGCTTAATGGATCATTCACAAGCATCCAGAAATTATGCATCAGTGGAATGCATATGACAGTGGCTCTTTCCATGTTCAAAAAGTCTTGTTTTGATGTGCCTCCAGTCAGAACAGCCCTGGATTATCTGCACATTTCGACCTTTCTTGGGAGCATACATCAGACAAAACGTGCAATGCAAAGTCTTGCTTTCTTCATTGTATGTCATCCACTTTCTGTTAATATTCATCTCCTGAAGACCTTATCTCTCATATACAACAACACTATTGAATGGTATGTTACTTAGAGACCGGTTTGGATAAAATTTACAGAACATCTACTGTGAAATAAATGCATTATGGCTGGTATCTGTTTTAAGAAAATATGCACTTTTCGTAGGTGTAATCTGTGTACTGGCTGTCATGGAATCAGACCCTGAAAACTTAACTGGTGTCATATGGAATTCGGTTTTATCTGTCTAGGAAAGATCACGTGGTTCATCAGAATGATGTGTAATTTCAAATTCAGAAGGTGATTCTGCGGCTGTTGATACTTTGTTTTGTAAGCCAAAGTCAACTGCACATTTGACTTGCTCACAGGATATAGATTTCTTAGCAAAAAGTGTATCAATGGCTAATCCATGTATATATTATATACTATATTATTACTAACCCATGTATACAAGCCTATAGAAGCAGTAACATATAATATATACATGACACTATGGTCGTAGCTGATGCTAAAAATCACCGGCACATGGAAATCTGCCCGGATTTATTGAGGTGGCGAGGTCATTAGTGTCATCAGCTTCTAGAATCTATGAACTTTTGCGGATTATTTTTTTTTATTTCGATAGAGGTTATGCATAGATTTCACAGCACTCGTTCACATCGGGACAGCGATTATTTGCACAATTTGGGATGCTTCATGGTGAAATGTTGTAAGTTAGTTAAACACATATAAATCATATTTCAAATTTATTTCAAATTAATATCCTACGAAATTTTTTATAATTACATTTTTGCTTATTAATTATTAACAAGTCAAAATGATGGCTGTTTATCACATTTAGATTGATTTTTTTTAATTTAAATTACTTGCCTTCTTTTTACGAAATAATAATAATAAGAAAATATCGGCTAAATTTTAAAATTGAGTTTTTCGGAAATTTATATTTTAATTTATAATTACGAGTATTTATGAGTAAAAGTTATATTTATCTATTTATTTTTAAGTTTATTCTCCTTTATTAGAGTGTATGTGTTAAGAAGTAATTTTTTTTTTTAACATTTAGAAAAAAGGCTTCCGTAACATAGTGACCATGCCTAAAGATTTTGATTAAATATATAAAAAATATCTACAGTTAGATCATAGAGACTACTCATTGCACATATAATAAATACAGTTAACCAATTATATCAATGGTTTTAGAAGAATGTGGTAAGATTCGTATATATATGGCACTGGCATAAATTGACTGTTAAGCTCTTCGTCATTTTGAAAACAACATTGGATTTAAAAACTGAAAAAATATTTTGCTTGAATTCGCATTAAAGCGCTTTATTGAAATTTAAAAAGAAATGACTTAAGAAATCAAATAATGCGAATTTAAATTTACTATAAATCCTCAATATTTTTTATCAAATAAGCATAATTATAAATGTAAACAAAATAATCAATATTGTCAATATTTTAACTTACTAAAACGGTCAGTAACAGACAGGAGTTAGGAAAAAAAGGTGTATTTTCTTTATAAATTCTAACAATCATATGAAGATTTTAGTGGCTTTTGGGAGTGACGCAGATGGGAGCGAGAGAACTGAATGACCTCCTTCAGATTGTTCGACAAGACATGACCAGTACTATAAACTACAGAGGCGCCAAGTTTATAATAATCCGATATTCTTAGAATGTTGAAATGATTTATTGCGCCTTCACTTCGACCAGGCAAGGGTTGCGGCGAAATCAAACGTAATCAGCTACGGCTATGTAAAACACACACACACACACACACACACACACACACACACACACACACACACACACACACACACACACACACACACACACACACACACACACACACACACACACAATTATGTGCAGCTGAGTGACCCGAGTCAGAGTGAAAGTATTAGCGCGTATAACAAGGACATGCATGGCAACTTTATTGGCAGGCGGGCCCCTTGAAATGCCTGGTCCTCGGGCATGGTGCGATTATACGTATATATGCATGTACGTGATTCTGTATATATATATATATAAGGCATTTACGTATTTATCACTGTGTGTCGTGTGAGTGTAATTAGTTATCAGATGCTATGTAACAATGTCTCCCCTATTAAGGATTTTATTTAGTTTTGAAACATTTAAGACTATTCATCAGCGCTAATAATTGATAAGACAAAAGAAGTGTCGAAACAGCATTTTTCTGGTGATGTTATAACGTACCAATGTTAGAAATCATAAAAACAATATTATTCGCTCTACTCAGCATTGAGTATTTTTATGAAAAATTTTGGTAATACGGAATTTTATACCAGCCATACTAACAGTATACGCGTAAAAAACAATATATATATATATATATATATATATATATGTGTGTGTGTGTGTGTGTGTGTGTGTGTGTGTGTGTGTGTGTGTGTGTGTGTTGTGGGATTGCCCTCTTGTACAGAATAATGGATCCAACTTTTGTACAGAATAATGGACTCAACTGAGTGTACATATAATCCTGCCTATAGCGAGAACTACAGAAGTGTAAGAATTTAGTAGAGTTGTAAGTTTTAAGGTGAGAGTTGTTTAGTTGGAGTTGGACCTGGAATCACATTTGTAGTTGCTGTTGCTCTCAGCTCCACTCGGCCAGAATCAGTTAACCGGAAATACTATTTCACTTCAAGACTGTATTTGTTTATTTCTACTAATAGTATTCCTAAATTGATTAACCAGCGTTCCATTTTTTATATTGCGTTCAATACAACTTACATTTCCTATCTCCATATTTTTTGTTATTTATTATTTTGTGTGGTTCCTCACCGGAATCCACAACAAATTGGTGACGAAGATTTCGAACATGAACTCAGATATATCTCAAATCCCACAACAGATTTGCGAAGACAATTCGTACAGAATCCACAATAAATTGGCAATGAACTTACGTACAAGTATACCCCGAATTGCCAACACATGTTTGCTACGAGGATTTCCAACACAATCCGACCACCAAAAATTTGGCGATACAACAATAAATTTAATGAAAATTTTCTACAAGATTAATTTCCAGAAAGTGATATTTAAAAACAACGCCCCTCACGAAATCAATGCAGCAAAACATGGAGGACTTTCAGAAGAGTATACTAGAAATCATAAAATGGAATGAAAAAAATATAAATTAGAAGTAAAACAAATGGAAATACAAAAGGCAAACAAAGAAAGACAAATAGAAATACAAAAGGCAAATGAATAAAAACACATAGAAATGCAAAAGTGACAAATTGAAATGCAAAGAGCAAATGAAGAAAGACAAATGGAAATACAAAAGACAAATGAAGAAAGACAATTTCAACTACAAGAGCTATGACTAAAATTAACAAGAAAACTAGAAAAGAACACGGAAAAAGTGGAGACGTTTTCACATGATGCTGTATCGAACGCGATAGAAACTTTTAAGTACTCGATTGATAAAGACAAAAAATTTAGAGAATATTACAGTCGATATGAAGATATATATAATATCGACTGTCAGCACTGGACTGAAAGGAAAAAATTAAGGATTTGCTCCGAAAATTACGTACGGACGAATACAATAAATTTGTAGATTATATTCTACCAAAAAAAGACGAACGACAAGGAGGCAGTGACAGGCCTCACTGAGATATTTAACCCAAAAATGTATTGTTTCACAAATGGTGGAAATACCTTAATCTTGTGAAAGACGAAACGAGGACTATTCAACAATCGCAGCTATCGTCAACAAGCATTGTGACGACTTTAAATTGGCTGAGCTAACTCCAGACAAATTTAAATGCCTCATATTTTCCAAGGACTAGTCGCTGCTAAGGACGGCGAAATGAGAAAACGAATGCTAATGAAACTTCAAAATGAACTAGGTTTAACGCCACAAAAACTATCAGAGGATTGCCAAAAATGCCTAAGTATCAACAAAGACAGTAAGGGTATCGAAGAATTAGGAGTCGTGCATATTCGTGAGCTAAACAAATATGTTTTTCACCCTCCCCAAAAGTAAAACACGATTTTAACGACAACGAAGAAAGACACAAAACAACTAGTGACAGAAATCAAATAAAATCAAGCCCCTTACTTCTGCATGTTACAGATGTGGTTGATGGCTTTGGTTTAGAAATTGTCCGTTTAAATACAAAAATTTCCGAGTGTGTGTAAAGATGGGAAGCAAGGCAGCAACGGAAACCATCCTAGTAGGGTAAGATCTACTAGAGTAGAGGATGAAAACAATGAAAACTCGAGGAAAAATGTAGAACTTAAAATATTGAATAAGAAGATCAAATTACAATTGGATTCAGGTTCAGACTTAAGAATAATATATCTACAGAAATGGTGGAAGATGAATAGGCCGACCATATTATACACACAACAAATTGCTAAATCGATAAGCGGAAAATGGACTAAATTCGAAAGGGATATGATCGCAAATGTGAAATTTCAGGAAAAAAACTAAAAATTAAAAATATATGTTAAGAAAAACACTCATAACCTGGTAAGAACAGTCTGGATGCAGAAATGTAATTTTTAGAAATTACCCATTAGCTCTTGTTGTAATAAAATAAAAAGCGTGTCGACAGAAAATACGAAATTGAAAAGAGAATTACGCTAACATATTCCGGAGATATTCTCAAGCACTATAGGACAACGTAACAAATTCGCAACAAAAATCGAGCAAAATAAGAAAGTGCAACCAGTATTTATTACACCTATAGTTACGGAAAAAGCATTCAAACCAGGTGAACAAGTTTAATTCAAAATGCTAAAAAATTACATGGCTCATTGGGAAACTGGAAAAATTATAAACGGACTAGGAAATGCGATATACAAAATACAGAGAGAAATATCTATTCATAAGAGACACATCAAATTCAAAGAAGGAGTAAAGAACCAAGCTCGTCATCCTCAAAAACGTTATCGCGATGAAAAAATATTTTTGAAGCCGTTTAGAAAAATAGAAAACAAACGGAAAAATATTAATTGCTTCCATAAAAGAAACAACAGTGGAGGTGTTGTGAGATCACCCCTTTGTACATAATAATGGACTCAATTATGTGTACATATAATCCTGCTTATAGAGAGATCTACGGAGTTGTAAGGTGAGAGTTGTTTAGTTGGATTTGCATCTGGAATCACGGTTGTAGTTGCCGTTGCTCTAAGCTGCACTCAGTTAGAAGCAGTTACCCGGACATACTATTTCACTTTGAGACTTTATATATTTGTTTCTATTAATAGTGTTTCTAAATTGACTAACCCGCGTTCCAGTTTGTGTATTATGTTCAATATAACTTACATTCTCTATCTCCATATCTGTTTTTGTTATTTATCATTTTCTGCGGTTCGTCACGTGGAATCCATAACAATAAATAGATATATATATATATCACAAACAGAGATATTAGCAAAATATTTGATACATGTGGACAAACACACACAAGCAGCTCCCATATTTATATCTCTAAAATGGACGAAAGCTATTTGGACAATGGCCATTAGAGACAAGGATTTTACTAATTTTCTCCGAGTAAACTGTAAAATGTAAGAAAGCTTAAAAAAATCTTTAACACAATAAGTCAATTTTCCTTGTTTCTCATATTGAACGAAACATGATTAAAAAAATTATTGCTACTTCACGCCCACATGTGAATGTTTGCATGTGTGTGAGTATGTGTTTGTACAGTGTACGAGGGGGTAAAATGCTGAATTTTATATGTCAATTTTGCGAACGTACGTTGATTCGTTTAAATTTTGTCGAGTGCACTGTATCGTTGGTTCAGTTATACATCCTCTGTGACAAAACATATTTCCATGAGACAATTCATCCCGCAAGAAATTTGGACTTGGAATTCGCCACAGATGCTCCAGTCCAAACTTTTAAGAGTATTTTGTTGTTAATATAATAACATTAAAGAGATTTCGGAAAGATTTGGATGAATCTGTTAGTGATTACGGAATTGCGGTAGATTGGAAAAACTCTGATCGTCTGAGAAGAAAAAAAGCTCGGATTTGTTTTTGAGTGCCTTAGAATCAACATGAAGATCTACATCAAGAGTTCTGAGGAAGTAGTGCAGCACTGGGTCAAGAGTGTGGCTGTTAGAATACACTATTTGTGGCAACACGACTTTGCAGCATGCCATACAGAGAGGCGATGACAATCATAGCTGTCAGACAATTTCTACCACTCCTTCACACCTTATATTTCACCACTGTACTCCTTAGACTGCAACCTATTTGAATATTATGTGAAAGGCGCATTTAAGAATGAGACTAAATAAACTTATTAAAAAAATAAAGATGATTTGAAAGCCAGAATTATGGTAGGAGCCACCATTTAAACAAGGAGAACGTGAAGAAGATTCCAAATTCGTCTTGAGTCCGTAGTTAAAGCCAATGACAATTATACTGAATAATTTTACTGTTTGGTATTTGAAGGTATTTTATGTCCTTTTGGTAAATACAACAGTTAGAATAAGACGTCATTGTCATTTTCATTTTTAATTTAGACGACAATTTATCAATCGTATAATGTATATATGTGTGTGAAAACTCCATCAATTAAACCGCGCACTGGATAAATATAGCAAATTTTAAACAATAAATAAAGACTTGATGCAATTCAGATATAATATGGTTTTCTGCTGCATTCTACATTCATACAGATGCTGAAAGAACAGTTAATATGAATGTCATAAAAAGTCATAAAACAAAATAATTATGTTTCGTACATTTTTCATTTTGCTTTCCTCTAGAGCACGCCATTGTTAATTTCAACGTCCGTTCACAAAAGCTAATCACAGACGGATTTTTTTTTGTTCAACCGAATTCGTACGAGCGTAGATGTTGGCCTGCATTATTATGTAAATGTATTTAATATTTAAAACTGCGGAAAATACATTCGAATCTGATACAAGGATTGTTTATATTCATAATCAGATTAACGTTTAAACGCGCAAAAGATGGAAGAATATATGTACGTAATATATGTACAAAAGCTTTTTATCAGTTCTCTCAACGAATATATAAACATACTGCAGCTTTGTATCTGTGTACTTTTCTGTCTGCGTGTGTCCATTTGTGTTTTCATATGAAAAATTCATGAAAGTACGAACAGTGAATATTTTAATGCACACTCATAAATTCTAATATATATATGATATGCGTAAACACACCCACATACACATATACGTATTTTCAGATTATTCATTATATATATATATATATATATATATATATATATATATATATATATATATATATAAAATGGAGATTTAATATTTGGTTAATAAAATGCAGGATGGTTTGGATCTAATTTTTTTAAGTAACCATGAATTCATTTATATATATTAAAAATAAATCCATTTCCCTATTTATTTTAACATGTAACCTGAAGAGAATCAGCTTTGTTCTGAAACATAAATTTTTTTTTATGCATTTAAAATCATTCTAATAACCAAATTACAATATTAAGCTGTACTCTTTATCGAGCACTCTTTACAAAATTTAATGCTTCAACAGTGCGTTTTTAAACTATGTTCTTTCAAATTTTTGTAATATATATTTTTTTTCTAATGAGTATATCTATATTTTTTGTATTTTTAAGGAAAATGTTCGAATATTCACACTGCTTGATGAAATAAAATACTGTTTAAAAGATATGGGCTTCTATTAATTATTGGCATACTCTAAGAATAACATTTAATAAGTAAAAATATTATATCTGTAGAAATCGCGTTGATTACGTTTTGCTTATGAAACGTTCCCCTTATAAACTTTGGCTAATCTAAAGGCAGTAGGCAATCTTGCTTGACTCGTAGCTGAATTGATGTAACTACACTACCGGCCATGATTATTAGGCAACCTCAGTGTTTTAAAAAATATGATGTATTTCATATTATTTTTAGTATTTAGTTCCAAGTGAATAATTGTAAATGAAAGCAGAATAGTTCTTTTGTTAATACTGCACAAACTAATGTGCATGAAATGAATTTATATATATTTAATAATTACCTATATTGCAGTATTATCAATGAAAGAATGAAGAAAATTTAGTATATATATATATTTATATCTATACAATTGTGTGTATGTGTGTATATGTGTGTATGTGTGTGTGTATTGAAACACAATCGTGAAAACTGATTAACTGAAATAAATAACAAATCCATAGAAAAAACTTAAAAATTTCGCCAAAAGCGCTAATATATATTTGCGTATACATTGTAGGGGCCTTGGCTATGTTTGTAAAATAGGCCTTGTGCCAAACACAACCAAAATCCTCACATTTTAAAATATCAGCAAGTTGGAGGTTGGATTTTGGATTGTGGAAGAATAAAATATTTGGCTTTGTATGTTAAAGTAAATTTTATTAATTAAACAGAATAACAGATTAGTAAGAAGAAAATTTTCAAATAGAAAACTGTACAAAGTTAAATGCTCCAGAGAAATATCAGTAAAGAGTTAAATGAATCAGCTTATAATTGATAGTAGCAGAATGCATATATGCAGATAAATTAAAAGGTTGTTAATAAAATCTGTGTTACGTTCTTTTTTATTATGGTTGTCGGCGAGAGAGTGAATTGGAATGTTGAAACAATAAAGGAAATTGTACTTATTTGAGTTAATATTTAGAAGTCAGTTGAAGTCACTTGATGTTTTTGTCGTCGTCTTCTTCTTTGTTGACCGCGTGAATGTTAAGGATGGAGAAGAAAAGGTAAAAGAAATTACCATGAAGGAGAACGAATATGTGACACGACCTTACGTCCTGAACCGTCTTTTTTGTAAGATATTTTACTTTAATTGGCAGATATAGATTCTAATTTGAAGCTTTTGTCTGCGTTTTGTTAAGCCTTTTATTTAAGTGTTGTATATATTGTAACCTATTTTACATTGTTTAGTAATAGAAATGTTGAATTATACTTAATAGAAAAATGGGAAACTTTTTTTTCATGTAGGTAAAAAGAGTTTCCTATCAACCGTTTCGTACGCCTTCCCCTTCTATTAAACAAGAGTAGAAGTTAATCCCTCGTTTTTTTATTTAGGGAGACGTTCATGGTTTCTTTTCCTCTCCCCAGGTCTTAATATTGTTGCTTTCGCGAGGTTTTTGTAGTGTGTGCGTAGATTGTGGCAAGGTCACTTCACACTGAGGTATAGGGTTGACAGTTTTCTGTTTGCTGATTCCGATTGGCAGTTACGAAACCAAAAGCTTGTGCATGTGACTAGAGAGGTTGCTCTGACTAGCAGTCGCATACGATTGGGGTTCTTCTTGTGCCATGTCGCACATGAATTGATGTTACTGCAAGGGTTTTCATGAGGCTGCTGCGCCAATTTCCTTCCCACACGGATTGCATTATACGATCCACTGCTACCGCTACTCTATTTCTTTTTCAACTAAATGAAATGACATTAAACAATAAAATAAATAACGTAACACCAAACAAACAATAAACACATAAGTCCCTCGAAATTTGTTTCTCCAACATACGTGCTATATGTCGCAATTTTTTTAGTGTGGGATCGTCTTCTACGAATGCTTTCTAGACATCTCTGGTCAATGTAAAAAAATAAAATAACCCTGCAATCCCATCTTCTGATTTCTTCATTCCCATTTCAAGATAGTATTTTAGATAAAATAGATAAGGTCATTTTCTTTTCAGCCATTCACTAATATATATGCAATGGCGAAAAACTCTCTCCCCGCACTTGCTGCCGTTCAAATTCTCAATTTTTCTATCATTTCTATCAGGCACGTCGGGGTCAGCAGTGAAGTCATTGGGGGATGTTTAATGTTTATTGAACTCCCTACAACTTACGAGTTTTATCCAGAATTATACGAAGATTATCTGCAGGTTGGAGATTGTAATATATGGAATAGTGGAAGAATAAAAGTATACTTCTTGCATGTTCGAACAGAAATTTATTAATGAAAAACATAACATAAATTAGTACAAGTTAATGTTCGAAGAGAAACAAGTAATGATTTAAGGGTATCAAGAGTTCGTAGTAGTAATTGTTGTAATGAGTTTAAGTGTGCGTAAGCAGGAAGGTATGCATGTATGTATATAAGTGAGCATTTATTAGATAGAAGTATTTTTGAAGTATTCGCTCAGTCTTAAATGTTTCCGTGCGGTTATCAAGTACGATGAAGAGGAAGGAGGTGAGAGGTAAGAAAGAAAGATAGATACTTTTATAATAACGACCGCCTGATTTTTTTCAAAGGTACGTATTACTTGCTCGTCATCATAACACTCTGACGACGGTCGTCTTGTTTCGCCTTTTTATTTCGTTTTGTAATTGTCTCCCGGATGTGATTCTAGCCTTTTCATTAGACGAAAAACATTTCGCATCGAGGTGTGAAATTTCGCGAGTTTTGCGTGTGCTAAGCAAAGTTTGTAATTCGAGAAAGTTTATTTTTTTAAAATGAGTCAGATCGATATTTTTAACGTATGACATGTTTTGTTCACTCCAGCTTTTTCCAGGCATTTCCCAAGTAACTCAGAGGAACATGCATTCCTTCTAAAACTGTTGACGTCTATTCTGGACTTTTGTCATGTCATATCATAGAGCTCTTTTTTCTTGTCAAGCCTTATCATGCTGTAGTGTCTGCTAATAATTCTTTCTACACCCTATCTTTTCAAGAACCTCCTATCAGCAGAATACCTTCCTGCAATCAAAGGGAGAAAACTAGGAATCTTTCCCCGATTTGTTTTGTGATGGTTTTGGAACAAAGTTGTTGTCTCATTGTTGAAAACTATACTTCTGACGTCTACTCCTCTTTAAAAGCTGGCATCAACGCTTTCATCCCAGCTTGGGTATCTCATTTGAAACATCATTCATCTCATTGGTTTTATCCTGCTTGCCTGGCCGTCTTTACCGGAGCTAAGATTTCGCAAGTTTTGTTCAAAATGCTACTAACGTTTCTGCCAAATGTGCCAAACAACAGCAAATCCTCGATCCACTTGACTCGTCTGGAATACCCACACCGTATTTCCTAACTAGAACTGAAGTTCAACAGTTCAATGTATATATAATCACGTATTTGTTCTCTTACATAATTCTAAGTTTGACATAATGCAAGCAAAAGTGATGAAAATCCAGTCATCGTTCGAAAGAAATGTGCCCTTGAACTCTCCGCTTTCCTATTCAAACTATTGGCTCACTTCTGGCTGCTTTCTTCCTTGTTAAAAATCAACTTCTGTAGTTCCTGTTCTGAAAACAATCTGAACAGCCCTCTGACCCATTTAACTATCATCCCCCAGTTATCCCCTTATATTTTTTGCAAAATACTTCAGGATTTTATTACTACTGAAGTAGTTCAGTACACTTCTGACAAACAACATTGCTTTCGCTTCGCTGAGTCCACTGCTAATGTGATTATGGCCACAATTAAAGCAGGGTTATACAAAATGCAGGGTCATTATGAGAACGGTGATGCCCGAACTGTTGCTCTCAATATTATAAAAGCATTTGAGAGGGTTTGGCACGCCCTTTCTTTTAGCATACTACTGGCTTACAGTATTTCTATTTTATTCAATCGTTCCTATCAAATCTTGAAATGAAGCACGTTTTGAACGGCAAGGCTTCCAGATATTTTCTTACAAAAGAGGCCCTATTCTATGTCTCACGCTTTTCCTGACCTTCATCCATGAGCTTCCAGATGTAATATGTTCCTAAATAGGTATTTATGCAGATGACATCACCATTTACTTCCGTTACAATGAGCAATCTGCCAAGACTGTCAAAGGAAAATTCGTTTTTGTTTCTTAAAAGAACCACCAATCTCTGATAGAATAGGGTGGAAAATTGGTCTAAAATTGTACTCCTTCCAAAATTATGCTTTTCCCTTTTAACTACCATAGATAAAATTTCCTATCTTCCATCAGTGTATTTGACGCGTCTCCTAGGCGTTACTTTCTCAACTGACCTTAAGTGAAACAACTACATCTAATTTATAGCTGTGTAATACTACCGCAGTGCGGACAGCTGCCTGTTGCCCTCAGGTCAGATTCTGCTCGAAACGGCACCAGATGTGCGGCCTCAGCCTGCCGGCTCACAATCTTCGGCGAATGAGAATCGGTCACCACTCACTCGATTTGCGGATGTCTTAGCTCGACCAGTGAGATTGTGCTAGCTCACATCGAACTGAATTCAGGTCTGCTTATTTCGGACTGTTGTGTTCAACAGTGGCCTTGGCCTCCGGATGACCTTATCAAATCATTCTAACACTTGTTTTGTCTACGCTTTTTCAAATTAGCGGAATCAACATTTCAACTCCAAAGCCAGGTGAATTTATATTGAACATGAAAGCAGCGATATTTATAAAAAACATGATAGAAGAGAAACGATTATTTTCACAAAATAATTAAATTTTATGCTCCCGTGTTTTTAGAAGCACTTGATGGAACTAAAACTATTTTTTAAGCTCATATCCCGTGACGCAATAAAACATTAATTATATCACCAATATCAATTTCTCTCGCCGTTGTTGTAAACCAAACAAATGAGAGTATCCCCGCGGAAGAAGGGAAAGCATCACCGCGTGAGACAGTGTCACAGCTGCATCTACCGCAATGAAGGTTGGGTCACTGTGTAAGGAGAATTTTTTTCTTTTAAACAGAAAAAAAACTTGCAAGTTTTATATCTACCATTCGTCGGTGCATTGAAGACTGTTGCCATACTAGATTAGATGTTTCTGTTATGCATCTCTAGGTTCTCGATACTATCCAGAATAAGATCAGAAAAGTAAGTGATTTTGACATAACAACTCTACATCAGACACGTTTATACCGACGGGTTATGCCTTCCATTTGATTTTTCTACCAATTTTTAACGGCCTTTTTCCTTTTTTTTTTTAATAATTTCAGCCCGAGCAAGGCGGAAATGCCACTGATGTGCAGGGGGCTACATAACTGTAAAAAGATAAATTAGAAAAGAGTGAGGAGTACAAAATAGTTAGAAAGGAGCAATAGAAAGCTGTGAAAGCAGGTGCAATGACAGATACATAGGTGGAGAGAAAGGGGAGGTTATACGGGGGTGGGGAGAGAGCTAGAGTCCAATGGTTAGTAGATGAGTATTGACTTTGCATTTAAATTTCTGGAGGTTGTAGCCGTAAGGAAAGCAAGAATATGGTAGAGAGTTCCACAGGCGGGAAGTGCGAGAGAAGAAGTTTTCAGGAGTAGAATTGTCGTCTGCATTTGGCTAACGTGACTGTGAATGGGTGGGACCCAGTTGCCAGTCTGGTCGCACGAGTAAACACCTATTGAGGAGGCACCAGTGACTTAAGTTCGTCCGAGCAGAAGCCATGAATGTATTCGTAGAACAGACAAAGGGAGGCCACATTTTGACGGTGGGAAAGTGGCTGCAGTCAAGACGCCAGATCAGTACCTATCACATTACAGACTCTCCTTTGGAGCCTGTCAAGAACACTGAAGAGAACGGCAGGGGCGCCTAACCATAAATGGAAGCAGTACTCCATGCGCGGACTGATGGTTGACTTGTATATATGCAGGATGGATTCAAGCGGAAAAAATATCCTAGATCGACATCGTGACCCAACCTTCTTAGCAGTAGATTTTGCTATGGATTCAATATAGTGGTTCCATTTGAGGTCTGAGCACAGGGTAAGTCCGAGGAAGCGTAGTGTATTACTCCGGTAGTATCGCTTGGTCCATGCTTATGGGAGGCAGGAGAGGTTCCCTGTAATGGTCGACAGACAACAGCTTGGTCTTAGACGAATTGAAGTTGACAAGCCACTTCTTGCCCCAGTTCACCACAGAGTGTAGATCCCGTTCACGGTCAGCAGCGAGATTATGTCTGTCCGCCACGACAGGTTTCTTACTGGTGCGGGAGTATATTGTAGTGTCATCTGCGTAGATGCCTACTTGGGACTTGATCTCATCTGTGAGGTCGTTGATGAAAATAAGGAAGAGCGTCGGGCCCAGGATAGAGCCCTGTGGGACACCAGTGTTCGTGCTGTAGGATGAAGAGTCACGCCCATTCAAAACGACAATCATTTTGCGGTTATTTAGAAAAGATTGGATTAGGTCAAGCAGGCGACCGGTAATACCGTACCCCGTAGTTTACATAGGAGGCCAGTGTGCTAAATCCTGTGGAAAGCCTTGGAGATGTCCAAAGAAACCGCGCGAGCCTCGTCAGACTCATCAAGGGCCTGTAGCATGTACTCCGTTACGGTTGTTAGCAGTTTGAACGTGGACCTGGCACAGCGGAAGCCATATTGCCTGTCAGAGAAGTGTTTGTGGGAAGAGAGATGATGAACTATTTCAGCATTGATTATGGCCTCGAATACTTTCCCGAATATCGGCAGAAGACTGATAGGGCGATAGTTGATGGGGTCCCAGGGTTCACCACAATACTTAAATACAGGAACGACTGTGAACTCACCCTAGCTATGTTGAGGTGTTCGCTGACGTAGACACCCAGCCCATACATGTGGACAGTGGAATCCTTCCTTAAGAGGGGAAGATAACCAGGGATGGAGAGGTCAGAGGAGGGAATAACTGAGGTGAGGTTAGTTTCGCAGAATGCAAGGATGTCAGGGGACTTTTCATGCAGGAACGCTTCTACATTAGGAAAGTTAGTACGAATGCCCCGGATATTAGTGAAAGAAAGGTTAATGGGTTTACGTGGTTTAAATTTAACTGGTTTAGGGTCGTGTCTGATTTTTTTCGTCATGTTTTTGTTTATAGAAATGGATCTAGGGTAGAGGATACAGGCGGTCATTATCCACGATCTGTGCTGGGAGCAAAACTGGCTAGGGCTGCAACAAGACGTGGCCTCGGGGTTACCCAGCGAAAGCGCTTGCAGGGAGACCTATCCATTCGCGACATTGCACTACAAGAACCCCGATATTATACAACTGTTGATCAGAGTAGCCGTTCTTGACGCTACGCAAGAGTTAGAGCTCCTAACTACCAGTCGGAAGCAGCAACCAGGAAACTGACAACCCGGTACCCTCACAGTGATGAGCCGTTGCCACCAACCGGCCAGATCGCAGGAAAATAACGGAAGCACCAATACCAAGGTCTGAAAAGAGAGAAGAGAAAGCCGGAAACCACATCCTAAACAGGAAAAAAGGGGCAAGCCTCTACTCCAGTTCAATAGACATGGGAGGATTATGGACCGGGAGATAGTGTGATCTATCTACTCCTATTAAAAAAAAATCCAAGAGTGGAGAGTTAACTAAGTTTTAACATAGTTAACTCTCCACCCTTGGATTTTTTTTTCCAAATGACGCATGAACGCCAAAATGTGAGAAAAAATGGAAAAAAAATACAGATTTAAGAAACAATTCGTACATGCCACGCAGTTTCACACAGGAAATTTGAATTAAGAAAGTTCCACTATCTTCAACTCTTGCTTTTCCCAAAAATTAACATCGAGTTAAGCTGCTTGGTACATTTGAATTTAAAGAAAAGACCATAGATATTTCACAGGGGATGGGTAACAAGTGGCTGCTGTTACCTTGGCCAGGATAGCTTCGCATAACAGAATAAATAAATAAATAAATAAATAAATAAATAAATAAAAACCCCAATTTTTTTTCAAAATGAAGCATGAACGCCAAAAAGTGACAAAAAAAGCTAACCCACTTCCTTCACTCGTGCCTTGATCATATGAAATTACACGTTCTAATTGATTGGCATCTAGTTCCCACCCATTTATTGTCAAAATAGTCAGTTTTAACCCTCATTTCTACTCTCGTAGCTTCTTTTATCGCAATTCCTGCGTGTGGATTTCCCATTTTGTTTATTTCCCTGATAGCTTCTTCGTATTCCTGTAGCGTGTCACCTGAGAACTTAGTAGATCATACACTTACACTTAGCTATATATCAACATTTTTCTCTTGGTATCACTTCTAAGCTTCTCTCCGCCGTCAATTTGCCCAGACCTAACAAGTACGAGTCGCGCTGCTTTTACCTATCTCTCCTCCTCTTTATTCGACATGTGAGTATTAAATTCTCCATGCCCTCCTTCCTCATTACGTGTTCCAGAAAATCATTTATCTCATTCTGTCATTTAATATGAGTTTTCTTCTAGTTTGCATCATTTCCAACAGTTTCTCGTTGCACAAGTGCTCCGTCCATGCTATTCTTCTGTAAAACCACATTCCTGCTTCTTCAACCTTGTAGAGATAATCCAACATTCACTTCCATACATAAAATATCGCATAACATTATTCTAATGAGATTCTGATGTTTTTCAGTATTCTGATTAGCTTCTGTGTTATAGTGGAACATCCTGCCATCCCCGAGAATAAAATGATTTACTTTATAAAAGACAGTAACGAGCGGTACGGCTGACTGCTCTATGACACTGTCAGCTCTCTGCTTCCGAGCAGAGAGCACAAACCCAGTCGTGGTTCCGCCGAAGGGTAGATCCACAACTGGGGGAAAAAGAAACAGAGATTTTTTGGCCCGGCTATATGGCCGGGAATACCCACTATAAAATGAGCATGTGTCACATCTTGTCTTGCGTAGGAAGGCTAGTAAATACAGAAAAGTTCTTAGGCATTCGTCTGACTGCTCTATGACACTGTCAGCACTCTGCTATCGGGTAGAGGGCGCTCTCTGCTTCCGAGCTGAGAGCGCAAACCCAGTCGTGGTTCCGCCGAAGAGTAGAACCACGACTGGGGAAAAATAGACAGAGATTTTTTGGCCCGGCTATATGGCCGGAAAAACCCACTATAAAATGACCATGTGTCACATCTGGCCTTGCGTGGGAAGGCTAGTAAATACAGAAAAGGTCTGAGGCGAAGGCATTCACTATTCGATAGTTGATTCCGGTCCAACCAGTGGCTTATTGTATTATTGTTAATTTTACCTTAGTACAATAAATATGTATTTCTTATTCCTGGTGTGGAGTTCCATTCTTCAACTGATCTTTTTATACTGTATTTCTTTTAGAGATATATCATTCTGAAATGCATTTTTAGCTATACCAATGAATCTTTTGATCTTTATATCGCACTTTCTATTCTCTGTCTAAACACTTCCCCGGTATTTGAATTTTTCACTTGTTTTAATTTAGCTTCTCCGACTTCTAGTTGGCATATTGAGCTCCTGTTTTTGCTTCTGACCATACATTCATTTTTCTTTAAGTTTATGCTCAGTCTTTTCTTCTCACTTTCTTTTGCTACCTTTTGTAGGAGGTCATGCATTTTCTTTTTCATGTCTGCTATCAACACCTTATCATCCGCGTATCTGATATTGTTGAGATTGTGGCCGCCAATAACAAATCCTTACAAGGCTTATTTTATTTTCTCACATGTTTGCTTCGCAGTACAGGTTGAATAGATCAGATGGGAAAACACATCCTTGTCTTACGCCCCTTTGATAGGTACAATCTCAGCGAGGTTTAATTACGCACCAGTGGCGGCACTGTCTTGCTTAGAATAGACTGATTATTTAAAATAATAATAAAAGTAATAATTTGAATAGAATAAAATAATGAATATAACACTTTCCTTAAAAGAAAAGTTTAATAATTTTGCGGTCATTTATTTCGGATTGAAATTGTAATGATCATTTCCAGAGATATTGTGACAAACTGTAAAAGAGTCTTATTTTAATAAGATTCAATAGCGGTATTTTCGAGAATTTTTATTTGTAATAAGATAATTTCTTTTTGAATAAGTGTGGCATTATTTGTTCAAATTTGGGCTTTGTTTTCTGTGTATGACTAATTCATTTGATAATTTTTTGCATATACGTTCTGTTTTATGTTACATGACATATATATTCAATTATTGTTCTTGTAGGTACTTATTGATTGTGATCATATCTATAATGGTCTTTGATATATATATATATATATATATATATATATATATATATATATATATATATATATATATATATATAATTTTACTTAATCACATGTAAATACACACGTCAATATACATATATAACTTATTTTTCTTTAATAAATGAAAAACGGAAACGTAAGAGATTATGAGGCAATTATGCCAATTAACCGCGTTACTGCCCTACAAATATTGATGTAAGAATATACTTAGTTAATAATAAGGACATACAAAAGCGGATGTGCGTTGTGGCACAGTGGATATCGACTCGGAACGAGAAGCCGGGGAGGCGTGTTCGAATTCCAGTTGAATCCATTGTATTCACTTACGCGCAAATACCATTGGGAAAGGTATTAATCCGTCTATTCCTTCCAGTTATGGGTTAAACCAGTCTACCACAGAAAGCAATGAATTGAGTCAAAATCAATCAACAAAGATATATTACTTTACTAATAGTCATTCTATTAATGCTCTGTCTTTAATATAGTGTCCGGGGTATGACGGTAAACTCCATCCGTCAGCATGGTCTCTGTTTGGGGCTTTGTGACAAGCATGGAACCACTTCTTAATTGCTGTTGTACTCGGGTTCACCCTGACCTGGAGTGGTGCCAGCTGTTAGAGACCCGGCTATGGGTAAACAGTTAACCCCCAAAGTGGGGTTAAAACGCTACGAAAGAATAAAATAGACTTTAATAGAAAAATGTATTTTTTTGAAAGAAAAAAGTATTACCATAATATATTTTGAAGAAAGAATTTCCATAAAACATTTTTCAGAAAAAAAAAAAGATTAACAGCAATGCATTATTAAATAAAAAACCAGAAGATATCTTCAGTTTTCTAAAATAGGAAATAAACCTTTTTCATTAAAAAACTAAATCAATCTTCTCACTATAACAGAACATTTAAAGATATACTTTAAAACCCCACCACGGCAACCTACTGCGGGATAATCGTCTGCCCAGTCAGTCATGTCTCTTTCGAGACTTGATCGCCGAAGCGTGTATCACGTATGGCACTTAACTGACTGAACTATAAACATTCCCTTTTTTACCTACCGCTGATTGGTTTAAATAATCTACTGACTATTATTTTCAGCATGTGGTAAAAAATTGTCAGTAAAATGATTTGCAAATGAGTAACCCACTAATCGCTTAAAGTTCTTTGAAAATAAGTAAATCGCGTACATTAAAATTTCTGAAAATAATTATACGCAAATCTATTAAACATCGACAATTCTTATTCGTAAATAAATATTAACTACATAAAATAAGCAGATGACATTTTGTTCATAACAGACGCAGAATGGAAGCACCCGGAAATTCTAGAGAAGTTAATAATAGAAAGTGAAAAAAATAAATTCAAACCTTTGTTGTAATATGACAGGTTTATGGTTACCAGCAAGAAAAACCAACCAATATAAAGCTACGACTTTGAGATGCCAAAATAAAGAAATTATATAAAAAAAAACCTAATTATTAAGGAAACGTTTTATCAGAAGACGGGAAATGTAATACATATATCCTTAAGTGAATTGTAATTGCAAACTTTTCACTCCACCCCACAAAAAAATACAAAGCGAAATTTACTGAAATGTTATGTAATATCGTTTCTCTTATATGTCACGATTCCTGGATAATATCCACAACGACGAAAACAAGAGTTGAGATAACATGAATTTATTTTAAATAAGATTATGAGAATACCATATATTGAGCATGTGATCAGCAACGTTGTTTTAAGAAAAGAGAATATTTACAATTTTACTTACAATCCAAATCAAGTAGGACATGCCACGTAAAATAAATTTGATTTTGTTAAACATAGAATAATAAATGAGAACGTCACGGACAAAGTGATACCCTGTGTATATTAGAACAATACTGTGTGTATTATATTTTCTCGCCACTCTTTATTTTTAGGTGTAATAGAAAATGCCAAATACAGGCAAGGGATACTAAAATTAACCAAGTAGAAAAATTTAAATATCTGGGAAGTGTTCTAACAGAAAACAGAAAGTGCGACACAAAGATCCGAAGGCGAACTGGCGTGGCAAAATATGCATTCCAAAAGCTTAGTAGAGTATTAAGAGACAGCAACATTAAACTGGAAACAAAAAGAAGAGTACTGGATTGCGATGTGATGACAGTTCTTCTATATGGCAGTGAATACTCGAAAATATCAAGATAAAGGAAAAGCTTGGTGCAACTGAAATGTGGTTTTACTGAAGAATGCTGCAGATATCATGGATCGAGTATGTGAGGAATGATGAGATTTTGGAAATAATGGAAACGAAAAGAAAATTACTACTGACCATCAGGAAAAGACTATTAAAGTTCCTGGGATATGCAATGAGGAAGGAGGGCTTGGAGAACCTAATACTAACAGGCCTGATAGAGAGGAAAAGAGACAAGGGAAGGCAGCGGATAACATGTTTGATGGACCTTAGCAGCTGGATGAAAGAACGGGGGTTGCGTGGTGTAAGAGGAGAAAACGTGCTAAGGACCACCATATAGGGAAAAGTTGAAAGTCATGATCGCCTACGTCCTGAAAGGAAGATGAAAAAGAAGAAAGTGAAGGAGAAGAAGAAATATCATCCTTCTGTTCTAATTAAAAGTATCAAGCTATACTTCAAATGGTTTGTTAATACTGTTCTTCACTTTCGTTTTCAGCGGAAGGCCATATCAACTACCGAAGTTGCAGCCTGGTCAGTAAATAGAGAGGTTATAGTCTGCATATACTACTTGCTGAAGGAGGTATGTACAGGAAGTGTATTCTATAATGGCGCTGAATTGTTAATCTGAGCTTTAAAATCCAATAGGTTCGTTATATTCAAGCGGAAATTCCTTTGAAAAAGCTATGGTTCCATTTAAAACCCAACAATGGTTTACTTAGTAAAATTTTTATGACTAACCTTAAAATATCAAAAATAGCACAAGTCTAAAAAATACATTTTGAGTTTTAAAAAAAATTCAGCGAAATTAAATTGGAACAAATAAAGAGAGAAGTAACACACTAGCATTATTAGAAATAGAAAATAATGATTTTAAAAAAACAAAACTAGAAAACTAAATTAAACACTTGAACAAGAACAACAAAATACTGGGTAAATATCTAAACTTATTTTTAAATGAAACTTTGTGTCTGTGTATCTGTGTGTGTGTGTCCGTTACGTATAGTTTCCGAAACGGCTGAAACGATTTTCTTAAAAATTTACACAGTTGTACTATAAGCGTCTGCGAGTGTTCTTAGCACCGTTTTGTGTCGAGGTACCACCTATAAATATCAAAAATCGATAATCGAAAAGATCCGGTTATAGAAGGAGTGATCCGATTTTAATCAAATTTGATACTCATAGACAAAGACATAAGAAACGATATTCAGAAGTTTCAAGATTGCAGCTCTTACGATAGTGCAGAAAATCGATAATATATATAAAAGCAATATGTTTGTGTGTGTGTCTGTTTATCTGCCCGTATGTGTGTTTTTTTTTGTTTTGTTTTTTTCAGCCCTTTTGTTTTAGTTTTTCCTTCGGGTTTGGCTCTAAGTAGGCATAATTGTAGTTCTTAGGCTCAGCCATGATACCATTTACTAAGAGGAGTTATTTAGCCTTCAAAATTCAGTTTACGACGAAAAAAACTTATTTGATATCGATACCAGGAAATCAAAATTTGACTTACATCCATTCATTTTTTCTTTCAGTCTACGGTTTCGCTTTAACTGGAAACAACTATTGCTTTTGTGTCTTTCGTGCCAACGTTCAAAGAGTCTGATCTCCAGGACCATGGAATAGTTTTAAAGCTTTCATTACAGCCGAGCAACGCCGGAATATACTGCTAGTAAACATATAAATACAAATTTTCCTACCAAATCACTAAGTAAAATAAAACATATAAATAAAATAAATAAGACTTGAAATTGTAGTAAATGTAGAAAAGAAATAAATAGAATATAAACCATAATCTTATTATAGATCCAAATTTCTGCAATTAACATTTTATCCCCGCCAAAAGGAAATGCAAAACCAAATTAGACACATTTAAATGAGGAGGACAATGTTAATAACAAAAAATTATAAATTTTACTTAGACGAAAAAATTTTCAGTTCTAAAAATAAGAAAATAAACTCTTAAACAAGAAAAATAAAGTAATTAGTAAAGGCAGACACATTTTTACTACTTCATGCACTAATTAAAACAAGTAGGTAATAAATAAGATGAATATATTAAACTCTAAACTAACAAACAAAATAAAAATAAAAATACCCAATTATAATTGTAAACAACAACTAACATTTCTAATTATTCCAACGCAAAAACATACATGTTTGTGTGTGCCAATGTGCTTATATGTAGCTTATATGTACATGCGGGTGTGTGTAAACGTGTGCGTATGGACTTATATACATGAGTGTGTTGGCGTTTTTGTGTATGTGAGTATGCATGTTTAAACACTCAGTATTCAAATATTAAAAATAAAACGATTACTACTCAACGAATGATAACATTAAATCAGCACATAACAAAATATAGAAGAAAAGAAAAAAGAATGAGACAAAACTGAAAAAAAAACAAAACAAAAAATGTAATGAAAAATGTCTACGACAGTCAACACCTGCTAAAACAGTAAATACTTTCACGTGCGTAAACCCACACAAGTGAAAAATTCACGATGATCTAAAAGACGAAAATTTTTAAATATGAACAGAAATTTTTGAAGAGCCCCTGAAGAGTGGACGGGGAAATCCGCATACGAATTTCTGGAGTCAAAATAAATCAACAAAGAGGCATTATTTTACTAATAGTCATTCTATTAATGCTCTGTCTTTAATATAGTGTCCGGGGTATGACGGTAAACTGCATCCGTCAGCAGGGTCTCTGTTTGGGGCTTTGTGACAAGCATGGAACCACCTCTTAATTGCTGTTGTTCTCAGGTTCACCCTGACCTGGAGTGGTGCCAACTGTTAGAGACCCGGCTATGGGTAAATAGTTAACCCCCAAAGTGGGGTTAAAACGCTATGAATGTATAAAATAGATTTTAATAGAAAAATGTATTTTTTTGAAAGAAAAAAGTATTACCATAATATATTTTGAAGAAAGAATTTCCATAAAACATTTTTCAGAAAAAAAAAAAAGATTAACCGCAATGCATTTTTAAATAAAAACCCAGAAGATATCTTCAGTTTTCTAAAATAGGAAATAAACCTTTTTCATTAAAAAACTAAATCAATCTTCTCACTATAACAGAACATTTAAAGATATACTTTAAAACCCCAGCATTTTGGCATTAAATAACCCACATGGTTGATATGCCGTTAATCAAAATTCAAACTCAAAATTTAATATAGAACATTTTATTACAAAACTGATGCTTCAAATGCCTTTATATCAGCTTTCCACTAAGTGCTAGTAATTTTAGTTTAACACAATCTTCAAAACTATTACTATAAAAAATATATACATATTTGTCTGTTTATATTTATATTGATTTTTATCATAATCACTTTTATTTTCTTTAAACAGTTTCTTGATGTTAAGATGAAATTTATCAAGACCATGTATTTTTTCTCATCTAAATACTTACCAGCTCCACTGACATCTTCTTCGGGAAGAATTTATAATGAAAAAATGATTATAACTCTGATTATTTAGAAAACTAGAAATGATTATTATAAAAATATATACACATAATATGCTCCATATATATATATATATATATATATATATATATATATATATACATGCGGTGTAGATAGAGAAGAATCCAAAGAAGTATCCTGTACATAAAGTGGTAGGGTAACTCTCTAGGAGAGCTCTAAATATATATGTATATAAATACATATAGAGCAAATATATGTAAAAATTAAGACAGAGACGTCATTCCATGGTTAAACGTGTCTGTCTTAATTTTTACACACACACACACACACACACACACACACACATATATATATATATATATATATATATATATATATTAGGTCGATCAAGAGTTCTTTACCTTACATGGGATACTCAAAACCCACCAGCATATTTAACACAGTAGCCTACTTTGTTTCTTTTTTTTATTGGTATGTTGATGATTTGCGAAATGTGGCGTTGTTTGATCCGTCCCGATACCATTTGTTTTAAGCGGTAGTAGGGCTTGTCTGCGGCTCATCTGAACGCTCATATGAACGCTACTTGTTAACAGAATGGTGGACGTTTTGGAATTTATGCTTGGCAAGCTTCTCTGTTCTGTAATCCGCCTAACCACGTCAGTAACCGTTCAGCTCTACGTTGTACCATTTCTACGTCATTTTTTGTAAAAATTCATGAACTCCACGAACCTATTTAATGATGTTTCTCTCGACAAGATAATGACCAGTGGCACTAGAATTAGGAACAATATGGATTGCGCTGATAAGTGGTTTCGCTACTCTGTTTATCGGACATGAACCCAATCGAAAACCTACGGAGGACGGTGAAAAAGTATTTTTGCTTGCAAATATTACAGAACTGTGAATACAAGTTGAGAAGGCATGATTTAATATCACTCCAGATTTATTTCCTTTAATTGTAGAAAAAGTGACACCAAGCATTTCTGTAGTACACCAGGTTAGTGTATTAACTACATTATACTACATATTGCTCATGATCGTTGTACTTCAGTATAGAGATCTTCTTCTAAATTCTACTATTTTCAGAAAAAAAAAATTCTTTTATGATTCTAGTTATGATCATTCGTGGAATAAATCGGTTAACATACGATTTTATGCGGTTTATATTTTTCCCATATGTCTTAATTTGATCAGCCATCAAAATTTGCAAAAGTTATATCGTTTTTATTTAAAAAAAACCACGAACAATCACATACACACAGGGAATGTAAATGTGTAGTGCATTGTTGTGCAGTGGCTATCGACTCGGAACGAGAAATCAATGAGTCGAGTTCGAAATCCAATTCAATTCGTTGCATTCCGTTATCCAATGCACCATAACGCACAATCTAGTCAGTCAGTTAAGTGTCATACGTGATACACGCATTGAGCGATCATATCTCCAAAGAGACCTGACTAACTGGGCAGAAGATAATCCCGCAGCAGGTTGCCATTGATTTAATTCGGCTGCGTACTCTGCTTAAATTCATGAAATCAAGGTACCTACGATGACCGCTCATCAGAACAATTACCATAAAATATTTATAAAAATGCGACAGACACATTGGTTAGAAATATGATCGAAGCCGATATCCATTTCATTACTAATAACATTGTGATGATTTTTTGTATTTTATCACAAATCTCGAAAGACATTGCAGAATCAGCAGACCACGTGTGAAAGTAATATTTATTGCATGAATGAACGGTAGATATTTGACTTGGCAGACTGGCTGCAGCCGCTCTCACACCGGCGTGATGTAGCTTCCCTGTGCCTCTTCTACAAGTACTTTCATGGCTTCTGCTCCGATGAGCTTAGATCACTGGTGCCGCCTAAGCACGAATTTACACGAGATACTAGATTAGCAACTAGGTCCCACCCTTTTACAGTTAAACAAATAAGATGTAACCGTAAATTCTACTCCAACAGCTTCTTTTCTCGCGCTTCCCGCCTGTGGAACTCCCTTCCACAAGTCTGCTTTCCCGACAGTTACAATCTCCAGGTGTTTAAATGTAGGGTCAATAGACATCTCCTATCACACTAACTCCCAACTATTCTCAGAACACTCTCATCTACCCAACCCTCATTCTCGGTATCCTCACCCACCCTCTGTTATTTCCTATATTTAACCAGCCTTTCTCCACTCTACGTAGCCCCCTGCACAGTAGTGGCAGTGACATGCCTTGCTCGGGGTGAAACGCTTATAAAAAAAAAAAAATATATATATATATATATATATATATATGAGAAATTTTTTTGTGAAAACTGTCATATAACTTCCCTAGTACTGGACCTGGTAAATCTTTTCTTAAATATGATATTTTTATTACATATCAACGAAAACTGTTAAACAGGAAAGGCATAGTAGGTCACTCTTTCCGATGTTAGCAACAATCGTGCTGATGGAAGCCAAAAATAAAGTCTCATAGACGAATAAATAATAGTTTCTTTTTGGTGTTTTTAGAATTATAGTCAATTTTCGTGTGAAATATATTTTTTCAAGCCGATAGAAAAAAAGTTGTGTTATATTAATTTGGTAAATATCGACGTAAATATTTAATATTTTTTTCAGCAAAACAAAATTATAAAATTAATATTATTCTGTTGAAATTCTATCCTATTTGCACCAGATTTTACATAAATAACTGTTGTCGTAATCCAAGGCCAGAATATACAGTCGGCCAAAAGGGAATTAAAACTGGTAAATCTCATTCTGTTTCAATTGTCATCGATACAATGATATTGCAACCTAAAAATGAAATATACGTAGATTTAGGATTTTCTGCCACTGATTAAACAATTCTTTATTCTTGCGATTTCATTTCGGAACTGGGATATCTGTTAAAATGTTACGGTTTATTATTGATATATGCTTTTCATATCTCAATCCTGCACAAGGCCGTGTGAGATTACACACTGGAGAGGATTAGAACTACTTCAGATTTTCGTGTGGAGAAGGCATGTCAGCCATGAAATGTGGCATTCAAAATCCTATCCCCTGAAACAAGACTCCCACATGTATATTTTGGTGATAATTCATCCTTCGCACGTACGTTGGTGTTCACACACACGCATGTTCGCATGCACACACGCGCACAAATATACACGCTAACAAAGGTTAATGCTCACAAGCATTTGATTGCACACTCGCACGTTTGTAAGAACGAACACATATACGCACTAATACGATCATGCAGAAAATGATTGAACACATGATTGAACACATGATTGAACGCATGATCATTCGCATACAGACAGACAAAGAAACATACATACGTCAAATATGTACATATATTCGAAATTATTTTACGAAATTTAATTTTTCACTCTAGATTTTCCATCTACTGTCAAATGGTCACCATGCCAACATTTAACATAGTTTTGATTTCGATATGAACACTGCGCATATCAACAAATCAACCGATATTAAGGTATATTTTTCTCAATATCGTATGTTTTTACACAACACACAGACACACACATAGACAGACAGACACACACACACACACACACACACACACACACACACACACACACACACATGGACCAGGTTTGCCTCTCAGAGAGTAAAACACTATGCATCCTTGGTCTCACACTTTCAGCGGATCTCAAATGGAATGACTATACCGAATCTATTGCTAAATCCGTGGCTATGAAAGTCGATTCTCTGTGCAGGGCCCGGAAGTTTTTTCCGTCTAAATCTATCCTGCACATATATAAATCTACCATCCTCCCGTGCATTGAATACTGCTGTCATATCTGGTCGGGTGTCCCTGCTATTCTCCTCGGGCTTCTCGATAAGGTACAGAGGAGGGTCTGTAATGTGAGAGATACCGACTTGGCAGACCGCCTTCACTCTCTCTCCCACCGGCGCGACGTAGCTTCCCTGTGTCTCTTGTATAAATATTTTCTCGGCTTCTGCTCCGATGAACCAAGATCACTGGTGCCCCCTAGATACGAATTTGCACGAGATACTAGATTAGCAACTAGATCCCACAGTTTTACAGTAAAACCGATAAAATGCAACCGCAACTTCTACTCCAACAGTTTCTTATCTCACACTTCCCGACTGTGGAATTCTCTACCACATTATTGCTTCCCCGACGGAGTTTAAATGTAAGGTCAATAGATACCTCCTAACACTCTAACTCGCTCCCATTCTTTCAAACACACTTCCCATCGGCCCAACCCTCATCCTCGGTATCCTTACCCATCAATCACCTTCCTCCTGACATTTCCTTTGTCTAACCACTCCTTCTCTTTACCGTCCCCTATGTAGCTCCATGCGCAATAGTGGCAGTGGAAAGCCTTGCTTGGAGTGAAATGATTAAAAAAAATTATATATATATAGTGTTGATTTGTGATAATATTTAGCGCCAAGATTGTTGTTCCTTCTGTAGCTTTACTGATGAAAATATTTCGTTTAGCAGGTTTTTTTTATCGTTATATGTTCGATATCGGGGTAGATGAGGACCGTCAATAGAATTAATGCAGATAATTTTATCCCTTAATTGAGCTATTATCGGTATTCGTCTGAAGAAGTTCCTTCTCGAGTAAATAACTTGTTGCGTTCGATTGTTTGTCAGTTTGTTATTTGATCACACAGAATCGCATACACGCATTTTTCTTTTTCATTTGTTTAATATATCAAAATGACTTTCAATTTCAAAGAAAGGAGAGTGAAGCGTAAAATTACTAAATTCATTTAAATTTACTTTTAGCATATCTTAGACAGCACAACAAACTTGTTATAATTAAAAATCTCTCTTGCCTCCCATAAGCATGGGCCAAGTGAGTGTCGGTCCAGAATGTTTTCCAGCCTGAATCCATCCCGCATATATACAAATCAACCATTCGTCCGTGCATGGAATACTGCTGTCATATATGGTCAGGCGCCCCTGCCATTCATCTCAGTGTTCTCGACAGGCTCCAAAGGAGAATCAGTAATGTGATAGGTACCGACTTGGCGGCCCGACTACAGCCACTTCCACATCGACGAAATGTGGCCTCCCTTTGTCTGTTCTATAAATACTTTCATGGTTTCTGCTCGAAAAAACTTAAGTCACTGATGCCTCCTCCACAGGTGTTTATTCGTGCACCCAGATTGGCAACTGGGTCCCACCCATTCACAGTTAGATTAAGCAAATGCGGACGACAATTCTACTCCTGCAGCTTCTTCTCTTGTACTTCATGCCTGTGGCACTCGCTACCATATTCTTGCTTTCGTGACGGCTACAACCTCCAGGAATTTAAATGCAATGTCAATACTCATCTATTAACCACTTGACTCTAGTTCTTTCCCTACCCCGTATATCCTTTCCTTCCGCTCCGCCTTTAAAACTGTCATCACACCTGTATTTCCATTCTTCTCTTGCTCCTTTCTAACTGGTTCGTCTTCCTATTCACTCTCTTCTAATTAATCTTCTTACACTTATGTAGCCCCCCTGCACATCAGTGGCATTACCGCCTTGCTCGGGGTGATACGATTAAAAAAAAATCAGGACCTGCCCAGTTTTCAATAACCAATTTCAATAGAATCAAAAAGCGTATGCCCGTCAATCTTAGTGACGCAATTTTACTTTACAACCATTTGTAACCGACAAGACGACTCAAACCTCCTGCTACTATATCGCAATTTCCAGGGAAAGTTTGCCGATGATATACTCTCCTTTGTTCTCTCAGACCTAACCTTGACGGTTAAACACCAACATGCTAGGAACATTTTAGCGAACCATTAACATTCACTTCGTATTCCATGTAATTTCCACTCGAGCATCTTCTTCATACGAAGCACTTATCTTCCAAATTAACTGTGCTTCTTACACTCTCACAATCTATGGTCTTTTTTAGAATACACCACACTGGGAAAAAGTACTTAGTTAATTTTTCAAATCAGCAGTTGATTTCTAGTTTAATTTGTGCTGTATTAACGCGTAGACGGACAATAAGTGTAATGTAGATTCTGTTCTCCAACGCATGTATGTGGTTCCAGTATTTTAATCAGCAGAAATAAAAATTATTTTATTTTATCTTGAATTGATTTTTCTCATTATTTTATTTGCTTTAATTTTTTATTGATATTTTAAAATGCTAACAGCATCCGATTTGTGACAATAAACGTGTTTTTTTTCAAAGATTTAGAATGACGAAAGATGTCTTTCAAAATCAAAACAATAATGTGCGTTGTGGTGCAGTGGATATTGGCTTAGAACGAGATAGCCGAGTTCAAATTCAAGTTGAATTCCTGGCATTCTCTTACGCACAAATACGCTTGGGGAAGATATTAATCTTTTAATTGTAGGTTTATTAGCAGGACATATTGTGCTGGTAAGTAGTCGACGGCAGAAATTAATAGCAAACTACGATGGGGAAATCTAATCAGTCAGTCATGATTCTTTCGAGAGACGATCGCTATGTCGATGTTGCCAATCATCACAAACAGGTCTTGATTGCGAACTTTATCGAAGGCCTTTCTGTACTCTATAATGCACAGGTACACGTCCTTCTGCATTTGTATTGTTCTTTCTAGTAATATTACTTGCACAAAAATCGCGTTCCTTGTTCTAGTGTCTTTGACAAAACGTCACTGTTCTTGATATTCCCTGCCCGATATGCTGTGCGTTCTATTCATTAAACTTCCGACGATGAGTTTTGTTTTGTTGCTCATTAAGCTGATTATGCTGTGGATTTCGCTTTTCTTTGTGCCTGTCTTTTTAGGTAATGCCACCCACGTTTATTGAACAGGTGAAGAGGCTTGTTCCCTGTTTAGGATGTGGTTTCCGGCTTTCTCTTTTCCAATCTTTTTTTCCAATCTTTTTTCTTTTTCTTTTTTTCAGTTGGAGTAGATAGACTAAACTATCGCCCTGTTCCCACTTCGCCCTCCCAAGTGTATTGAATAGGCGAAGAGGCTCATCCTTGTTTCTTGTATAGGATGTGGTTTCCGGCTTTCTCTTTTCCAATCTTTTCACTCTTATGTAGCCCCCTGCGCATCAGTGGCGTTACCGCCTTGCTCGGGGTGATATGATTAAAAACAAATGCTATGATTATTGATCTGCTTATATCTTCCAGTATATTGCCACTTTCGTTGATTTGATTTATTATTTCTGCGATAATGTTTACACTGAATTTATCAAAGTTATTTCTATTAATATTCCACCTGGTCCTGCTGCTTTGTTTCTATTCAAATTAGCTAGTAAAGCATTCACTTGAGTTTTTTTTTTAAATTTCCCGTCCGTCGGTATTTCTTTGTATAGGCGCTTGCTCCCTCCTGTCTATATCCGATATATTCGCTGAATTCGCTTTCTCTTATATGAACGTTACTTCATTGGATATACATTCTAATGCTGAGCATTTTTGGTTTTGCTAGTTCAATTAATTTTTATGCATATTTCTTTTCTGTTATGCTGATTGTCTATTTCTTCAATTTGTGGTTGATCTATTTTTTTAGCCTTTCTGCATTTGCTTCTTATTTACTTTTAAAGCTTACTGTATTCTGTTCCATGTATTAGCATAGTTTTCTGTCTCATTTGCATTATGTCAACAAACTCTTTTGTGATCCGCTCATTTTTTCCTGCGTCCATTTTTCTGTAGGATGTTATCGTTTGCTGATGTCACTAGAGTTTCTGTTAGTGCGTGTCATTTCGAAAATCTCTACCCAAATTTTTATTTTTTATTTTCTCATACGCTGTCCATATATTTTTCCTGCTGGTAAGGGGCCTTCAAGAGTTTGTTAAATTGTAGTCTGAGTTCTGTGTTAGGATTCTTCAATATCCCAAGTTTCATCCTAAATTTGCATATAACCGTGAGATGCTCACTTCCGCTGTCAGCACTTGGGTAAGTTTTGCAAGGAAGAAAAGCATTCCTGAATATATTTTTTGATAGTGATGAGAAAAAAGGAACAAAAAGCGAATTCTATATTGAACTTCTTAGGAATTAATTATCTAATTAAACTTTCCCAACCGCAGCAACAATAACAACACAAGTATAAGCAGACAGTCAATAATATGCGGCGAGAAATAATTTCGATATTCAGCCTCCGTCCACGAAAATAGATAATAACGGCAGTGTAAGTGAATCAATGAGCAGTACATAATTAGCTACCGATATTATATTCAGGTGTGACTAAACTACGTTGCGCATGACTGAGGGTTGCGATATATACTTATTTTTCATGTATTATTTTGTCTAGTTATTTTTTTTTCAATTTTTTAATTATCGAACAAATATAAATGACATATCTACGACAACTTATTAATTTTACTGATGTTTCACGAAAAATTATCAACTATCAACACATTTAATGACATGACGTCATAATCGACAAAAATCGGATCAGTCTAGTTAGTTTAATCTATGACACGTTAGAGTCTGGCTTTCATCAATTACAACAGGTCAATTACTGCTTAATTCTTTCGACATATTGTAAATGCTAAAAAGATTATTTCTTTTTTGCTCACTATTCAAGTACGTTTTCATCACTAGGGTCTAATATCAAACCTTCAGACATATATGAATATCAGAAAACATTTCACTCACTCATGTTCTACAGTTTAATTTGTAGAATTCAAGTGTATATAGTACGGTGGGAGATAATATTGTTGAAAAGGTGTTTTAAATTTAATGCAATATTTAAAATGTTTGTCCACGGAACAAACAAGACCATATCAGAAAGTCCAACATCATTAAATGCTTGGCTGAAATTGCCGTACATAATAAATATTGTAGATTTCAATATCGGTTTCTTTTCGTTTAAATCTAGTAGTGCTGACCAGTTGCTTAATCTGTCAACATAAAGACCGTATCATTCGATAAACTAAAAGACCGCAGCCCTCGTTAAAGGACGTAAAGCTTAATAATTAAAAGATAGCAAATGACGTTATATTTACATTTCAGGAGATTAAAGTTAGCTGGAAATCATGGAGCTAAGAGAAACTTTGAATTGTGAGAAATTCAAGTAAAGAAACTGTCAGTATAGAATATATTGGTTACATTCATACATCCCAAGAGTATACTGATGAGATCTCTACACCCGCCCAGTACTGTACTTAATTATAAAAAGTCCAAGTACTATAGCAAAATGCATCAGAATAATTAACAAGATATTTTTCATAAAAAGGACAAGGGGAATCAAATTTACGGGAATATGACTAAAGTTGTGAAAATATATATATATATATATATATATATATATATATATATATATATATATGAGTGTGTGGGGAATTGTCTATTTTGGCAGACGAAGATATCTTCAGTCGTCTGTCTAATTGAGAAGGCAAAAGACTGCCACATTCGTCTGCCGAAACAAAATAATCCTCAAATAAGGTGAGTCAAATTTTTTTGTTTATTAATTATTTACTTTAAAATTAAATATATTGAGCTCTTTTTGTGGATCCTTTTTAATATTTGAAAACTTTTATGTTATATTAATATAATTAATTTGGATTATTTACCAAAGAAAATTATATTAGTACGGATTGGTGATCGTAACTATATATATATATATATATATATATATATACAATTGTAATCCACATACACGCCCGTTTCGTTGTATCACAGCTGATCAGTGTAGCTAAACACATTCACTTCCTTCTGACCCGGAAATGCAGAAAACTTTCTTTTAGATATTTTTGCTATATATAGCAGACAAGGAAAATTCGATTAATATATATATATATATATATATATATATATATATACGGTTTATATTTATATATACAGATACATTATTCCCCACAATATTATTAGGTAGAAACATATAAAATTTTATTTTAGGTTATCAACTGCTTTTTTTATAAAATAAAGTATAGTTATATTTTATTAAGATTGGTTTTCTTTTGGACAGGAGTAGAGGTGATCGCCTTGTTTCTTGTTTAGGAAGGGGTTCCCGGTTCATCTCTCTCTTTTTCGGTCTTTATGTCGGTTCGGCGGGAAGCTTTTTGCAGTTGGTGAGTATGGTGGCAAAGTCTCTTCATTCTGAGGGTACCGGGTTGGCAGTTTCCTGGTTGCTGCTTCCGACTGGTAGTTAGGAGCCCGAACTCTTGCGTAGCGTCTCGAGAGGCTGCTCTGATGAACAGTTGAATAATATCGGGGTTCCTGTAGTGCCATTTCGCGCATGGACGGGCGTCCCTGCATGAATTTCCGATGGGCAACCCCGAGGCCACATTATGCTGCAGGTGGCGCCATTCTCCATCCTTCACCTGCTGCAATTAACGACCATCTGACCCTACTCTAGACCTCTCTCTATCCACAACTACAACCAACATGAAATTTAACAAACAAAATAGCAAGCCTAAACCAGCTAGTCGTAAATCGCCCAAACCTATCTGCGTTACCTTCACAAATATACGAGGTATTCGCAGTAACTTTAATAGTGTAGAGTCTTTCCTTCTAACTAACTCACCCGATATCTTAGCTATATGTGAGACTAACCTTGACCCTTCTATCCCCTCTTCAGAGCTGTTCGTTCCTGGTTACATTCCTCTCTTCAGGAAGGACTCCAATGTCCATATGCATGGGCTTGGTGTATATGTCAGCGAACAACTCCCCCTAGCCAGGGTCACATCTCTTGAATCCCCTGATCATTCCTTCATGTGCTTCCGTCTCTCACTTCTAAGCTCGGTTAGCTATCTCTTCTTCCTCTACCGCTCCCCCTCCTCCTCTGACTGTACGTTACTTGATTGCATCTTGACTAACATCGACAGGGCCATTTCTTCTAACCCATCTGCCCATATATTTGTGTTTGGCGATTTTAACGCCCACCACACCAAGTGGCTTGAAAACTCAGCCACCGACCTTGCTGGGATCCGCACCATGCACTTTTCAATAGCCCAAGCTCTAACGCAAGTGGTGGACTTCCCCACGCGTTTCTCTAAAAACCCTAACGGAAGGGACTCTTTACTCGACCTTTGTTTTACCTCCATCCCAGACTCCTGCACTACCAGGCAACTCTGCCCCCTTGGAAACTCTGACCACGCCGTAGTCTCCGTAAACATATCAATCCGCACTAACTCTACCCAAGAAAACCAGACCAGCAGAATATCATACTGCTACCAAAGAGCCGACTGGGATTCGTTCAGGGACTTCCTCTGCGACGTCCCCTGGAACAACGTCTTTGATCTTCCTGTCGAAGACTGTGCCTCCGAAGTCTCCTCTTGGGTTAAGGCTGGCATCGATGCTTTTATCCCTGCCAGAAAATTCCAACTAAAACCTAATTCGTCCCCCTGGTTCTCACCCGCTTGCTCGGCCGCTATTGCCCACCGGAACCATTTCTTCCGGCTCTATCGAAGCTGCTCGTCGAACCAAAACAGGCGCCTTTTCACCTCAGCACGGAACAAGTGTAAAAAAGTACTGAACGAAGCCAAGAGGGCGTTTGCTACCAGAATTAGGCAACGCATAGCATCCTCTAAGTTTGGCTCTAAAGATTACTGGCGTCTCTGCAAAAGCGTGCTCAGCAGGAACAAGACTTCAATACCCCCACTAATCAATGAATTTGAAGTTCTCACCTCCCCAGCCGACAAGGCTGAATGCTTTGCCCGTAAATTCTCAACCAATTCGACACTGGACTCGCAGACTTCCCACCCAGAACTAAGGCTCAACTAAATAACGTCCACATTTCACCCTCGCTGGTCGCCAAGATAATTGCGCAACTCGACCCACACAAAGCGAGCGGCGGTGACGGAATCCCAGTCATAGTACTGAAGAAATGTGCCCCAGAACTCTCCTCTGTCCTCTCTAAACTCTATAACCTCTGCCTATCTGCTTCCTGCTTTCCTGCCTGTTGGAAGTCCTCCTGCGTAGTACCTATATTTAAGAATTCTGGCGAACCCTCGGACCCCGCCAATTACCGTCCTATTAGTCTCCTTCCAATCTTTGGCAAATTTTTCGAAGCCATTATCAACGCCGAGGTGATTCAGCACCTTATGACCAACGGGCTTCTCTCTGACAAACAGTATGGGTTTCGCTTCACCAGGTCTACTGCTGATATGCTAACGACCATTACCGAGTACATATACCAGGCACTCGACAAGAATGGTGAAGCCCGAACCGTTGCCTTGGATATCTCCAAAGCATTCGACAGGGTCTGGCATGCTGGCCTCTTGTGCAAACTGCGGAGCTATGGGATAACTGGACATCTGTTTGACCTCATCCAGTCCTTCCTCTCTAACCGCACATTAAAGGTGGTATTAAATGGGCATGCCTCCCAAAACTACCAGACGAACGCGGGCGTCCCTCAAGGTTCTATCCTAGGCCCCACGCTCTTTCTGATCTACATTAATGATCTCCCCGACACCATTAGATCCCAAGTTGGCATGTATGCCGACGACACAACGATCTACTCCCGCATCGATCAGAAACAAGGTCTGGACGACAAAGTGAACCTCGCTGCCGCACTGGAAAGGGACCTCCAATCCGTAGTGACCTGGGGTAGGAAATGGTTGGTAAATTTCAATGCCTCCAAAACAAAGCTGTTATCAACTAACCACCATAGACAATCTCATCTACCTCCCATTAGCATGGGACAGGCTAGCCTCCCAGAGAGTAAACTACTACGCCTCCTTGGCCTTACACTCTCGGCGGACCTCAAATGGAATGACTATATTGAATCCATTGCCAAATCTGCTGCTATGAAAGTCGGCTCTCTGTGCAGGGCCCGGAAATTTTTCCCACCTGAAATTATTCTGCACATATACAAATCTACCATCCGCCCGTGTATTGAATATTGCTGCCATATCTGGTCGGGTGCCCCTGCTGCTCTCCTTGGGCTTCTTGACAAAATACAAAGGAGGATCTGTAACGTGGTTGATACTGACTTGGCAGACCGGCTGCAGCCGCTCTCACACCGGCGTGATGTAGCTTCCCTGTGCCTCTTCTACAAGTACTTTCATGGCTTCTGCTCCGATGAGCTTAGATCACTGGTGCCGCCTAAGCACGAATTTACACGAGATACTAGATTAGCAACTAGGTCCCACCCTTTTACAGTTAAACAAATAAGATGTAACCGTAAATTCTACTCCAACAGCTTCTTTTCTCGCGCTTCCCGCCTGTGGAACTCCCTTCCACAAGTCTGCTTCCCCGACAGTTACAATCTTCAGGTGTTTAAATGTAGGGTCAATAGACACCTCCTATCACACTAACTCTCAACTATTCTCACAACACTCTCATCTACCCAACCCTCATTCTCGGTATCCTCACCCGCCTATCACCCACCCTCTGTTATTTCCTATATTTAACCAGCCTTTCTCCACCCTACGTAGCCCCCTGCACAGTAGTGGCAGTGACATGCCTTGCTCGGGGTGAAACGCTTATAAAAAAAAAAAAGCCCTTTAATATCTTTTGAGTAAAATTCTGCAGGTTTTTTCTTCTTCTTTTTTTCTTTTTTTCTTTTTTTGTGAAAAAATTACAAAGCACTTCTTCTGCTACTATACATCCGTGATGAAAATTTTCTACTTACCTGGTTTTAACAATTAAAAACACAGTAATCTATTGCTTGTATTAGTCAAGTGGATTATGGTGGGTGAGATAGAACAGACCAGTCAAGTTCCAAAATATTTAACTTTGTCATTGATGCTAACTATAAGGAAAAGAAATGATTTGAATTTGAGGAGCACAGGACGCTTTACGATCAAACATTTATGGGTACGTTGTTGCTTCTGTGTGTTGTGGTGCAGTAGATATTGCGTTCAGAACGAAAAATCGAGATGCCCATTTTGAATTCCGTTTGAATTCCTTCCATTCATTTACGCGCAAATATCCTTGGGAGTGGTATCAATCCGTCTCTTCTCTACAGTCATGGGTTAAATAACAAGTCAGATTGGGTTCTATAGCCTCAGATGGCAACCAGTCTACTGCAGAATGTAATGGCAACCTACTGTATAATAATCTTCTGCCCAGTCATGTTTCTTTCGAAACATTATCGCCCAAGCGTATATCGCCTATCGTACTTAACTGACTCACTATAGCTTCTGTGCTTATAAATATGGATTTATTTTTTGGTGGGATTTATTAATCCATCATTAATGTCATCACAATGATCCGATCACACGAATGTTGTTACACTTTTTCTCTTGTTCTGAGTCATTTATGGAAATATTTTTGAAAGGATGTTTTGGTTTAAAAATGTTTCATATGAGTCTAATAGAAATTGATTCTCTGTTGTAACGTATATTTAGTCCTGAGGTAATATATTCGTTATACTATTTATATGTATTTCTCATATCTTTCGGATATTGCAAAACACAGAAAGTGCGACACATAGATTCGAAGGCGAATTGGCATGGCGAAGGAAGCATTCCAGAAGCTGACTAAAGCATTAAGAAACAGGACAATTTCGCTAGAAACAAAGAAGAGACTACTAGATTGCTATGTGATGTCAGTTCTTCAATATGGCAGTGAATGATAGGCAATATCATCAAACATGAAAGAAAAACTTGAAGCAACTCAAATGTAAATCTACACAAGGATATCACTGACCGAGATTGTGAGCAATGATGAGGTGCTGAAAAGAAGGGAAACGAAAAGATAATGAATACTGAGCATCAAGAAGAGACAATTTAAGTTCCTGAGACATGCAATGTGAAAGAAGGAATTGGAGAACCTTATATTCACAGGCCAGATAGATGGAAAAAGCGACAGAGGAAAGCAGCGGATAAAATATTTGAAGGGCCTTAGCAGGTGGTTGACAGAACGGAGGTTGCGAGATGTTACAGAAGAGCCACATGGTATAGGAAGACGTAGAAAGCCATGCTCGCCTACGTTCCGAAAGGACAACGCACATAGAAGAAGAAGAAGAAGAAGAAGAAGAAGAAGAAGAAGAGTTGGTGGTTGTAAATGTCCAAGAGGGGAAAAATATTGGAAATTAATATGTAAGAAATAAGAATGTAATCCCTGGCAATATTTTATCTCATGATAAATTCAAATTAAATTTAAATCTGTACATATTTTTCTTGAAATAAAAATGACACACCTAGAAAAAATCGCACTGAAAAATGCACATGTAAACAAGTATGTGTGAGGCGTACGCGCGTGAGATCCAAAGATTTTGACAACAAGATATGAGTTGGGCTATTCGACGTTTTCTTTGCGCACTGCGCATCGATTTTGTTTTATCGAATATAATTGTTTGTTCTACACAAACTTTAATCTGTATAAATAAATCGTATCGGTAAGTACTCTAACTTTTCTGTAACTGAACAGCTGAATCACCATGCGTCAAAAATCGATGGGAAGTTCGATTATATATATATGTGCTGTATATATTTATATATATATACACACACACACACACACACACACACACACACACATATATATATATATATATATATATATAAACTAAACACATATATAAATGTGTGTGTGTGTGTGTGTGTGCGCGCGTGTGTGTATATGTCTGTGTGAATGCCTGCGCTCGAGAGAACACAAATCTATATGCGTTTTGTGATTTTGTGTGAAAGGGTGATAAAATAACCGTATCATGGTATAAACTTAAGAGTTTAATTCCCATCTAAATTTTTCTGAGATTATTACATTTCCCTGCTGAGTATTCTCAATTCCATGCCATAAACAGACAAGTAAATAAGTTATCCTGAATGTATTCGATATGAAAATGACTATTTATTTCAATCTTGTTTATGTAGAAACATATAATTTACAGACATATCTTGTTCAATAAATAAGTTTATACAAATTTTTTCTATGCTCTAAATGATATTATCTGACATGCAAAAATAAACGTTATGAGGAAAGATTTTAATATACTTTCATAAAGAAATATGTAAACCTGAAACAAATATCCATAGATGTCTTATTTGATTTTCCTAACAATATATTGATATTTAGAGTATTTCTTATTTCAAATAATATAAGCTCTTTATCATTTTTCGAAATACATCCGATTTACTGTGCATTTCCAGAACGTACTTGAATCTTTTAACTATGAGTCATATTCACAAAAGTCGAATCTAACAAAAATAATTTTGCAGACATATCTGGGTTGAAGATGCTCAGTGCCACTTTTAAAAATCTTGATAGAGTCCGAATTAATTGACTTGATCTTGGAGGAATTATATATCTTCAAAAGATGCGACTTCTTTTCACGGAGTCGCCACATCGAAAGACATTCCCTAACTTCTTTATTTCTATTTCCATGGAAAATATTCGGACGAGCACTATTCTTTGGTTATATTAATTTAGCCTGTTACAGTTAAATCCGTCAGTATTCCTCAGTATTCTAATTGTAAGAAATCAGTTCAACTCACACAGCTTTTTCTTAAGAATCGCCGGTTTGCTGGACTGTATACCACGTAATGCTTTCTAGAACGCACAAATATTCACTATTTCAAATCAAGTGTCAATCTTAATCTTTCCGCATATCTTCATATCCTCATAATATTGAATTCCTTATGCTTACCCTTACATCTATATCACTCATTCCATTACGTAACACCCTAGCTTTGAGTGGGCCTTGAGATTTGTGTTGGGTGAATATTATATGAAATTTACTTGACCAAATTCTCTTACCCATGCACATTACGACTACTTCTGAACTCACATTCCTAAGTAGAACATATCACACATAGTTTTACTTTTTTCTTAATATAATTTTTTTTCATAAAATTTCTCATCATTTTGCTTGGGCTACTGCTCGATTTGGAGGAATATAATACTTTCTGTAAAAATATACAACACTAAGATATGCCACTTTTTGTAACAGGATCTAACCATTTTCGCCAGCAAGTGAGACGGTCAAAAACGGCAGGTTTAAATTTAACGTAGTAGAATCGAACCGGTAGAACAATTGTTATGGTGCCTGCCTACGAGGAATAAAGTTTTCCTCTTATTATATAATTACCTACTGTTAGGAGGTAGTTGTGCAGCAGTTGGGGACAGTTACTACGCAGTTAAAGCCAGCTACTACTCAGGCAATAAACTGCGTAACTATACCGTTCGACTTAATTATTTCTGTTTACTTATTTAACAGGTAACTTATACGTATCTTCTTGTTATACAAATACATTGTTTTTAACCTACCTCCTGTGTTCCATAACTTACTTCCGGCCAAACCGGTCACTACAAATTTGAGGCGAAGTTTTACCACAAGAACTCCACAACAAATTGGCAACGAAGATCCAAAACACTCAAGTTATTATCAGAATAAACGACAGAGAACGCTGCACAAATATCCGAAAATGTACCGGAAGAGCAAGTGTCATTTAAAAAACAGTGCAAAATATAAAGATATTGTGAAATTTTATTAGAAACATATAAAATGTTTGATGAATGAGTATTCATCAGAGTTGAAAAATATATTCAAAGCAAAAAACATAGTTCAACAAAAAGATTTTCAGAAAACAATCGATCAATTAAAATAAACCAATATGAATTTAAACTGAAAATTAAATAACAGAGCGACAATTTTAGGTTTTAGGATATATACTGAAAAAGATGTGCGTTGTGGTGCATTGGATACTGGCTCGGAACGAGAAATCGGGGAGCCGAGTTCGAATTTCAGCCGAATTCATTGCATTCACTTACGCGCAAATACCCTTGGGAAAGGTATTAATCCGTCTATTGCTTCCAGTTATGCGTTAAATAACAGGACAGATAGGGTTCTATAGCCTTGGTCGGCAACCAGTCTACCGCAGAAAGCAATGGCAACCTACTGCGGCATAATCTTCTGCCCAGTCAGTCATGTCACTTTTGAGACATGATCGCCCAAGCGTGTATCACGGATGGCACTTGACTGACTGAAAAAGAAAGTTTGAAAATGTTAATACTCATAATGAATTGTAGAAGGACGGAAGTAAGCAGAGTGTAACATACCTAACAGTTTTGTGCGAATAAATGGAATTATGGTTACAGCTATTGATAAAGAAAATTGTTTTACATTTATAAGAGACACAAGAAAGAGGAAGACGCGAGAAGTTCTCCTCAATCAGTTCATGAAGGAACACAATACATGAAAGAAAAATATGTGTGAGAATTCGTAAAACCAATTCATTCTCTATTGTTGTTCCCTGTTAATTTTTCGACTTCCACTGCATAGAAGGAAAGTAGAAAATTATCACTTATTATGGCAGTAACTGAATTATGATTTTCATTAGGGTGTCAGCGAGTGCAAAGAACTGCTATAATCAGCTATGAATTGAGGCTGCTTATAGTTAATCAATATAGATTGTTAGGAATAAAAGATAAAGGAATATACATGTGTGCTTTATTTATCCAATTTAAGGTCTATGAAATAATCGTCAGAATGTTACTGAATAATGCGTTAACGTAAGAAGTGGAAGTATGATATGTATAAGCATTTATGTGATTAAAATGGTTAATCTTGAAGAGATTAAGATTGTAGTAATCTGAAAAGCATGCTCTCAGATGCAAGTTTTACGAATTACCGTTTCTTAAGAAGCTATCTGAGCGACGCTGCCTTCTCACTAATAAAATCCAACGGGAATGGAGATGTTTTGTCTTAGCTTTGAAGTTCGTAACTGATGCAACGAGTATGCTGTCAGTATTAGAAATAGTAATAGAGTAGCGATAGGCTGACACCAATTCATCCGTGGCAAATAGGTTGTAAGATAAGATTCTTTACTTTTTTCTATGTGCCATATCCCTTCAGGGCGTAGGCGATCATTGTTTCCACTTCTACCTATCCCTTTTAGCTCTTAGCACACTTTCTCCTGTTTCCCCACTCTTACCCTTTTTGCCATTCACCTACTCAGACCCTTTAGATATGTTAACCGCTGCTTTCCTTTGTCTCTCTTTCCTTCTACCTCACTCTGAGTATCAGATTCTCCAAGACGTCTTTCCTTATCACAGGACCTAAGAACTTCAGCTGTCTCTTCCTGATTCTCAGTATTAATTTACTTTTCGTTCCCATCCTTATCATTGTTCACATGCTCGATAAATGATATTCGCAGCTTTTTTCTATATAATCACATTTTGGTTGCTTCAAAGTTTTCCTTCATTTTTGCAGATATTGTCCATCATTCACTGACATATTGAAGAACAGACAACACATAGCATTCCAGTACAATCTTCTTTGTTTCTAGTTAAATGCTCCTGTCTCTTAATACTCTACACAGCTTCTGGAAGGAATAGATTGGATATATTTTCAACTTGATGTATAGCACCAAGTTATATCTCCGACAATTTGAAGATGGAGGACACTGAGATGAAAAGCAGGAGCGCCTAACCAGATATGACAACAGTATTCTCTGCACGGTCGGATGATTGTTATGTATATGTGCAAGATGGATTCAGTCGAAAAAGAAAAACTTCCTGGCCCGACACAGTGACCCATCCTTCCTAGCAGTGGATTTAGCTATGGCCACAATGTAATGATTCCACTTGAGTTCGGAAAATAGGGTAAAGCCGAGAAGTATATTGTTTCCAGGAAGACTTGCTTGGACCATGTTTACGGGGTCAGGTAGGACTGCCTGTGATGAGTGACAGCAGTTTCGTTTTAAAAGCATTGAAATGTACAAGCCACTGCTTAACCCAGCTCACCACTGAGTGGATGTCTTTCTCAAGATCAGCAGAGAGGATATGTGTGTTTGCCTTGCCAGATCAACAGGCTTCAAAGGAGAATTTCTAATATCATATGTTCCCGACCTAGCAGCTCGACTCTATCCACTTTCTCACCGGCAGGATGTGGCTTCCTCCTATCTCTTCTACCATTTTCATGGCTCCTGCTCCGACGAACTTACGTCACTGGTGGCTTCTCCTCAAACATTTACTCGTGCATTCAGATTGGCAACAAGTTTTCAGCCCGTTATAGTTAGTTCAGCCAAATTCAGCCTACATTTCTACTCTATCCGCTTCTTTTCTCGCACTTCCCGCCTGTGGAAATCCCTTCCGTATACTTGCTTAACTGACGGCTACAACCGTCGGTAATTTAGTGCATTTCTCTTGCCGTTTCTCTTACACCCCCTATAACTAGTTCGTCTTGCTCCTCACTCTCCTCATACCTAAATTTTACTCTCTTATGTAGCCCCTGGTGCATCAGTAGTGATACCGCCTTGCTTAGGCTGAAACAATAAAAAAAACAAAGATCAAGAAGCCTTTGAGAGAAAAACTATGGTATTAACAGAAGAATATATGGCCCTAATATTCATATTCAGAAATTCCTAAGAAAAAGCTTTGTGTGTGAAACTACTCTTTACAGCCAGAATTCTTGAGAAGAGACGGTTTTTTGATTCGATAGGACCAAAATGACGGATTTACCTATAAAGTTTTGAATTAGTGGATCCAACAACGTGGTCTGTGCGAAAAATGGCACCATGTTTTGGAGATATATCCTGCAAAACCCATTAAATTTATTTGGATTCTATCAAATTTGGTAAATAGTATTATTCATATCCAACCCAGATATCTATGCAAAATTATTTTTGTCAGATCCGAGTTTTGTAAATACAACGAATAGTTAAAAAAGTCAAGTGGATTCTAAAAATGAACAGCAAACCGGATGCATTGCGAAAAATAGTAAAAAAACAATATTTCTTGAAATAAGAATTACTCTACGAATCAATATACTGTTAGGTAAAATTAAATTAGACAACTATGGTTACTTCTTTACCGCTTACGCATTTTCTTATGTAAATGTATTAAAATAATTTTCCATATCGTTCACTTTTGCACATCAACTAATGTCATTAAATGCAGAAAAATATGTATGACCTTATGAAGATTAGTAGCAAAATGTTCAGAGAAAAACCTCAAGTAGGAAACTTTTTTAACGAATTGCTGTTCTTAGAAAACACTTTCTTAAATGGAATTTTCTTCATATATTTGACACACGGAGAACATGAACTTGATACCTTTCCATACGCTTATCTATGCTGATGAAAACATTCTGAAAGGTTTTAGTTCAGGAAAAATGCAAACAAACGAAGCATGAACGTGAAACATACATTCATTTGTGAAAGAAATTGACGTCCCTTCGATTCTACAGGTAATGCTCGGTGATGTGTTTGCGAAAGACTTTTCTTCAGGAAGTAGGCGTTCATGGCCTTCCACCTTTCCCTACTGTGGTGGCTCTGAGCACGCCTTCTCCTGTTAAACCATGCAATCCCCGTTCTGTCATGCACCTGATTAGGTCCTTCAAATATGTTATCCATTGCTTTCCCCTGTCTCTTCTTCCCTCTATCTGGCCTGTTAGTATCAGATTCTCCAAACCTTCCTTCCTCATTGCGTGTCCCAGAAACTTCAGCTGCCTCTTCCTGAGGCTCAGTATTAATTTCCTTTTCATTTCCATCATTTCGAAAACCTCATCATTGCTCACATGCTCGATCCATGACATCCTTCTGTTGCACCACATTTCAGTTGCTTCAAGTTTTTTCTTCATCTTTGATCGTATTGTCCAGCACTCACTGCCATATTGAAGGACGGCCAGCTTGTAGCAATCCATTACTCTCTTCCCAGTTTCTAGCGATGACGTGTCCCAGAAACTGAGTAACTTACTAACACACAGGAAAATTTCTGTAGAAACAAAGACAAGAGTGCTGGAATGCTATGTGATTTCAGTTCTGGACAATATCATCTAAAATGAGAACAAAACTGGAAGCAGCAGAAATGTGGTTCTAGAGAAGTATGCAGCGGATATCGTGGACTGAGCATGCAAGCAACGATGAGGTGTTGGACAGAATGACAACAAAAAGGAAATTAATACTGAGTATCAGGAAGAGACAACTGAAGTTCCTCGGACATGCAATAATGAAGGAGAGCTTGGAAAACCTGATCCTGACAGGCCAGATAGAAGGAAAAAAAGACAGAGGACGGCATCGGATAAAATATTTACAGGGCGTTTTCACGTGGATGACAGAACGACGGTTGCGAGTAGTAACAGGAGCAAACATCCTAAGAGCCACAAGGTATAGGGAGACGTGGAAAATCATGATAGCTTACGTCCTGAAGGGTCAGAGCACATAGAAGTAGAAGATATGTAGGAGCTATTTCCTAAATATTTAATGGTTTTATTATGAAAATGATAATATTTATTGTTACATTAAACATTTTATTTAATGCATGCACGTATTTGAATAACATTTCTGTTCTTTAAACATTGTACATAATTAAGACATTTACACTTTCTCTGTAGATCAATCTCAAACGTAGAGGTAAAATCGCTGAATATGTGGTTCTTCTTTATCATTATTTGATTATTCTTAACGTCTTTTAGGTTTTCTGTTTTGAGCCGTTAGCATTATTTACATTAATTGTATGCAGGTTATTCTCCACGTCTTTATTCTTACCACAATGTTTCACTCGGGAAAATAGCCTAGTATATAAAATCAGCAGTTGGTAAATTTGGTGACCAAAAAATTGTGAGTTCAATTACTAGTTCGGGCTATGCTTAATTGGACTCATGGACATAATGTGCAATTCATAACTGAGCATTACTAAAAGTTAAAACTAGACGCGATATTCCTAGACATGTTCTGCCAAATGCAAACAATGTCCCTAGTCCCTTGCCTACCAGCTTGATAATTATCAGGCTTTCAGGCGTTTGATTTACTCAGAAACAAGTGAGCAATACCTACATAAATGACTTTCTATTGAAAACTACAGAGAAAACACCACATTTGCCACTAAACATAAAAAAATATTATTTATAAAAACAATGTGTATGCATGTTCTATGTCAATAGCAAAACTTTTGTTTCAGGTACAACACCATAGTCAAGATCTGATTGAAAATTTAATCAGCATTTGATGATTTTCTTGAACAGAAAATCTTCGAAGAAAAATGTAATTTTATTAATAATGTAAATAATATATATGTATGTGTATCTGTGTGTGTCTGTGTAGTTCTATGTAGTCATGCATGTATTAAATATATAGGGCTATATAGAGAAAAAGAGAGTATGAGGGAATTAGTGAGAGAGAAAGAAATACTTTATCTATATACTACCGACCACAATTATTAGTCCACCCCAATTTTTTAAAAGAAACGATGTGTTTCTTACTATTTTAATATTTATTGCCCAGTGGATAATTCTAAATAAAATAGAATGGTTCTTTTGTTATTATTACTTTGAATAATTTCAAAAGACAAGGGAAAAAAGGTGAACTCGTCCGAATCAACCTAAATTTTCTTCATTCTTTCATTGATGAAACTGTAATATAGGTAATTATTAAAAATGTATAAATTCATTTGGTGCAGATGTCATTGTGCAATATTAACAAAAGAACCGTTCTATATTCATTTAGAATTATTTACTTGGCAATAAATACTAAGAAATAGTATGAAAGATATCATGTTTTAAAAAATATCGGGGCGGCGTAATAATTATGGCTGGAATATATATATAAAGAGGGAAAATTGGCTGGAAAAGAACACCGAGGTGGAAAGCGAAACACGTTAACGAGATAAGATTTCATCCTATTGTCGTCTCAAGGAAGGGTAGTATTTTATGCCAGCTTTTTCGTCTAATTTGTATACTTTTCGTTGCACATTTTCACATCAAGCTTTTTAAGTCTCCCTAACCTTCGAACTGAACAATGACTTAGTTAATTTTTTGAATACATCATGTTCTCTATCTATAAATCTATAAAGAACAAAGAATTTCAAACTCAGATCAGACAATTTCCGCTGTCGGACATTATGATTGATGGAGCGAAATATTAATCTGACGAACGATGACTGTAAAATTTCTTTAGGAGAATAGAGTTTCGTGGTAACTGAGTCTGTGTCCGGGTCATGGTGGTAGGATATCAAGATGGAAATAGATAATGTCGAATTTTCCAAGTGAGAAACTGATCAAACTGAACAAATTTCAGGGGAACAATCCGGGTTATTATCAAGGCCTTATGGTCGGGTCGCTAAAAATCAAAACGACAAATAAATTATGAAAGCGTAATATTCTTGAATTCTATCGAAATGAACAGTACTCGAATTAATATCGTTGACAAGAATAATTAATGAGATCCAAGACAAGTTAAGAACCCACTATGTTAAGAATAATCATAAGCAGTAAGGAGACATATTTCTGCTTGTCAACTTGAACAGAGGTCGCAATTCACAGGTTTGCGGGCTTGTACACGTCAGTGGACAATTTACTACCGAGCCACGAGGAAAATAATTAACTTGTTTAAAATTATATTGTAGACAAATTTTATATTGAACTTTAATTTCCAATATCATATATTTGTGAAGTTAGGTCATCTAAAAAAAAGAAATCTATGAAGTGCACTAGACATAAGAAGTTTCATAGTTGTCATCACTCCAAGATCGGACAGTCTAGTTCCAGCAAAAAAAAAAAAAAAATACTCAGGGATCTCACTAATTCTACATTTTGATGAGTTGATATTAATGTTATAATAGTGTACACGGTATTTGTTCTTGGAAACTGTTGTATCGCTGAGGTGGATAAAATACACAAAGGAAATGTGCTGCAGCATTATTCAGCACAATATCCGGTGCTGAACGGATATACACTCAACAGGACAAGAGTTACAATGACAAACAAGACACAACAGATAGAGGAGGGGTTTAGATGACAATAGTCGTCGAACTATGTAGACCGAATATTACACGAATGATAATCGAGTAGTATGACTTGAATGCTATTATACCTTCCTTAAATAGACAATTTCAGACTAAGGGCCATTCCATAATTGAGAGTGCTGCAAGAATGTCAGCCACTCTACAACAGAAAGTAAGCAGGCAAATGTGTGTTCGGGCTAATGTCCCGACATGAGAGTCGAAAGTATACAGTTTTCATCCCTTTAATATTTTTTATTAATGCTCTCTTTATCGAAATGCACTTAAATTACACATATGTGCCACTACCAACCAGCGAAATAACTGTTCAACATGAAACTACCACATATGTAAACTTTGTATTACAGAAATTAAACTATATGCGAAATGTTTTAAGAAATGACATAAAGTGAGATATCGAAAAGCGTGGTCGTAGTAGAAGACTGAAAGACGACATTCAAATGTTAATCAAAATAATAAGAACGTACAAAATTTTCATCAGAGTCGTAGAAAAGTTTGCGGAATTTTTATGCACGATCAATCATCCTATATGGCAGTGACTGCGAGACAATTTCATCAAAAGTGAAGAGGATGAAGCAACAGACATGTTCTTATAAGAGAGAACTCAAAGAATATCAATTACAGATCGTATAATCTATAAAGAAAGTTTAAGCGTTGTAGAAGCTGAAAGGACGTTTATTCTTGTTATATAAATAAACAGTTGAATGTTATACATAATAAAGAAACTGTTTGTCTGAATACAAGACATAAATGGGAAACTGCGTGAAATGTACGCAAACAATTTTTGCGTAAATAATGGCGGAAAAGTGACTGGGAGTGATAGCAAATGCCAAGATCTAGTAAGAGAGAAAAAGGATAACAAGTCGTAGAACCTCTTGCACGTCCCGTATAGTCACAGCACTTGCAAGAAGAGGAATTTTTATTTAAAACGTTTTGAGAATACGAATTATTTTTGTTTTGGTCTTTTGATAATTGTTGTTTTTAAGAATATTCTTTCATAAATGTCGCTTTTACTAGCATGGATACTAAAGACGCTTCCATTTCTAAAATATTGTGTTTGTGTTTATTGATTTTGACATTAAAGATGGAAGTAATATGCATTATTTCAGGAAGAGTAAAATCTCACTCAAACATAAAACAGAAGTAGAAATTTTATGGATGACATGCTTCAAATAATCGGACATGTCAAATATATTTTCCGAATCCTTACGAATAGCTCAATTATTGAGAACAAAGTATATTTTTTCAGAACTATCAATATTATTAGACAAGATTTCTTTTATAATTTTTGCAATTTAATTGTATGGTTTTCCTTTGTGATCTAGCCACCTACATATTATGACCCTGATATTATCTAGAATTCCAGACTTTACGTTATATGGTCCTGATTGAACCGATATTTTGAACAGCGTAGTAAGTGATGTGCGTTGTCGTGCAATGCACATCGACTGGGAAGGACAAATCGGAGTGCCAAGTTTGAATTCCAGTTGAATTTCTTGCATTCACTTACGCACAGATACCCTTGGAAACGGTATTAATCCGTCTCTTCCCTCAAGTTATGGGTTAAATAATAAGACAAATTGGGTTCAATAGCCTTGGTTGGCAACAAGCGTACCGCAGAAAGAAATGGCAACCTACTGTGAAATATTCTTCTGCCAAGTCAGTCATGTCTCTTTCGAGGCATAATCGCCCAATGCTTATTTCACTTAACTGAGTAGCTGGTGCTTTCTGATCAGCATAGTTTGAAAGGTTTGATTTTCTCCTTTATGAAACCCCAACATAGTAAAGTTCTAGTTTTATTCAGGACTTTATAGACAGTATGTTTATGATCTGGATATCCTGGTCGTTGTTGATTATCAGTAATGATTTTATAGCTGATTCATTCGGATTTCCTAGTTGTATCGGAGGGCATACAGCATTATAATTGTCTATCCTATAAAAAGGATTTTGACACATTGACACTTATTTTCAGATGAGCTCGATACTTTAGTCTCATCGTAGCAGTTATTTACACCCCCGAAAATTTGAATCAGCCGCATTCTTTATCTATTCTTTCGTGAAGAAGGGGTTCATTTCACACAGATTTTCCAATAACCACTTTTTATCAAACAAACACCTACTAGCAGTAAGATATTAACCAATTCAGATTTAAAGACAATCATTTTCTATCATCCATACTATCATTTTATATTTCATTTCGTATATTCATATCACGCAGCTTTTTCAGTAAGCCTCTTTCTTAATTGGCTACTTGACACGTCCCTGAGGACGTTTATATAGTTGTTCTTAGTGACGTTTAGAATCTGGTAATCATACCTTTTTCAGTCGTTTCAATTATATGAATTCAATGAAGAGTAACAATAACCTTGGTGCCTTTTAAATAAATTCCTTCTTCAATATTTCTAAAAACTTGTGTTGATAATATCGGAAGTATTTTTCTATTTCTACAGAAGATAAACTGGGTAACACATTCTGTTTTTGATGGAGCGATGATGATCAGATTTTTACATTCTAGTTGTTTATTTAATAACATAACATCCCATCAAGAGAACGTCAGTCATTGACATTTTTTTCTTGATTCACAATTGACTTCTTCTTCTTCTTCTTCTTCTTCTTCTTTCTCATCCTCCTCCTCCTCATCATCATCATCATTATAGTAATATTAGTATTAGTATTTTTATTGCTGCTGCTAGTTTTCTTATTGGTCAGTTGTTGCTTTCGCATTATTCACAAAACAATCATATTAAAACTTAACAGTTAATAATAGACTTTCAGATTGATAAGCTCCATAACAAAATACATATACTTGAATTTAATCTCACACGTGATACACCACCTTTATCACATTATTCTTATTTGTATCTTATTTTATTTTTCTTTCTATATTTTACTCCATTTTTCTCATAAGCCACATTAATTCTGTTTACTTTTCCTCGTTTTAACTGTTGCATTTTAATGCATGAATTTTTTAATATTTATTTTTTTCTGCAATGGAAGTACATAGGTTTGTCTGTCGTCCGTTTCACGTTCCATCGCGATCTTTTGAACAGAAGCAGATGATGATTTTTGCTTCTTATTTAGAATTGGGTTCCTTTTTTCACCTAAAGATTTTTCAAATCTATATTCCTAACGCCCCGAAATAAATTTTTTTCTTTACTATTTATTTTGTTTCCTTCTATAAGAGCAGAGAGGTTCGCCTATATTCGAGTTAAATATCTTTCCCTGTTATTTGAACAGTAATAAAGATTCCCGTGATTTGATTTTTAAAAAAGATGCACAAATTTATATTTACCTGCGGGACCGCGTTAGAATTAGTGCAGCTCCTAGAAGCGCCATCTTCGTCTATTATGAGTATGTCGTTTCTTGAAATCTGTCCCAAATACTCGTTAACTCTAGTCACGAAATACGTAGAAGTCTTCAGTAAAAAAAAAAATGCTAATATTGTTATATCTCTATTCAACCTTTGCAAGGGGTCGTTCTTCCGCTTCATATATACTTTCATATATTTTTCCTTTATACATTTTAGGAATTTTTTTTCTAGCTTTACGACTTCGATAGAAAATCACGTTATTCATTTGTAGTCATAGAAAAGAATATCTGGATTACTAACTATCGTACTGACGTCTTTTCTCACTGAATGTTCATGTCTCACTCACAATGAAGATCACGGGAGATTAAATTCCATCATATCCGCATTATTGTTAAACATTTTTCTAAGGTCATCAGAAGATCTATTTTTGTTTTTATTTTGTTAAGGGTTCGAATACTTTTAGTATACAGGGTCCAAGAAAATTAATTATTCTTTTATTGACTTTTATTGAAGAAAACATTAATTGCAATAGTTGAAGATGACTTAAGATTAACTATGGTTTACGCGTTCGGGAATATTCAAATGTTAATTTCGAGCTGAGAGCAATTGGACGATGTGGAGCGATGTGGAGCGATTGAGTGAACACACAATCACAAGACATCTCACGAGCAGACTTTTTCTACTTGGTGCATTGAAAGTTCTTGTTTGTAGGCACAAACTTAAAACAACTTCTGAATAGCCTATTATTTGAAGTTAATATAGTAGAGTTTCTGACAAGATTTATCGCTTTATTGATCATGAAGAACATTAAATATTTTTAATAAGAAATCATATTGTTTTTATATGATAATACCTGTAAGTTTTCTTTAAACATCCGTAAATGATTTTCATTCAATAAATTTATTAAATTAAAAAGCGGGTTACCTTTGCTAAAGGCAGTATTAAGTTGGAAGGAACGTTGTGTTGCATTTGAAGACCTAAAAGAAATTAATAATTCTTAATTGATCGAATTAATGAATACAAACTTTCCTCTTGTCATCGATTGAATTATCCTCTCTGCTTTGGCAAATGTTTGGCCCTTTCGGTCGTAATAGTTCTATGATACAAATAAACACTAAAGACACTTCTACTGAAACAGATTTCCTTAGAAAAATGTTGCAATGATGTGGAAAAATAAGTCAGACAAATCAAGGTTAGAGAATTGAGGACGGTTCCATAATTTGCCATAAAATTTTCCCGTGTATCAAAGGCTTTATCTGATTGTGTATTATAGTGTCATTGCAAGACGTCCTTTCGAGTAACGAGTAATGATCAGCTTCTCGAGTGATAGTTTTTAAATACTTACAATTGACGAAAATGGATGTGCACAAAGCTGTTTTCGTTTGGCAATTCATGGCAAACGACAAGTGCATTATGCCAGAAAAAAACAGTGCGAAAATATTAGTTTTCTGTTTCGATCTGTACATGGATTTTTCTTTAATGGTCGGTGCTAAAAATATTTTTCTATTTTGGGAGCATAACATATAATTTCAATTTTGGTGTCAAAACATGTGAATAATCTGTAGCGGACCTCTGGATGATGATTGGTCATTAAATCGCTAATATTCAAAATACGTCAGAGAAACGGTTTTTCCACCGTGGTACAGCGTATGTAGCTAATTTATCTCTTTAAATATGTGGAAGGCCTACATCCAACAAAGCAAGGTGTTTTTATAAGAGCATCATAGATGTGGTACAAGACTGAAAGTATAGGGCAACCGGTGATGATCTAACTCAGTACTCAATTGGAATTATTCAAGCGACCTACTAAAGCATACTTTAAAGATGCAATAATAAATCCTTTCCTTTTTGTCATTAATTCCGCTAGCTTTCAAAAACATATTCTTATTTTATAAGTTCACCCTTTTTTTGCATGTGTACTATGCAATGGCAACTTACTGCGGGACAATCGTCTGCCCAGTCAGCCACGTCTCTTTCGAGACATGATCGCCCAATCGTTTACCACGTATGGCACTTAACTGACTGACTATTTCTTCCGATGCTCTTAGCAAGAATTATTTTTACAGCTGGCTGTTTTTACACACTCTTGCTTTCCCGACATCCATATTTATTTTTAGTCAACCTGACGAATTCGCTTTGATTTAATACAATAATTTTCTCATTATACACATTTAGTCGAGGTACATAATTGTGCAAGCATCCCTGTTTATCAATTGTAATGCTTACTCAAATACGTGTAATTACTAGAATAAGGTTTATGAAAATAAGAAACAATTTCAGATTAAAAATAATGATTGGTTAAATAATATTATTGACTACTTTTTCTCCCCAAAATGTATTTGCACATTTCCTTCTACTTTAATTATTTATTTACTATTTGTTTTTGTTTTTGTTTTTTGTTTTTTTGCTTCGGCTTTCTTTTTTCTTCATTGGCATCAGTAATTGTCAACTGCAATAAAAAGATATTAATTTTCAGATTTAATTAATATTTTTAGATAACCACTGCATTTATATGTACACGACTTTAAGGTCTACAAAGTTTATCTTTGCATTAATATTTTGTCATTGTATTATGTATATTTTCATTATTTCCTTTACTGGGTACCATTGATTTTTAGTTACAGAGTATAATAAAGTCATTTATTATTCCTAACTGTGCTGACACGACTGAATTCACAATTACAATAATCATAGTAATCCTAAAGCACACTCGGAAACTGAGTCTGTAACAGAACCGGAACTTCGTTTCTTTGCTTATTGGTATTGCATATACGGATAACTGTGATGGCAACCAGTAAAATGATGGTGATCGTCCTGATAACGGTTAAATATTGGCAGATAATAACGGGGAATAAATTGAATGTTGATTAAGGTAATGTCAAACTGAACAATGTAATTCCTGTCCACTGACAGTTTTAATTCAGAAACCACTGATGGCGGACAAACGCCCAATGTTCAACGTTCCCAATTACCATTTCCTCTACCAAACCCCGCGGGTAGCCCTATCCCAAATGGTGGTGAAAGCTGGGAAACAAACTTATCGATTGCCGTGGTCACATCTAACCCATAATTTTATGTGGCAATACATTTCTGGACAGCAATCAATAGTTAATCATATTTTGGCTGAAGACCCAGCAATATTTTACACATATAAGCAACAGTAACGCCAAACCCAGAGCTTGCCATATTTTTTCGTTTTTCTCTCTGCCTTTTGCCTTTGCTCAACACTTCCTTGCCGTCTACATCTCATTTTCTTTAAGCTTGTTTACGATGATTTAATGTGGGTAACGTTGTATTTGTGTTTTATTTGAAATTTGTTCTGCTGTAGTGTGTCTCTCACTTTCTCTCTCTTTCTCTTTTAGTTCTTAACGATCACACTGTTTCTCCTGATGTGTATATTCTTTCCTTTTTCTCTTTTGTAACCCATCTGATTTATTTGATACGCACACAACCACTTTTACACTCACTGCCTCTCTATTATTTTACTTTCACTTTCTCTGTAATGCGTCTAAAAAAATGTCCTTTTCTTCTCTTTAATATTACCCTACTTGTATCATGCACACTCTTCCTTTCTATCTTTAAAGTTCACATTTATTTATCTACATCACGCTCTCATTCTTTCTTTAACACTCAGTTTTAACAGGAGATGAAAATTGCGACACAGAGATCTGAAGGAGAATTGCCATAGCAAAGGACGCGTTCCAGAAGCTGAGTAAATTACTAACACAGAAGAAAATTTCACTAGAAACAAAGAAAAGAGTGCTGGATACCCTAGTGAATGCTGGACAATATCATCGAAGATTAGGACAAAACTTGAAGCAGCGGAAATGTAGTTCTACAGAAGGATGCTGCGGATATCGTTGACTGCATCAAAGCAACGATGAGGTGTTGGAAAGAATTGCAACAAAAAGGAAATTAATACTGATAATCAGGAAGAGACAACTGGAGGCAAGTTTTGGTCAGTATCGACAACCTGGTGGTGGTCAATATAATATCTCTATCGCTCAATTATTTGAATGCGAAAAAAAAACTAAGAATGTTGTCTGTTTTCAAACTTAGGCTGCCTTTTAATAATCAAATTTGAAGAGGTGAATTGGAATGAAATTACAAAGGAACACAATTTAGATATTTATAAATTTAACATAGATGTAACTGATAATGATGTTCATCAGTGCAAAGAAGTCGTGCATTTATAATATATTTAGCAGATTATTGCTGTTATGCTGTTTTTAAAAAAAGGAAATGTTATAGTTGTAAAAGTTTAGTATCAGGAAGAGATGATATGCTACCTGATATAAACAGTTACTTTCAAGGAATTAATAGAGGTTCTCTGTTATATTTCAATGATGTAGCAATAAATTTAGTACAATACAATTATATTGTTTTTAATAAACATGTAAAGAATCCTTGTTTTTTTCATTCTATGAATCAAAGAAAATGGTCTATGTACATAACATTGGATGTTTTGGCCAAGGACGAACTTCTTTTTCATGTTGACTCATGTGGTGAAGGTCACAGTATTGAAGAAATAGAAAAAATGATTCTCTGGAGCTCTTCTAATGCATTATCAAATAATTTTTCTCGCAAGGAAAATTATAATATTACTTGTAAGAAGTTAAGTAAAAAAAGAAAACTTCAAACATTCAACAGAATTTTGAGATATAAAAAGACTTTTATAAGTTTGATTCTTAAAAACAGTAATTAAACCTATTTAGTTTGAATTAATTTGCTTTAATTTAAATTGTTGCATTTTTTAATATTTTTAATTAATAATTTTTGCTTATTTATTGTTACTTCTTGTTTGTTCCTAAATTCTAATGGTTGCTTGATTGCTATATTTGAGTGATTCTGATTTAAATATTCTTAGAAATAAAACAAATATGATTGTAATTTTTCATAATTAAATTGAAAATATGAAAATTTAAGAAGTGTTTGTTAAATTGTTTTTAGGATTTAGACGAATAAACGAAAAATTTTGTCTTTAAAACTGTGTTTATTTACAAACACAACCGACAGTCTATAGTCAATAATGATGTTTATATTTCTTATTAATTTTTGTTTTTCTTAATTTTAATTAAAATTAATAAAACTAGTATAAATCAAAACATGTGTCTTTCTTTTTTTCTTGTTACATTTAAAAAGGTTTAAATATCTTTATTAAAAAAACCGATTTGTGATTATTGACGTTGTCATGATGCGAGAGACGGCTGCTACGCTGATTCATGGTTCTACACTCGTGAGGTCACATTTCAGACCTTGGTAATATAGCGGAGGTCGTGGCTCAGCTCTGTTAGCTAATCCCACTCAAAAAGTGTGTGCTGACTCTTCTGAGCAGAATTCCTACACCACAACTACGTTCTCAAAAGCGAATAAGAAAAATATTGTATGCCTTGATTTATAAATGCGTATTACCTTCGTTATTTCATTAAGTGAGAATATCGTCATTTTATCAGAGTGAAAAAAAAACAAAAACAAGTGACTTTATGAGAGAAAAGATAAGACGTTTTGGGACCCCGTCGTCGAATTAATAATCATCGTGTGGTGCATAAGACCGAAAAATATTGTAAATCCTTTCCATCTTTGTGAATAATGTCTGGGTGATCTCTTTGTATTTTTCGTTCTGTGTTATCAAAAATATACAAGAGGACTTAACACTTGCTCTATCAATACAAGAATCAGGATGCTATTCATACAAGTTTGAGGCTGTTTTCATCATGTAGACATATCTCGCAATGCAGAGAGGGACCTACCCATTTCTTACGGTTTTTGCACTCATTACATCTGAGTATTGATCATCCTGTGATAAGATGATCAATAAATACAATGAATTGATCATAGAACATACATTTCTGGGCAGTACTGTTATGCAATATATTAGTTTGATAGATGCTTGTAACCAGAATCTAGTTCTGTGCAGCAAGACTCTTCAGCATCACTCTTATGTCCTGACTCCTAATACACTGTTTTATTATAATTTGATATACATTAGTAATTTTACTCCGGAAAAGGAACTGGCAAAGTCGTGACGTTTGGCTCCAGATTACTTATATTTGCTTTGGGCCTATTATTGTTAACTTCACCATTTCTCAATCATAACATATTACCAAGGGTTCTCTTACGAATTTACTTCTTTAAATATAAAAGAATATATCTGCGTTATGGATGTTCAAAGAATTGTTTTTTAAGCATCTCAGTTCGGATCCGTTTACCTACATTAAACAGCCATTTCTGAATTTTTGTTTAACACATTTTGAAAGGTGCCCACACAAGGCACACGATATCCCCTAAGTACCTATCTCATGCTATTCCATGTTTCTAATTTGTGTCTTTTTACATAATCTTTTCTTTTTTTTTAAACAAAATTTACCGTTATATAAAACACTGGCATTATTAATATCATAATAATGATTATTATTAAATGAGAAGAAGAAGAAGAAGAAGAAGAAGAAGAAGAAGAAGAAGTCTCCTGCTATTGTCACTCTACCTACAAACTTTGGTAGAGGGTGTGCTGTTATGGCTACATTTTATGATTTGTTTTTATCACCCATTACTGTTTTCGTATTGTTTTACTGTGTCATCCCGTCATTTTTTGTTTACATGCATGTTTGAAGCCAACAGCTTTTGTATTGTCTTACAATTTTAGCTGCATATGACCTTTTCCTTCTCTTTTACGGTGCCTGCATAGACGATGTATATCAGTTTTTATATTTGTTATGCTTAGAAAAATGTTCCTTGTTTTAGAATCCATTTGTCTGATGTCATTTAGAGTCTAGTTGAAGATATTGATGATGTATTATACCTCTGAGATGACAAGGTTATTAATGGTCATGATTCTGTTCTGAGAATTCAATTCAGTTTTAACATTAAGTGAACCCATTTCTCATTATTTTTAATTTTTTTTTTCGTGTATTCCTTCATCATCACTTATACAGACTGATAATAGTTTTTTTTCCTCAAAATCATTGATATTTACCCCAGGGTATAATATACATCGGAAGGTTTGTTGTAGCTATCCTCGTAAAATTGTGTCTTTAGCAAATTTATCTATACATAATTTCATTCCAAAATCATCACTTAAAAATTATAATCTTTTTATGAGTATTTCCATATCAGATATTTATAGCATACAATAAAATGCAAAACAGATGGCTTTTTTTAGATTACTTATAGCCATATTATCTTCTGTTAAGTTTACTGGTTAATACTATTAGATATACACAAAATAGTAGGCATCTTGAAATATTCGACTGTTGATGCTTATTACATCCGACTTTTTCAAAGAAACAATATGTCTATTTTTCAGAATAGAGGTCAGAATTTGGTAAGTAATGGAGTGTAATTGAACTTTTGTTTAGGGGGATAATTGTGTCAACATTATTTGATAGAAGGAAGGTAATTCCTTTGGTTAACCATGCCGAAAGTCTATTGCCATCTTTGACCATTTCTTTAATATCTTTAGTTATTCTTTGAGTGCTGTATTTAGATAACAGGTATAAAAATTAGGGACTGTATCACTTCCTGCAGATTTTCTATGTGGGTGTCTTTTTCAGTGCGCATTCAACACATACACTCATGTGATTACTTATTATTATTATTATTATTATTATTATTATTATTATTATTATTTCCTTTGGTATGTCTTGCAACCAGAGACCAGGGATAGCTTCATTGACATTTTCTACAGATCATTTTTGGTATAAAACAAACAAAACAAAAAACACGTAAAATCACAAATATTTACATAGATAAACGTTTTCGTAATGTGTGATGTGCGCTATGGAGCAGTGGATACCGTCTCGGAACGTGAAATCGGAGAGTCTAGTTCGAATTCCGATTGAATTCGTTGCATTCGCTTGGGAAATACATTAGTTCATCTCTTCTCCTTCTAGCGATGGGATAAGTAGCTGGGTAGATTGAGTTCAATAGCCTTGGTTGGTAACCAGTTTACTGCAGAAAGTAGAGACAAACTTGCGCGGGAAAATCTTTTGCCCTGTTAGTCATTTCTCTTTCGAAATATGATCACGTATGGAATAAACTGACTGACCTGTATTTGTGATTACAATATTTTGTAATTCTTTAAGAAATGGGTTACAAGAATAATTTCAGTGAGTCTATCAGAATGTTTCCAAGCAATCCGAAGGCTCTAACTTCAACTGGAATTACTGATGTCATGATGTCACACATTTCTTCGGATTTTGATAGATTTTTGAAGAGCTTAAAAAATACATGAAAATCTATATTGACGGCCATAAGAATAAGAAAGCACCTTCTATTATTTTGGTAATTATTATAAATTATTATTTTGGTATTTTTGATGATTAATATGATTAGAGTGATGATTATTATTATGTCATTTTTCATCTTATTTTGATATCTGCTATGGTCGGACTAGCAACCAAGTCTGCGAGAAGACCTAAGGCAGGTCGTGGTGTGTTGTTATGGCACCATTTCATGTTTCTTTCTATTACCCATATAATCCCTAGCGTTACATAGACAAATTTTACCTTAGTATGTAGGCTGTACTTAATAAGAAAATTCTTTGTATATTTCTTAAGCTGGGGTTTCCAGGGATTCTTTCAATGTGTTCTTTTGTTCCATATTTTATCATTCCAAGTGCACCTACTATCACTGGCACAACTCTTGTTTGCAATTTTCACATTTTTTCAATTTCAATTTCCAGGTCTTTATATTTTGACAGTTTTTCAAATTCCTTGGTTGCTATGTTACAATCCGCTGGACAAGCCATATCAATTAATAGACAAGTTATCTCTTTCTGGTTTTTAACAATAATGTCTGGCCTATTTGATTCAATTTTTCTGTTTGTGTACATGGTGTAATTCCATAGAATGGTGACATCTATTTCTGTAACCGGTGCTGGGTGATGTTCATACCAGTGTTTGTTTACAGATTTTCCATAGTGATTGCACAGTGTCCAATGTAAATATTGCCCAACTCTATCGTGACGATTTTTATATTCATTTGTGCCAAGTACAGAACAACCTGAGATTAGATGGTCTATTGTTTCTTGGTGTTTATCACAGGACCTGCATATTGGATCCACATTATTATGTATAATATTTGCCTGAAGGTTTCTAGTGAAAAGACTTTGGTCTTGCGCTGCAAGAATAAAGCCTTCAGTCTTAGACTTTAATCCAGATGCACGTCACCATCGATGAGTATTAACTTTATCAACATTGAATTTATTGGCGCGTTCTGGATATTGGCCATAAAGAGATTTCTCTTGCTAGCGTTGTTTCATCTGTTCAAGAGCTCTATCTTTGGCTTTCATTTTCACATGTTTTGCTGCAACAGTTGGTTCTTGGCTTCTGTTTTTTTTTATAGAATCTACTAAATGTATATCTTGTTTGTATTTACTGGCTTCTTTTGTTATGGAATATTTTGACTAATTGTATCATACAGTCCTTTGTTGTTTCTATGTATGTTAGTAAGCCAATAGTTGTTGTCTTGTATGACAATTCTAGCTGAATAAGTCCTCTTCCAACTTCTTTATGGAGTATGTATAGACGGTGTACAGCAGCCTTTAGATGATGCATCTCATGATTAGAAAGAAGTTTTCTTTTTTAGAATCCATCCGATTGATCTCGTTTAGAGACCACTTTAATATGTTGAACAACTGGGATTTCAAGGCTATTAATGGCTATAATTCTGTTCTGCAAATTCAATTCAGTTTCTAATATCAGTCGTAGCCTACTATAGTACTCTTTACGCACTATTTATTTCATTTTGTTATGGTGAGTTTTTCACTGTCATTTACATCTGGTTATTTAAAAGTTTCTTCTGGTTTTAATTCTTTTATTGTTACAGCAGGGTCTAACTCACTGAGGATGTTTGTTGTAGTGATTCACTTAAACTGTAGCTTTAGCACATTTATTCAAATTTAATTTCATTCCAATGTCTTCGCTGAAGAATTGTCCAGTTTTCAGAAGACTTTCCACCTTGTTACAATTCTTAGCACACAACTTTAAGTCATCAATGTAAAAAAGATGGCTTATTTTCATGTGGGCTATTTTATAACCACATTCTGTCTTGTTAAGCTGACTGGTAAGTGCTATTAATGATATGCAGAATAGTAACAGAGACAAAGAATCAATTGAAATATACCTCTTTTGTTGTTTATTTCACCAGACTTATAGGTTCCATTTATATGATTAAGGTAAAGGGTTGTTTTCCATATTGACATGAATTGTTTGATGAAATTTATGATGACGTGTGATATCTTTTATATGTTTTTGTAGTTTTTAATATCTAGTTCTTCTTCTTATTAATTTTATTATTATAATTATTATTATAATTATTATTATCATTATGTCATTTTTCATCATATTTCGATTTCTGCTTTGGTCTCACTACCAACCAAGTCTGCGGGGAGACCTAAGGCAGGTAGTGGCGTGTTGTTATGGCTCCATTTCATGTTTTTCTATCTTCCCTATCATCTCCAGCATTACATAGATAAAGTTTTCCTTAGTGTGTGGGCTGTACTTAATAAGACAATTGTTTGTATGTCTCTTAAGCTGGGGTTTCCAGTTATTCTTTCAATGTGTTGTTTTGTTCCATTTTTTATCATTCCAAGTGCACCTACTATCACTGGCACAACTCTTATTTTCAATTTCCACATTTTTTCTATTTCAATTTCCAGGTCTTTATATTTTGACAGTTTTTCAAATTCCTTGATTGCTATGTTACAATCCGCTGGACAAGCCATATCAATTAATAGACAAGTTTTCTCCTTCTGGTTTTTAACAATAACGTCTGGCCTGTTTGCTTCAATTTTTCTGTCTGTGTAGATGGTGTAATCCCATAGAATGGTTACATCTTCTATTTCTGTAACCGGTGCTGGGTGATGTTCATACCAGTGTTTGCCTACAGCTTTTCCATAATGTTTGCATATTGCCCAATGTAAATATTGCCCAACTCTATCGTGGCGATTTTTATATTCATTTGGGGCAAGCACAGAACAGCCTGAGATTAGGTGGTCTATTGTTTCTTGGTGTTTTTCACAAAACCTGCATTTTGGATCCATATTATTATGCATAATATTTGCCTGAAAGTTTCTCGTGAAAAGACTTTGGTCTTGTGCTGCAAGAATAAAGCCTTCAGTTTCGGACTTTAATCCAGATGCACGTAACCATCGATGAGTATTAAATTTGTCAACATTGGATTTATTGGCACGTACTGGATATTGGCCATGCAGAGGTTTGTCTTGCCAGCGCTGTTTCATCTGTTCAAGAGCTTTATCTTTGGCTTTCATTTTCATATTCTTTGCCGCAATAGTCGTCTCTTGGCTTCCGTTCTGCTTTTCTACAGAATCTACTAACTGTAAATCTTGTTTGAATTTACTGCCTTCTTTTATTATTGAATATTTTTTCTTTCTTTCTTCATGTTGCCTTACTAATTGTATCATTCAATCCTTTGTTGTTTCTATGTATGTTAGTAAGCCAATAGTTGTTGTCTTGTATGACAATTCCAGCTGAATAAGACCTCTTCCACCTTCTTTACGGGGTATGTATAGACGGTCTACATCAGCCTTTGGATGATGCATCTTATGCTTAGAAAGAAGCTTTCTTGTTTTAGCATCCATTCGCCTGATGTCGTTTAGAGTCCAGTTTAAGATGTTAAAGCTATATTGGACAACTGGGATTTCAAGGCTATTAATGGCCATAACTCTGTTCTGTGAATGTAATTCAGTTTTTAATATCATTCGTAGCCTTCTATAGTACACTTTACGCACTATTTCTTTCATTTTTTTATGGTGAATGTTTTCGCTCTCATTTACTCCTAGGTATTTATAAGCTTCTTCTGGTTTCAATTCTTTTATTGTTACACAGAGTCTAGGCTAATTGAGGATGTTTCTTGTATTGATCCACGTAAAACTGTAGCTTTAGCACATTTATTCAAATTAAATTTCATTCCAATGTCTTCGCTGAAGCATTTTACAGTTTGCAGAAGACCTTCCAGTTCATTATCATTCTTAGCATATAACTTTAAGTCATCCATGTAAAATAGATGGCTTATTTTCTTTTGGCCTATTTTATAACCACATTCTGTCTTCTTAAGTTGACTGGTTAGTGCTATTAATGATATGCAGAATAATAAGGGAGATAAAGAATCACCTTGAAATATACCTCTTTTGATGTTTATTTCATCAGACTTATAGGTTCCATTTATATGATTGAGGTAAGGGGTTGTTTTCCATATAGACATGCACTGTTTGATGAAATTGATGATGACGGGCGATATCTTCTATATATTTAAAGTCTTTAAAATCCAGTCATGTGGCACACTATCGAATGCCTTTCGATAGTCTATCCAGGCTGTACTAAGATTTTTCTTTGTACTGTAGCAGTTTTGCAGGATCATTTTGTTAATCAGCAATTGGTCTTTACAACCATAACAGCCACGTTTGCACCCTTTTTGTTCAAGCGGTATCATGTCATTTCTTTCTAAGAATAAATATGTCTGTTTTGTTAAAATAGATGTTAATAGTTTATATGTTGTCGGAAGACATGTAATTGGTCTGTAGTTTTTCGGGTTTATTATTATTATTATTATTATTATTATTATTATTATTATAATATTATAATATTAATAATATTATTGATTTTCAGTGGTGTATATTAATATTATAATATTATAATATTATATAATATTATAATATTAATATTATTATTGATTTTCAGTGGTGTACAATTTTCAGTGCACATTCAACATAAATATTTCTGATTATTTTTATTTATATGAAAGTTTACATTTTTTTACAAATATAGAAACTCCAATATATTCATCATAGCAGCCAGTATATAGCAATTGAATGCCTCATATTCAAATATTGCACTAAGGTAACCAGTTTCGATAAAGCACCAAATTATATTATGATGGAACTAAGAAATACCTTCAGATCCGACAACCATATCTTGTTGGAGAGTCTTAAGTACCTACATATGACTCTTTCGTCGACTTGTTTCAAATTTCAATTATGATGAATTCAACAATACCCGACTACACTAGCCAAACAATAGAGATTCACCTGTAAATTCATATACCTAAATTTGTAGCAAATTGTTTTTAATAATTGATTTTAATCTGCTATTTCATTAATTACTATGAAACAGCCATATTGCAAATTTAATGACACCGTAAACTTTTTTGACATTAATTTAATTAGCTCTGTATAATAATCACCTCTGTTTATTCATTTATATCTTTCGTGTTACACTCTGTATAATTCTATTAAAAAGTAAGAAGTAATTTTCTACTGTATATATCTATACAGTACTGTACAAAAGCATTAGGTCAAGAACTATTTTATATTTTATGAGGTATACTGACAGAAAATACATACTTTAATTAATGTATTTTTATTTGATTTACTCCACAAATGCTTTAACAATAAAATATTTGATACAAAATAAATTGAATATTTAGCATAATAGCCTTTTGCTTTGATCACACTCTTTAATCTGTCAGAGTTTGACATCACGAGCTTCTTCAATATATCTAATATTATTTCCTGCCAAGCAGATTGTATTTGTTCCCTAAGTGAGTCTTGCGAAGTAACATCAGATTTACCAATTTTTTATCCAAAATATCCCATAGATGTTCAATAGAATTGAGATCAGTGCTTTGTAGAGGACAATTCAAATTCCGAACCGTGCCTTCTTTCTTTTTAGTTAAATAATTCTTATAGATATTTGGTTTTTCACTGTGTGTTTGAATTTCAGTGAGGATTTTTAGGAAAATCACGCCTGTCCTAATGCTTTTGCACACTACCGTTATTATGCAAAATTGTTAGGACAGGTTAATTTAGAATTTTCTTTTGATGCCTCATAAAAGATGAAATAGTTATTGTTCTAAATACCTTTGCACAGTACTGTATATAAAAAGAAACTATAAGCTAAGCAATCAAACAAATACATTCATCTCAATATTCTTCAAATAAACTCATTCGCAAAAGACATAGGGCTAAAGTAATTAAATGAACCCCTTGATGTACATCCCTAGCTTCTATTCATGTTGGAATTGAAGTAAGGCTTTTTGGTTATTTGAACCTTTTTGATATCTACCCGAGAAAAAATAGTTATTACAAACAACTTGTTAAAAAAAGAATCGGTCAGTCAGTTAAGTTCTGTAAGTGATACATGATAGGAAGCACATTATTATTGGTCAGAAGATTAAACCGCAATAGTTTGCCATTAAATTTTACGGTAGTCTGGTTGCCAACCAATGCTAGAGAATCCAGTCTGTTTTGTTATCTAACCAATAACTACAGGGAAGAGACGGATTAATCCCTTTCACAATAGTATTTGCGCGTAAGTGAATGCAATGAATTCAACTGGAATTGGAACTAGTCTCCCCGATTTCTCGTTTTAAGCCGATATCTACTGCACCACAATGCAAATTCACAATAAATAGTGTAAATACTTGAGGCTTGTCATTAACTTTTGAATTATATATATAATTCTTCGTTGTGTAAAATAACGAATTATATATAATCATTTTGTTTTTATGTAATAAATTTAATATAAGTCAACTTGTTTTTAGAAACGTAGCTGCATAATATTTTCTGAGATAAAGTAGAAACTCGAATCAAGAGAAATGTGGATTTACAGAAAGATGCTGAGGATAACATGGACCGAGCATATGAGCAACGACAAGGTGTTGGAGACAAAAAAAGGAAAAAATATATTTAGTGTCAGGAAGAGACAGCTAATGTTTCTGCGATACGTAACGAAGAAGAATGGTTTGGAAAAATTAATACTCACACGACAGGTAGAGAGATACAGAAACAGGGGAAAACAGCGCAAGACATATCTGATTGACGTGAGCAAATGGATGGTGGATCAGGGTTTGAGAGAGACCCCAAGAGTATAAATGTTAAGATAGGGGCAAGAAAAATTTCAGGATCGTCCACGTCCTTCAGGAACACGCTTAGAAAAATGTATTTTTAAAAACACGAGGTGAAAAATATTTTATATTTTTAATTAAGCATTTTTTCATCTTTTTCTTTCCTGTGGGTCGATTCAAATCCGTATCTATTTAGTGTAGGGGTTAAATAGCAGGGTATACTATGTTGTATACCCTTGAATATGGGCCTATTTTAGAGAAGATATCATTTGAAATAAAACTCTTAGAGAATATGTAAAAAACAAAAATAAATTTATTCAACAAGAATATAGAATAATCTACAGGTAATAAAGTGTAGGAACCGCTTCATCCTGTAGCGAAATGACATGAACATTATGCATAATTCAATTTATATTTTGGGGTTTTTCACATACAGTTTCTATTTTTTCCTTTCCATGTATCTGCCTTTTCTCCTTACCTTTCTTTCCTCTTTCTTTCTTTTTTCCTTCCTTCCTTCCTTGCTGTATTTGAATACTTTAATCAATAAAATACACCCATCTGGAACTGAAGACAAAATTCTCGTTTCCCAATTCAATTGTCGGTTACTCTTCATTTCTATACATATTGTTTTATATAAATTCAAGTCTTACTGATTCTATCCTCTTAAATCACAACATATACTGACGTAATTCAAAGTGAGAAACACACGATGTGTTCCATTAAAATTTAAGATTATGTCAACCAAATAAATCCTTGTAATTGTTACCTTTTAACACCTTTCAGAATTGAATCTTTTAAAACTAATTTATTTCAGGAATGCAGCATTGATTTCCCATCTGTACTGCTGGTTTAATATTGCAGATCAATGCAAGTCGAATAGTTTCTCTCCTCTCAAAATGACCACCTTGTGAGGCTGTCTGATAAAAAACAGTCTTTTAAACTTATTTATGTAATAACATGAATGTTACATCTTGTTTTCTTACCAAAGCTAGCTTTTTTTTTTTTTGTTGTGAAAAGCAAGAATTTCTCTCTTCTGCCTGTAGCATTGGGATAAAAAGCAAGGTAGAATTAACTTTTTCTGTAAACCACTTCACTATCTTTTCTAATAAATCATGGTAATTCACTGATAATAAAAGAAAAAGTGGAGCTCATGGTCAAATATATAATGAAGTTTATAATTAAAATAAAGATTGCAGCTTTAATTTGTTGACTAATGACCTTAGGAAACGTATTTCTTCTAAACCCAATTCCTGATTATATGGACTTTGTAGCCTTGGGTGTCATCCAATCTAAGTCAAGAAGAACTCTGAATTTAAAACTTTAGAGAAGACAACAGGAAAAAACAGGATTATTTGCCCTGTGGATAGTCATGTTCTACCTCAAGAAGAAACATTTGATTTAAAATAATGAAGCCGAAAGTAAAACATACGCAGAAAGTTATATTAGTCACTATGTAAAATGAATGTTTTCAATAAGTTATTAGAAATAACGACAAAATTTGTCAACGGCAATTTTTCATTTTCATCTGAAGTGGTTTAATCGATAACTGCACTTGCTTTCACCGCGCTCAGTTGAGTCAGTATTAGTTTACATGTTAACATAAACTTTAGTTAGCTAAGATGGCTCTCGTCTGCCAAAAATAAGTTCGATTATTTGTGGTAAGTATTTATTGCTACAAGGTCGTCTAAATTTATGTATTGCTTGCGTCGTTTACCAGAATAATGAGACCTAACAGTAATGCCATAACTAACTGTAATTGTTTTGTTTTTTTTAATAATTACTGTTATTTCATTAATTATTTTTATAGGACTTTGGTCATATTAACAAAATAATATCTATCTTAATATTTTATATGAATTAAAAAATTAGAATAAATTGCAATGTAGCAACTCAGGTTAACCCAATAGGTTTATTTTAAATGACAATGAAAAAGTTAAACCGGAATACGAAGGGGCATTTCGATTGTCAATGAAATTTACTAAAAGATAAACAACTTTTAAGAAACAGCAAAATTGCAATAGAATCGAAGCAAACATTGCTGAAATGTTATTTTATGTAGGTAACATTACATAGCAGGAGGTGTTGGAACATCATATTACAAATGGAGAAGAGAACTGAGTAAATGTAGTTTTACAGACGGATGCTGTGAATACTAAGGATTGAATACGTGAGCAATGAGAAAGTTTAAATAAAATTGAAACAAAAAGGACAGATACAATTAAAGTCTCTATCGGGCATAATGAGTATTTGTAAATTTGTAAATTTGTCATACTAAATTCAAAGGGGACATGGAAAAGTAGTTCGTATCCTATTTAAAGAGCTTGAATAAATCAGTCAGTTAAGTGCCATAAGGGATACACGCTTTGAGCGATCATGCCTCGAAAAAGACATTACTGACTGGGCAGATGATTATCACGCAGTAGGTTGCCATTGCATCTTGCTGTAGACTGGTTGCCAGCCAAGGCTATAGAACCCAACATGTCCTATTATTTAACCCATGACTGGAGGTAAGAGAGGGGTTAATACCTTTTCCAAAGCTATTTGTGCGTAAGTGAATACAATGAATTCAACTAGAATTCGAACTCGGCTCCCCCGATTTGTCATTCTGAGTCGATAATTACTGCAGCACAATACACATCTTGCACAACAACACACATCCGAAATAAATGTTTGAATAAATACTTGAGGCAAAAGGTTTTAAAATATATAGCGAAAAGTAAACATTTCCTAATCGCTACAAACTAAAGAAAGTTGCGGAAATCAATGATAGCCCACCTCTGAAGCGAACTCGGAACATAAAAAATTGATTGAAGTTAGCCTAATTTATACCAAGGGACATTGTATAGTCTTAGCTATAAACTTTAGATCAGTTTAGACCGTTTTTCTATAATAAGTATAAACAAATAATAATATGAAATTTTCAGGGAAAAATTATTATATTTCGATCAGTTAAATGCAGCAGAAGTTACGTTTATTTATATGCAACCCAAGGAATCAGAGTCCACGTCAGAACTGTGAGATGCAAAGAAAAATTTCTGTGACATTGTGGCAACTACTGAGTAACTGTTTACACGAGTAGCACATGTTATTACAATAATATATCCTATTAAATTAATCCTAGAATATTTTGTAGCTTTAAACTGCTATTATAATTTTCATTTATTTTTAAATTTCAGTTTTAAAAATCAAGAATTACCTGTGATTCAATAATACCCATTGTCTCCAAAATGCGGCGATTTAAATTAACAATTAAATTGTTTATTAGCTGTACATAATACGTTGTACTGATAGTGTTTTAGTCCAACTTAGTTTTGAACAAAGAAATTTAGGCTAGAACAATTAAACTTTTGTTGAAATGTAAACTGTTTTACTACGGCCAAATGGATTGTTGAGATAAACAATAGTTCACGGGGCTAAGGACAAAGCCGCTGACCATATTGTTTTTTTGTTTGATTTGAATGAATAGTTCACGCTTACGCTGCTATAACACGTCCGCCCAGCTGTCTGTCTGACCCGGGTCAAGGAAACCAGTTACGATGATGACCGGAACCTGAGTCATGGTTGATTCTGACGAAAAGGGCACCAATTATAACGACTCTCTCAAGTCGCTAGTCGTGATGATTCCGTCACAGTAGCTGGTCTTCGAGTTGTCTCCTTCAACGGTGAACTTCCCTGTCCACGCTGTGAATTTTGATCTCAGAAAAGACGCGTTGAAAACCAGGTAACTGTTTCTCTACCACCTCAAACCAGACCGGATACAAGCCTAAACATGTGTCGATAAAATAAAACACAGCACCAAAAGATAAATAAGTCAGTAATTTCGAAGACGGCTGGATAAGTTGCAGAAAAGTCTTTATATATATATATATATATATATATATATATATATATATATATATATATATATATAACTAGCAACAGAAGCAGAATATACAGTCATCGAATTCAATTTTCATGACGTAGCAAAAGTTTTCGTTTAGAATAAACAGACCTTTCAATTTTCCATATTAAAAAAAAAGAGTCCTTTCAGGGCTCTTTATCGAAGCTTTACAGAAATAACCGAAGTCGGGTGCTGGGTGGCGACGACGGCAGTAAATTCGTCTTGTCTCTTTCACTCGGCAGCTCCAACTGATTTGGCTTGCCGGGGTCTCGATTTTCATGTTTGTCATAAATTCTCTTGGGTGGTGAGGGATGGATGCGGGGTATCTGTGCCAATCAAATCTTTTACAAATGAGATTACTTCAACCTCCACATTTCGAGATGGGTGTTTGATTCAACCAATGAAGTAAACAATATTTCCTCTGACGCAATTTCTCTTCATATTCTTTTTCTTCATTCTACTGATTACGCCAGCAAATCTAGCTTTTAGCTTGGAAACTTTAATTCCAGTGAGATTTATAAATCATTTTTATTCCCATAGTTAAAGCTTTAACCTAATTAAACTCATCAAAAAATGTTCGACAATCTTGTTTTGTCTACCGCTATTTTTTACTTCCACCCGCGGAAAAACCCAAATCTTTTGATTAACTTTTCAATAAACAATGCAAAAATATATTTCCCTTTTCTATTCTCTTCAAATTCCAACGATTTTTTCTATTTTTACAGATTTTACAAGATTGTAATAAGTATTTTAACACGACTCATATCGTGATTGACAATAAACTGCAAAATCAAAAATACCACTAGTAATAATTTCTTTCGATCCGTTGTATGAAAGCTAGGATTACATTTTTCAATATGCAAATATAGTGTTACACTGTTATAGTGTTAAAATGCTTTGTATCGACTACCCATTATATCCAAACCAGAATCAAGGCCGTTGACACTCCTGTTGTAGGAACCACCCTGATAATTGACCAAGTCTAGAAGGTTCTCGACGTACTCACTACGCTTGGCCAACTGCAGGTTTCTGAGTCTAAATAGTACTACTAAATAGTAGTTATTCTTTTAGAGTGGTTGTCAACCAAGGCTATAGAGTCCATTATTTCCGATTATTCGTCATAGTTTTGTTAAAGCAGGTGTGGATTATACCTTCCCAAGAGTGTAATTTAACGAAAGACCATAATTTGAAACCGCTACTATCCGATGTCATTTTATATATTATACTAGCAATGGTAATATTAAACGTTTTCATTATATGTAAACTGTTGACATTTATTGGATGGCGTGTCATTATAACTCTCTGTTCAATTTTATATAATCATTCTGATATAGTTTTTAAAAGTTCATTTGCTGTCATAGTTCTTTCTGATATTCATGGGGTTTCCTTCCTGATCTTTTATTTGAAGTGGTGTGGATTGGCAACATCTTGAATATGTCGTTATTTTCTCATCGAATATGATGCAATATCAACTTCAGTTGGTTACTTTCGTTGAATGGTGTCAAGTGATTTCTTTTATTTGGTAGTTCTTTGGGATTCTGAAGCGCAAGTCCATAATATTCACTCGTTTAAAATCTTTGTGAACAATTATGAAAACATTTTTAACCTGTTTATTAACTCTGAAGAGTTTACCGCGCATTAAAATGATTGCTATATTTCTATGTAATGATTTCTATATTAACCGCTAGCTGTAGTGAATGGGGATGTGTGTTGTGTTGCAGTGGATATCGGCTCGAAATGATAAATCAGAGAGCCGAGTTAGAATTCCTGTTGAATTCATTGCATTCACCTACGCGCAAATATCCTTGGAAAAAGTATTAATCCGTCTCTTTTCCCTCCAGCTATAGGTTAAATAGCAGGACAGATTGGGTTCTATAATCTTTGTTGACAACCAGTTTACAGCACAAAATAATGGCGACCTACTCCGGAAATATCTTCTACCAAGTTAGTGATGTCTTTTTCGGGACAGAATGGTACTTGAATCACTGTACTGTATTTTGGTATATAATCACATTTAATGTTACACATGTACCAAGTTCTTAAGCTGTAATAATTGCTAATTTCATATTTCTTTTTCCGAAGCATTTTTCGGTAAAGCAAAGTGTTGTAATGGTTAGCAAGCTAGAATTATTACAATTGAGTAAGGATTTTGATCCTCACTGGGTATCCAATACATTTTTTGCATTGTGCCACATCTAAGCTGCTCTTAAAAAATCACCATAAGGAAAACATAATTTTAACCTGAACATTTGAGGAATGTTTCAAGAAAGCAGAGATATCTTTGTGTCGAAATAACAATACCGAACCTGTGAATCGACATTTAACAGTTTTATTTCTATAATGACTCTTTAGCGCGAGCAGTTTTCTCGCAATTTGTACAGGTGCGAGATGCCTATCGGAGATCAATATGTTGTTAGAATTTTTTTTGTTCATTGGGTCCTATTGATTTTTCACATTTCTCAACAACAGGTGTTGGAGTGATATGACAAGTAGTCATTGCAAGCTGAATTGGACAAGTGAAGTCAACAAAGAAGTAGCCCTTTACTCAAACAATATCTTCAGATTTTATACAATGTGCTACAAATGCAGCTCTCTGTTTAAAATTTTTTATCATTCTAATGAGGGAATTTCTGAATATGTACTTGCAAAAGAACTGATGCTACATAAATGCGATTGAAGAGGTAACACATGTAGAAAATCTCTTAAAACTGTTAGGAGGGAAAAAAATCAACATTTTCAACAACAGTTTTTCTCTGAGTATACTAGAATGAGGCTGCCATATTTTATTAACTATTTTTATATTACGATGAATAATAAAAAGACCAGCCGAAGTATTGTTATTAGAAATTATGATTATTTGCATGAAAAAAACACAAAAATTAAGAAATATTGCTCGGTGTGCGGTTGGTAAATTGTTGACATTTTGTTTTTGATATTGGCAAATGTAAAGCAGAGTGGGATATGTTGGGCACAATCTGTGAAAAAAAGATCACAATAACGCAATTCACTCTAAAGAAATCTGGAAACGGCATACTGTACATCTTGGCTTTCGTTCCAGAATATCTAATACGTACATTTCAGTATATTGGGTGTTAATCTGAGGACAGTGCAGAGAATTTGGAAAAAATTGGAAGAATCTAATGGTGATTACAAAGGTGAATGGAGTGAGCATGTGGAATAGCATAAGCTATCCACCCCAGTTTCAGGTCAAGACATACTGGAACGATCCAATATCAACAAATCAACCAATCGCAGTCATGGATTGCGTTTGTAGCAATCTCATTGTCCTAAACCCAGTTTAGCGCCAAAATTCAACAAGCTCATCTGAGCCGATTCAAAACATATATAAACCACATTTTCGAATCAAATTTAAGTGCACCCCAAAGTGCTAGCTGAATCCACGCTGGTCACTTTCAACAACGTCGACCAGCCGCACTTTACTTTTCGCGCGCTATCTTTCTAAGTGCTAATGGATTCTGGGGTTACTCACTTCATTCTTCACATACTGAAAGACTATCCTCACTACCATCAAGAACTTCACCCACTTGCTTTAAAAACATTCTTTGACTATTTTTTCGACCACCGATATTTTTAATCTCTGTGAAAAATTTTATTCAGACGTATATTCATATTAATACTGATTACCATTATGTAACACACAAAAAAATGAATACTGAATATTCTTATAATTAAAAAGATTAAGATATTTCGTCAACTTCAGATATTTTCGGCAAGGTACGTAAATCTCATTTTTGTTTCTACAACCTACATTACATGCAAATCTATGAACATTCATCACATCGCACTTCGGCTGTAACTTTGTAACGAATCGAATGTTTAAGATATTTCATTCTTGACTATTTCATGTTAAAACTCATCTTAACATTACTTGTCATTTCGACATCACAGGTCTGTCTTCATATGTGAATTTAATTGTATTTCTTAAACTGTTTAAATTGTTCTTCGTTTATATAAATTATTATTGTTATATTTTGTTGCACAACTAGTTGTTTGAGTTAATCATTTCTACATTTTGTCTGGATTGTCATTTCTTATGAAAGTAAATTAAAAATAGTAGTGAACTTTGTTAAGAACACGAACACAGCCTTACTAAACCTTACTCCATCAACCGCAAGTTCCTCAACAAGCACATGAGATGGCGACGTTATTCCTCCATTCATTTTTCCTCAGGGCCTCTAACTGAACATGAAGACCTATACCAAGAGATATTTAAGAGTTGGTATTACTCTGAGTAAAGGAGATGTCTGCTGGAAGAACCTACGTCTGACATCAGGACGCAACACTATGTCACACAAGGAGAAGCCGGCCATAGCCCCCCAGACAATTTTTGCGACCCCATCGCCCTTTACATCTAGCCAGCTAAATCCCAAAACTGCAAACAAATAGATTATGTGTGGGATGCATTTGAGCGAGAAACCAATAAAACTCCTTGTAACACTATATATGAACTGAAAGCAATCATTATGGCAGCATTCACCAACTAAATGAAACCACCCAGAAGAGATGCAAAACATCCAAAGTCTTCTGGGGTGGTGGTCGAAATCAGTAGTGATTTTGTTGAATAAATTTACTCTTTTGTATTTCTAGATATTTTTGTATAATTTGCGTAAATATATCTTCTAAAATGAGATGTCCGTTTTCTAGGTATTTTTACTTAATTTAGACGATAATTAATCTATCCCACCATGTACTTGGCTATTTCTCATTCAGATACTAGAATTAAGATTTTTTTTTGTAATCATATTGCCACAAGTATGGCATTTTTGTGCCACTTTTGCAGGAGGTTACATAGAAAGAAAGTTATGAGAAAGAGTGAACGGTTCTAGGGGTTGTCAGGAAGTGAGTAAGAGAAGGATGAATATACTGATGAGAGTGAAGTGGACGGAGAAAGGAGCATGAGAGAGAGAGCGAGAGAGAGAGAGCGAGAGCGAGAGAGAGAGAGAGAAACAACGAAAGACAAAAATAATTGAAATTGTTTATAATGCATCAACCAATAAAATAAAATATAATATGTTTTTATTTTAATCATACATATAATTTAATCGTACATATATTTTAAAGCAATGCAGTTTGATTTTCCATGAAAAAAACATCCTAATTCAGTTTTCTTTCTCCTCGATTAATTACTCTGCTATACGATAGAGCCGATTGTCAAAAGCGACATTGTTACGTTTCCAAAGTTTGACCCATCTTTAAAAAACATCTCATTAGTAATTTTTAATTCGAATTAATGCTTTTAGCTGTTATCTCATTACATAAAACGAACACTTATGATGCCAGTTCATTACACGTATCATCGAGACATTTAATGCCTTTTTACAATTGTAGAGCTTTGTCTCTTTTTCCGGTTTCCAACCTTGCGTCTTAGAGGCGATATCATTCTGTGTTGAATTGATTAAAAAATATGGAGTGAAATAATTCAAGTTAGCTTCTTGACACTTCTCATGTGTATATACAGTTATTAAAACCCTTTTTAGAAAGAATGCAAATTTGTGCTGTGAAAGTTGACTTTCATAATACTTTCAGATCATACACCTTGTGCAGATTAATTTAAAAAACTACGTATGTGTCCTTTTGTCATAGTGGTATCACCCAATCAGCGGAATGAACTCTTCCTACAACTGCATATACTCTCTGTTGAGCAAGAGCTCAGAGAGAGATCAGAGAACAATTGTGTTTGGGTTGTGAGAAGGGTTAGCTGGGTGTGGGATAGGTGCTGAAGACCAACCTGAGATTTTGTCACCCTCAAATCGGCCTTGTGCCACAATTGTATTATATACAATAAAGAAAGCTCAGAAAGCAGCAGATATGCAGACCAGCAGAAGAGCGATAGGCAGATAGCCAAATCTGCTACCGTACGACCATTGTGGGTTCCAATTTTGTATTTTTACCTAACCCGTATTTATCGTTCTACTAACAGTTTTAATTATTTGTATTTTGCTGTTCTTAGTATATATATATATATATATATATATATATATATATATATATATATCGTTATTTTCTATTTTGATTGTTGTATTATTTCTTGCTGAACACTTCACCGGGTTCACGTGAGTTTTCTTTCTTGATACGTTAGTTTTGAACAAACTTGACTTACAGGTTGCAATCAATTCATAGTTTTGCCTCCGATTAAGCTATTTGCAGTGGTGTGTAAATTGAATTTATTTTGGGGTATATAGTGAAATTAGTTTGGCATTAAAGATATTGCACCATCCATGATCGCATCATATTTTTATCACAATTAGAAACTATAAATTGACTGTTGATTATTTATCCTAGTGCTATTGTCTGCTAGAGAAGTTACTCCAACAAAGTGTACAAAAATTCTTACGCATCGCGAACACACTGACAAGCCATACAGAGAGAAGACGGATATTGTTGGTGTCAGCCTTTTAACTGTCAGTCGTGTCATCAAAAAGAAGAAAAAACTGGAACCATCAGTTCAAATCTTAAAGGAAAAATGCGATCGGAAGAGAAAAACAACGCCAAAAGACGTCATATACGCGATTAATGAAAGTGTGAAAGATCATAAGACGACCTAATTCGATCTGTTTAATTTAAGTTGACAAAGGTTCAGTTGATAGAAAATTTATAGTTCTTTCACTATAATGGATCCAGGTAAGATAGCTCTGTAACTGTGGACGACCTATTATCTCCCCTTTGTTTTCAAATTCCTTAATGTGCTATATATTTTATTGCTAGAAAAAAAAATAAAAAAATGTTTTTAAATAATGTTACATGTTAAAATCTTTAGTCTCAATGTCAAGGGATACATTTTTAATTTTTTCTTGACTTACTCATAACTAGATTCTTTACTATTTGTTTAGTAATATCCGGTTACATACTGAGTTATAAAGTTTACTTTAGGCATCTAAGCTTCGTGTGGTCGGGGCTGAAATCTTCGTGGGACTGTTAATTGAGACAAGGACATTTGTTTTGTTTCGGCTTTCATTTAATAATATTCTTTATTTTTTTGTGCTAAAAATTAAGATACACTTTAACGCATAATTTTGCTTCATTAATTTGATTTCCAGTTTTCCGTAGATATTAATTTCACAGAATGTTAAAAGCTTTTCCGTCGATTAGAATTTTATTTTCTATTTTCTTTTTATCTGTTTTATTATTTCATCGATTTTTTTCACTGAGAATTTATTTCACACGCAGTAATTATTTTCCATATAATTATTGAAGGTACGGTCTCAAATTATTCGTCTTCAGATGAGATTTGTTTCTTACATAATGTATATGGATATCAATATGAAATCTAGTTGACCGTTTTTAAGAGATTATAACTCACAGGATGATAGACGTTTTTTTCTCTCCAGTCACTCGCAATAGAACTATCGACGAGAGGATCGTCGACTTTTCTGTAAGTTGTCTTTTTCACAGGTAGGGATGTTGACTCTACGCAAAACTCTTTATCCATCGGCCAAAGTAAAAATCAGTTATGTGTCATAACTGATATACGCTTGGCCGATCTTGTCTGTTTTGATCCATGACTGATTAGGAATATTATTTTGCCGTCAGATTTTCTTTCTGCGGTAAACTGGTTGATAAGCAAGACTTCAGAGCTAACTAATGTGGCCTTAGAAGGGTTAAATTTATACTGGTTAGCTTTCAGGCGTTTTTACTGTTCAGCAGTTCAACAACATTTTGTTGACTATAAATTAGGAAATTTGGATAATGAGACAAGGTAGCCTAATGTGTCGATATTGCAATAACCAGAGCACATATTCTTACCAACAGAGCAGACAGTAGTCAAATGTCCCACTCTGTGCATATATATATATATATATATATATATATATATATATATATATACATGCATATATATATATATATATATATATATATATATATATATATAATAATTTATATGTTGTCGGAAGCATGTAATTGGTCTGTAGTTTTTCGGGTTGTTTGCGTCACTATTCTTGGGTAGAAGAAATGTAATTCCTTTGGTCATCCATGCAGGAATTTTAGTGGGATCTTCAACCATTTCTTGAAGTTCTTTAGCTTGTTTTTTATGTGCTGTATTTAAATAATATAGCCAAAAGTTAGGTATTTTATCTATATCTGGAAATTTCCAATTGTGTGCTTTTTTAGTGCAAATTTAACATCACATCCTCTTCTGTAATTCCAGCCTATGTCTGTTCTGGTTTATGTTTGATTCGTTCTATCTCTGGTGCAATCTAATCTACTTTGTTAAATTCTTTAGAACAAGCCCATATTTTTTCCCGGAACTGTGTAACTTCTTCCATTTTTTAGGCAGGGGGACTGTGACTTCAATTCTTTTTTTTACCTATTTACCTGTAAAATTTCTTTGCATTGGTTTGAAAAATCTTGTTTTGTCTGTAGAATCTTGATCTTTTCTCATAGCGTCTTATTCTTTGAGCCTTCAGTTGTATTGGTTGCTTTATTTTTTCCTTAGTTGATAGGACTTCATTTTCATTTCTAGTGTTGTATTTTCTTTCGACTCCTCTGCTTTTCCTAGTTCATTCAGTACTGATAATTTGCTTCTAAGTTGTTCGATTTCATTTTCTATTTTTTCTTTTCCAAGGTGGATCTTCATGTCTCCGATACTGCCTTGTTTTAAATTTGATGTTCAAGTTTATTGGAGCTGCTATTGCTGATGCACATTTTGCTTCATTGAGATTGATATGAGTGAATTTATGTTCTGCAGTGTAGAGCTTAATATTTCGGAGGATATGATTTGTTGGTTGTAATTTTGGGAGCTGTTCTTGTTCCTCAATTGCAATATTTTTTATTTGCCTTATATAGTTCATGATTTCTTCATTGGCTTCTTGTATACTGTTATTCTTGGAAAGAAATGACATGTTACCACTTGAACAAAAAGGGTGCAAACGGTTGTTAAGGATGTAAAGACCAATTGCTTATTAACAAACTGATCCTGGAAAACTGCTACAGAACAAAGAAAACTCTCAGTTCTGCCTGAATAGATTCTCGCAAGGCATTTGATAGTGTGCCACATTCCTGGATTTGAAAAGACTTTAAATATATACAAGATATCACCGGTCATCATCACTTTCATCAAACAATCTATGTCGATATGAAAAACAACCCTTTACCTCAATCATATAAATGGAACCTATAAGTCTGGTGAAATAATCATCAAAAGAGTTATATTTCAAGGTGATTCTTTCTCTCCCTTACTATTCTGCATATCATTATAACACTAACCAGTAAACTTAATAAGACAAAATGTGGTTATAAAATAGGCCAAAGGAAAATAAGCCATCTATTTTACATGGATGACTTAAATTTGTATGCTAAAAATGATAAGGAGCTGGAGGGCCTTCTGCAAACTGTAAAATGCATTTGCGAAGACATTGGAATGAAACTCAATTTGAATAAATGTGCTAAAGCTACAGTTTTACGAGAATCACAACAAGAAACATCCTCCATTAGCTTAGACCATGCTGTAACAATAAAAGAATTAAAGTCAGAAGAATCTTATAAATACCCACGTGTAAATGAGAGTGAAAAAACCCACCATAAGAAAATGAAGGAAATAGTGGGTAAAGAGTACTATAGAAGGCTACGAATGATATTAAAAACTGAATTGAATTCTCAGAACAGAATTATGGCTATTAATAGCCTTGCAATCCCAGTTGTCTAATATAGTTTCAACAGCTTTGACTGGACTCTAAACGACATCAGGCGAATGGATTCTAAAACAAGAAAGCTTCTTTCTAAGTATAAGATGCATTATCCAAAAGCTGATGTAGACTGTCTATACATACCCCGTAAAGAAGGTGGAAGAGGTTTTATTCAGCTAGAATTGTCATACAAGACAACAACTATTGGCTTACTAACATATATAGAATCAACAAAGGACTGGATGATACGATTAGTAAGGCAACATGAAGAAAGAAAGAAAAAATATTCAATAATAAAAGAAGGCAGTAAATACAAACAAGATTTACAGTTAATAGATTCTGTAGAAAAGCAAAACAGAAGCCAAAGAACAACTATTGCGACAAAAAATATTAAAATGAAAGCCAAAGTTAAAGCTCTTAAACCCATAAAACAACGCTGGCAAGAAAACCTCTGCATGGCCAATATCCAGAACGTGCCAATAAATCCAATGTTGATAAAGTTAATACTCATCGATGATTACGTGCATCTGGATTAAAGTCTGAGTCTGAAGGCTTTATTCTGGCAGCGCAAGACCAAAGTCTTTTCACTCGAATCTTTCAGGCAATTATTATACATAATAATAATATGGTTCCAAAATGCAGGTTTTGTGATAAACACCAAGAAACAATAGAACATCTAATCTCGGGCTGTTCTGTACTTGCCCCAAATGAATATAAAAATCGCCACGATAGAGTGGGGCATTATTTACATTGGACAATGTGCAAACACTATGGAAAATCTGTAAAACAACACTGGTATAAACATCACCCAGCACCGGTTACAGTAATAGAATATGTCACCTTTCTAGAGAATTATATCATCTACACACACAGGAAAAATTGAAGCAAATAAGCCAGACATTATTGTTAAAAACCAGACAGAGAAAACCTGTCTATTAATTGATATGGCTTGTCCAGCTGATTGTAACATAGCAACCAAGGAATTTGAAAAAAGTGTCAAAATATAAAGACCTGGAAATTGAAGTAGAAAGAAAAATGTGGACATTTCAAACAAGAGGTGTGCCAGTGATAGTAGGTGCACTTGGAATGATAAAAAATGGAACAAAACTACACATTGAAAGAATCTCTGGAAACCCCAGTTTAAGAGATATACAAAATATTAAGTACAGCTCACACACTAAGGAGTACTTTGTCTATGTAAGGCTATGGATGATGGGGAAGATAGAAAAATCATGAAATGGAGATATAACAACACGCCACGACCTGCCTTATGTCTTCCGGCAGACTTGGTTGTTAGTGCGTCCATAGCAGAAATCGAAATATGATGAAAAATGACATAATAATAATAATAATAATAATAATAATAATAATAATAATAATGATAATAATAATAATAATAATAATAATGATACCGCTTGAACAAAAAGGGTGCAAACGTGGCTGTTATGGTTGTAAAGACAAATTGCTGATTAACAAAATGATCCTGCAAAACTGCTACAGTACAAAGAAAAATCTTAGTACAGCCTGGATAGACTATCGAAAGGCATTCGATAGTGTGCCACATGACTGGATTTTAAAGACTTTAAATATATACAAGATATCACCCGTCATCATCAATTTCATCAAACAGTGCATGTCTATATGGAAAACAACCCTTTACCTCAATCATATAAATGGAACCTATAAGTCTGATGAAATAAACATTAAAAGAGGTATATTTCAAGGTGATTCTTTATCTCCCTTACTATTCTGCATATCATTAATAGCACTAACCAGTCAACTTAATAAGACAGAATGTGGTTATAAAATAGGACAACAGAAAATAAGCCATCTATTTTACATGGATGACTTGAAGTTATATGCTAAGAATGATAATGAGCTGGAAGGTCTTCTGCAAACTGTAAAATGCTTCAGCGAAGACATTGGAATGAAATTTAATTTGAATAAATGTGCTAAAGCTACAGTTTTACGTGGATCAATACAAGAAACATCCTCAATTAGCCTAGACCCTGCTGTAACAATAAAAGAATTGAAACAAGAAGAAGCTTATAAATACCTAGGTGTAAATGAGAGTAAAAACATTCACCATAAAAAAATGATAGAAATAGTGCGTAAAGAGTACTATAGAAGGCTACGAATGATATTAAAAACTGAATTAAAATCACAGAACAGAGTTATGGCCATTAATAGCCTTGCAATCCCAGTTGTCCAATATAGCTTTAACATCTTAAACTGGACTCTAAACGACATCAGGCGAATGGATGCTAAAACAAGAAAGCTTCTTTCTAAGCATAAGATGCATCATCCAAAGGCTGATGTAGACCGTCTATACATACCCCGTAAAGAAAGTGGAAGAGGTCTTATTCAGCTGGAATTGTCATACAAGACAACAACTATTGGCTTACTAACATACATAGAAACAACAAAGGATTGGATGATACAATTAGTAAGGCAACATGAAGAAAGAAAGAAAAAATATTCAATAATAAAAGAAGGCAGTAAATACAAACAAGATTTACAGTTAGTAGTTTCTGTAGAAAAGCAGAACGGAAGCCAAGAGCCGGCTTTTGTGGCAAAGAATATGAAAATGAAAGCCAAAGATAAAGCTCTTGAACAGATGAAACAGCGCTGGCAAGACAAACCTCTGCATGGCCAATATCCAGTACGTGCCAATAAATCCAATGTTGACAAAGTTAATACTCATCGATGGTTACGTGCATCTGGATTAAAGTCTGAAACTGAATGCTTTATTCTTGCAGCACAAGACCAAAGTCTTTTCACGAGAAAATTTCAGGCAAATATTATGCATAATAATATGGATCCAAAATGCAGGTTTTGTGATAAACACCAAGAAACAATACACCACCTAATCTCAGGCTGTTCTGTACTTGCCCCAAATGAATATAAAAATCGCCACGATAGAGTTGGGCAATATTTACATTGGGCAATATGCAAACATTATGGAAAAGCTGTAGGCAAACACTGGTATGAACATCACCCAGCACCGGTGACAGAAATAGAAGATGGAACCATTCTATGGGATTACACCATCTACACAGATAGAAAAATTGAAGCAAACAGGCCAGACATTATTGTTAAAAACCAGAAGGAGAAAACTTGTCTATTAATTGATATGGCTTGTCCAGCGGATTGTAACATAGCAATCAAGGAATTTGAAAAACTGTCAAAATATAAAGACCTGGAAATTGAAATAGAAAAAATGTGGAAATTGAAAACAAGAGTTGTGCCAGTGATAGTAGGTGCACTTGGAATGATAAAAAATGGAACAAAACAACACACTGAAAGAATCCCTGGAAACCCCAGCTTAAGAGATATACAAAAAATTGTCTTATTAAGTACAGCCCACACACTAAGGAAAACTTTATCTATGTAATGCTGGAGATGATAGGGAAGATAGAAAAACATGAAATGGAGCCATAACAACACGCCACTACCTGCCTTAGGTCTCCCCGCAGACTTGGTTGGTAGTGAGACCAAAGCAGAAATCGAAATATGATGAAAAATGATATAATAATAATAATAATAATTTAAAAACAATGAATTTATTAACAATCACAAGAGCCCTTTCGACAAAAATCTCATCAGGATAAAATCGTTGGAATTATGTCACAAGATAAGAACTGCAACGAAAATGAATAACAAAAAACAAAAAGCGGGATACCTTTAACAAGGAGAGGAGAAATCGCGTGTAAATTACTATCAAGTGACAGTTAAAATATCTCTGAATAATAAGAGACTTCACAAAATTCTTCAGCCGGAAAAGAGAAGACTTCGATAATGATATGTAGACTACATGTAAAATTGTAAACTACTCTTGCCTATACGACTTGGCAGAAATTATATTTTCTACAAGGCGTTGAGCAATAGCCGATTCCATATTTATAAAGAGAAGATAACATATGTTATCTGTTTTGCCAAACTTTATTTTAGAAGGTACATGTTGATTTAATCTTGTTTCCAAATGTACGGTTGTCCACCCCAGATATCCAGCAGAGCACTGGCAAATAAATTCATATGCCAAATTTCTTAATTTGATGTATTAATTGTTTAATCTGTTCAAGAGCTTTATCCTTGGCTTTCTTTTTCATATTTTTTGTCGCAATATTTTTCTCTTGCTTCTGATTTGCTTTTCTACAGAATCTACTAAATGTAAATCTTTATGTAAATTCATACTAACAATAAAACGGAAACGCAGACCTCGTCCAGAAAATCCAAAGCTGAACAACAGAGGAAAATAACCAGAAACCGATTTGCAAACCAGCTTAAAAAAAAAGCTTTGTGCATTATCCCGAATCCAAGGAACCTCCAAATAAAATGGACACTTAGAATGTCCCAGCAATTTAGTAGAATAAAATTCCCTATATATATATTTATATATATATATATATATATATATATATATAACGTAGAATTTCTTGTTATTTTTGTCTGGTAAATTCCAATAGGGACAAACGGAAAAGAACTTAATGTTAACTTTTTATTAAACTGAGCAGAGTAAAATAATCTTGAAAAATCTTTTGATATTTTGGATATTCTAAAAATCCATGGCGAATAGATATTTGGCAGCCAATCAGATTTTATAATTTTTATAATTGTTATATATTTTTATTAATACTTTTTATTATTGTTTCATTATTATGTTGTCATTTTCATCATATTCGATATCTGTAATGGTCGCACTACCAACCAAGTGGCGGGAAGATCTTAGGTAGTTTCTGGTGTGTTGTTATGGCTCCATTTCAAGTCTTTTCTATTTTCCCTTAACATCCCTAGCGATAAATAGACAAAGGTCTCCTTAGTGTGTGGGCTTTACTTAACAAGACAATTCTTTGTGTATCTCTTAAGCTGCGGTTTCCAGGGATACATTCAATGTGTTGTGTGTTCCATTTTTATCATTCCAATTGCGTCTACTATGATTGGCACGATTCCTGTTTTCAACATCCACATATTTTCTATTTCAATTTCCAGGTCTTTATATTTTGAGTTTTTCGAATTCGTTGATTGCTATGTTACAATCCGCTGGACAAGCCATATCAATTAATAAGAAAAGTAATTTATTTCTGGTATTTAACAATAATACCCGGCATATTTGCTTCAATTTTCTGTATGTTTCGATGGTGCAATCCATTGAATGGTGACATCTTCTATTTCTGTAACCGCTGCTGGGTGATGTTCATACCAGTGTTTGTTTACAGATTTTCCATAGTGTTTGCATGTTGTCCAATTTAAATATTGCCCCTTTCTATCTTAACGATTTTTATATTCATTTTGGACAAGTACAGATGATCCTGAGACTTTATGGTCTATTGTTTCTTGGTGTTTATTACAGATCCTGCATTTTGGATCCACATTATGTATAATATTTGCTTGAACGATCCTAGTAAAATGATTTTGGTTTGTGCTGCAATAATAAACCCATTTATTCTAGATATACGTAACCATCAATGAGTATTAAGTTTATCAACATTGGATTTATTAGCACGTTCTGGATATTGGCTACGTAGAGGTTTGTCTTGTCAGCGTTGTTTCATCTGTTCATGAGCTTTATCTTTGCCTTTTTTTCATATTTTTGGCGCAATAGATGTTCTTTGGCTTTTGTTTTGCTTTTCTACAAAATCTAAATGTAAATCTTGTTTGCATTTACTGCACTTCTTTCATTATTGAATATTTTTTTCTTTCTGTTTTCATGTTTTTTTGATTAATTGTATCATCCAGCCCTTTATTGTTTTTATGTATGTTAGTAAGCCAATAGTTGTTGTCTTGTATGACAAATCTAGCTGAATAAGACATCTTCCACCTGCTTTACTGGATATATATAGACGGTCTACATCAGCCTTTGGATGATGTATCTTATGCTTAGAAAGAAGCTTTCTTGTCTTCGAATCTATTCGTTTGATGTCGTTTAGAGTCCAGTTCAAGATTTTGAAACTATACTGGATCGCTGGGATGGCAAGGATATTAATGGCCATAATTCTGTTCTGAGAATTCCATTCAGTTTTTAATATCAGTCGTAGCTTTCTATAGTACTTTTTACGCACTATTTTCTTCATTTTTGTATGCTGAATTTTTTCACTCATTTACACCTAGGTGTATATAAGCTTCTTCTATCTCTAAATTTTTTATTGTTACAGCAGGGTATAATCTATTTCAGGATGTTTTTAGTAGCGATCCTCGTAAAACTGTAGGTTTAGCAAATTTATTCAAACTGAATTTCATTCGAATGTCTTCACTGAAGCATTTTACAGTCTACAGAAGACCTTCCTGCTCATTATCTTACTTAGCATACAACTTTTATTCATCCATGTAAAATAGATGGTTTATTTTCTTTTGAGCTTTTGTATAACCACATTCTGTCTTGTAATGTTGAATGGTTAATGTTATTAATGATATGCAAAATAGTAATGGAGACAAAGAATCAACTTGAAATATTCCTCATTTGATGTTTATTTTACCAGACTTATAGGTTCCCTTTATATGATTGAGGTAAAGGTTTGTTTTTCATATCAACATAGATTGTTAGATGAAATTGATGATGACGTGTGATACCTTGTACATATTTAAATTCTTTAAGATACAGGAATGTGGTACACTATCGAATGCCTTACGATAGTCTATCTAGAGAGTATTAAGTTTTTCTTTGCATAGAAACAGTTTTCTATTATCATCCTATAATAAGTAATTTGTCTTTATATCCGTAACAGCGACGTTTCCATTCTTTTTTAAGCGTAGTATGTAATTTCTTTCCAAAAAGAAATGTCAGTTTTTTTAATAGATGCTAATAGTTTTTATGCTGTCGAAAGGCATGTAGTTCGTCAGTGAACATTTATCATCCTCTTCTGTGATTCCATTGGCTGCAATCACAGAATTATTATTATTAGTAGTAGTAGCAGTAGTAGTAATAGTATTTAGAATTATTTTTTTATTATTAGTATTATACTTATTTTTATATATTATATATATTGTATGTTATTAATACATTTATAATAAAATAATACTACTTTTATTCATATTATATTTTGCATTGAAAAGTAAAATTTACTATTTATTTTTATGCCGTAGATACAACTTTAATCTTAAAACTTAATGTAATGTTAAATTTCCATGTCATTTTGTTCAAAGAAAACAGACGAATTGCAATTCTGGTTAATACTCTCGCTTCCCATTAAGCTATATTCGTGATATATCTAGACCATAGACTGTATGTGTCATTCTAAGACG